>JAESUZ010000340.1:0-51592 GCA_017311185.1 Proteles cristata cristata
GTCATGATCTCGCAGTTCGTGGGTTCGAGCCCCGCATCGGGCTCTGTGCTGACTGCTGGCTCAGAGCCTGGAGCCTGTTTCAGTCTGTGACTCCCTCTCTCTCTGACCCTCCCCTGCTCATGCTGTCTCTCTCTCTCTCTCCTAGAAATAAATAAAACATTTTAAAAAATAAAATAAAATAAAATAATATATAAAAAAAAGATTCTCTGACTTTATTGTCCATTACTAACGTAGCCTTTTATTTTCTTTTTCTGCAGCCTTCTATTTTTGCTGCAGTTTTCGTTCATTAATCTGCACACGGTACCCTATAAGAGCAACACTCTACTCATTCTAGAGCACAGCAATAAAATTTGAATCATGATGCTCATTAGTAAATACCACTAACTTTTAGCCATTGAATGCTAGAAGGTTAAACACAACACTCTCCTTGTTATTTTGCATCATGATTCAAAACAAACTACTCTTGAGCCTTGAACAACATAGGGGCTGGCTGCTAGGGTATCCACACTCCCAACTGTAGCTCACACTCCACGTATAACTTTTCCCCCCAAAATGTGGCTACTACTAGCCTGCGATTTACCAGAAGCCTTACTGATAACATAAACAATTAAGACATATTTTGTATGTTATACGTATTATACACTGTATTCTTACAATATAGTAAGCTACAGGAAATCAAATGTTATTAAGAAAGTCATAAGGAAGAAAAAATACATTTACAGTCTTGTACTATATTTATCAAAAAAATTCCTGAGGCACGTGGGTGGCTCAGTTGGTTAAGCGTCTGACTTTGGCTCAGGTCATGATGTCACAGCTCATGAGTTCAAGCCCCACGGCGGTCTAAGTGCTGACGGCGCGGAGCCTGCTTGGGATTCTCTCCCTCCCTCTCTTTCTGCCGCTCCCCTCCCCCACAAATAAATAAAGAAATTCCACTTTTAAGTGGACCTGCACAGTTCAAATCTAGGTTGTTCAACAGTCAACTGTATACAATTATAAAAAAAATAAGTTTAGTTTAACAATAAGCTATAAAGACTCTTCCATTTCATACTTTCAGCATAATTACTATTTGTTTGAAAACTGGAATTGCAGAAAAATTTCTACATTCTTCCTGGAAATGAATCCTATTGATCAGTAATTCATGAAAGTTGTAATCTGAGTACCAAAATGTCACAATTCATATCGACTGCAAGGAAATACAGTATGAACTAGTAATAAGAAAAAAGAAGTAAATTTCCAATTAAAATATTTCTAAGCGTTTGCCTTTTCTGGTAAAAAGAGCATGCTGCCTTTCAGGTGCTGTGAACAATAAACATCTCCTAAGGATCAAGTGCCTTACCTGGGAACGAGGGTGGAGTGCGTGTTGAAAGGAAGTAGTGGTTGTTTGGCTGGGGGACCCGAGGGTCCCACCTCTTAGCCTTCTGGGAATCACCTTTCTTGAACATCTAAGTAAAATAACTTGAGATGTCACAGTAGGTAACAAGTAGGGGTACAGAATCGTTCTGTGTCCTTCAGATGATTCCTGGGGAGTCTCTTTCTCTTTCCTGTTTGTTCCCTGGGACATTGGGCTCCAAACTTCTGCCGCCAGTCTCTCGGGGCTACTGTGGACCCTGGTCCGTCTAGTCACCGTTAAGTGAAACTCCTCCAGTTTTCACACACCTCTGTTTGAGGGTTGCCTGACTGGCTCAGTCAGAAGAGCATGTGACTCTTGGGGCACCTGGGTGGTTCAGTCGTTTGTGTGTCTGACTTCCGGCTCAGGTCATGATCTCAGTGGTTCATGGGTTTGAGTCCCACATCAGGCTCTATGCTGACAGCTTGGAGCCTGCTTCAGATTCTGTGTCTCCCTCTCTCTCTGCCCCTCGCCTGCTTGTGCTTTCTCTCAAAAATACAATAAACATTTTTGAAAGAATTTTAAGAAGAGCATGTGATTCTTGATCTCAGGGTCTTGAGTTTGAGCCCCACGTTGGATGGTAGAGATTATTTCAGTAAGTAAATAAATGAATGTATGTTCGTACCTACATATGTAAAAACAAGCTTCTGTCTGAATACAGAAACAAAGCTGTTTCCTCCTCTCCCCAAGGTGCACAGATCTAAATCACAGCTTGTGATGCCTAACACTCTGTGTTTGAAACGAGAATTTTATAAGACTGTTACAATGTAGGGGCACTTGGGTGGCTCAGTCGGTTAAGCATCTGACTCTTGGCTTCAGCTCAGGTCATGGTCTCAAGGTTCATAGGATTGAGGCGCACACTGGGCTCCTGGCTGACAGTGTGGTGCCTGTTTGGGATTCTCTCTCTCTCTCTTGCTCACTCGCTCACTCACTCTCACTCTCACTCTCGCTGTCTCTGCCCTTCCTCTGCTCACTAGCTCCCTCTCTCTCTCTCTCCTCTCTCTCTCAAAATAAACATAAAAAATAAAAAAGAATACTATAATGTGGAAAAGGAACAGTTAGCTCAATATCAGACATTATTGTTTCCCAAATCCATAGGACACACCCCAATATGGAAGGTCTCTTACAGGTCAGCTGCCGGAGTTTTCCTTCCCAGGGCGTGCCAGAGGAAGAGGAAATTCCCTAGATCCCCATGAGGGTTTAGACCACCATCCTTCGGTCCTCCACCACCAAGTAAACGTTTGCATTATTAGAATGAGTTAGCATTCCACTCTGAATTTACACCTAGGTTACTTCCAATATTGGAGGACAAAGAATAAGCACTTAGCATGTCAATATGTGCTCAGTTAATCCCTTCCAGAACAAAGAGAAAAGCCACCTACTCCAAACCTGAATGCACATTCTCGGATTTTATTCTTCCAAACCCTCCTCCCCCAAGCGATTCCTGCAGTTTTTGAAAAGCAGCTTTATCTCTGCTGCCAGTCGTCACGAAATCTGAAAAACTGAGGTTCAGTGTTGGACCATCTAACCGCAATATGAATACCATTAATCATGTCTTGTCACACTGCTTTTCCACAGATTTTGTTTTTGAGTGATCTCTACACCCCTCCTGGGGCTCCGACTCCCAACCTTGAGATCAAGAGTTGCGTGCCCCACTGACTGAGCCAGCCAGGCACCCCCTAGTCAGACTATTTTAGTAAATGGGTTTTTAAAAATCATTGAAAATGAGTACATTAACTGTTTCTGCAAACAGGGAGCTGCCAACTTTCAATTAGAAAGCAGGTGGTTTCTAAAGTAAGCCAACAATTACCCTGCAGATTTGTTTAGGGATTTTTTTTTTAAAAGACAGTACAAAGAGAAGCTTCAGCCTAGCCCACATTCAAATGACCAACAATCCTGAGTGATTCAAATGATCAACAATCTTGAGTGATCGTATTTAGATATGGCCACAGGATTCTCTAGCAGACAAAGATCTTGGTCTTCGGCTTATCCTGTTGTTTTGTAGAAGAAAAAAAAAATAATGAGGTCCTGAGAGTGAACTGCTCGGGTTTACACGGCTATTAAGTGGTCGCTGTGCCAGGATGTCCAGATATTTACCTGTAAATCGCAAGACTGTTGGGATGAGGATATTGATGTTAGCTAAATGTTGCTGTTTGGATTCGTGTCACCTGACGATAAAAGTTTAATTCGCACATTAAAAGAAAAGCCCACAGGTAAACAATTGAGGGTTGTTAGGATGATTCCACTTGGTCCTTAGGGACCTGAGCATCTTCTGGGAATCCGTTTCTCTCTCTCTCTCTCTGATAAAAAGGGGAAAAAAGGAGCAGTGGATCCCCTTATTCTGCCCTGCTTTGATTCTGTTCCTATAGTCATTTTGGACCATAAGGACTAGAGAGAGAACACGATGAAAGAGGAAAGGTGTGCGGGGCTTGGGGGGGGGGAGGAAGAGAAAGAATCCCAAGCAGGCTCCTCGCTCTGCCAGGAGCTGACACAGGGCTTGATCCCACCACCCTCAGACCATGACCCCAGCCGAAATCAAGAGTCGGTTGCTTTACTGGATGAGCCAGCCAGGGTCCCGGAGCTCCCGAATGACACTTCCAGTCTCACTGGCCAGAGCTTGGTTACATCGTCAAGCTTAGCCACAAAAAGTTTGGTGGTGATAATCTTTATTCTGGCACCCGATGTGCTGGAATGAGAATTCGGTTTCTTTGACTAAGCAAGCAATGAAGAACAGACACGGAGAGACTGCTAGCAATATCCGCTACAGTAGCTTTTGCTTGTCTTGGGGTCTGTCTTAAGCCTCCTCAGGAAAACTTTATATTTACAGAGAATGACGGTCACTTCTATTACCAATGAGTCTAAGATTCAGGGAAATGACATGCCCGTATGGGGTCTGGTTTCTTGGTATATTATATCACATCTAGCAGAAATCTGAGCTTAAATCTCAGCCACATTTACCACAGGGAACCAGACAGGTCTGGGTATTTTTAGCTAACCCATGGAACAGTCGTGCCAGCAGCCTATTTGTGTGAAGGACGGAAGAGATTCCTGGCAGAGAATTCACCTGAAAGAAAGTCGGTTATTCATTATTTTCATTTCATTCATTTATTCGACAAGCGTTTCTCGAGAATACGCTGCATTCCAGTCACTGAACATAAGCACACTGGTGAGCAACACAACAGCGGCCAGTTGCCGCAAACACACTTTCAATCTAATGGGGGAGGGAGCCATTTTTAAAAAGGACACAATCGGGGCTCCTGCCTGGCTCAGTCAAGTAGAGCATGGGACCCTTGATCCCAGGGTCACGAGTTCAAGCCCTACCGTTGGGCTGGGCGTGGAGCTCACTTAAAAAAAAAAAAAAAAAAGTAACCAATGAATAAAATAGCTAGATACATTGTTATAGATAGTGTTGGATGCCACCGAGAAAAAGAAATAAAAGTCTGCACTATAGAAGAAAAACTAGCACCCACTCATAACGTTGAAGACCAAGTGAGAAGTAAAGGTGTTTATTACAAGGATTTGGCTTCTTCGTATTGATGAAAAAACTGGAAACAACTTAGATGTCTATCAACGGGGGAACTGATAGATACAATTTGATATATTCACATGATGACTATTATATAGCAGTTAAGCTGAATCAATAGATTCCTATGCATCAATATGGAAAGTTTTAATTAAAAAAATGTTAAATTAGAAGAATGAAAAGTAACACATGTGGTGTTTTCTCACAAAACAAGCATATATATTGTTCATGGATAAAGGTGTGTGTATATATATGTACAGATATACAAAAGGAACTGGAAATATACACATCAATGCGGTGACTTTGGGGAGAGGTTAAAGGGATGGGACTTCACCTGAATATTCCCATATTGATTTTTATATTAATAATATTGGGGGGGAGGGGGCGCCTGGGTGGCTCAGTCGGCTAAGTGTCCGACTTTGGCTCAGGTCATGGTCTTGCAGTTTGTGAGTTCAAGCCCCATGTTGGTATCTGTGCTGACAGCTCAGAGCCGAGCCTGCTTTGGGTTCTGTGTCTACCTGTCTCTGCTCCTCCTCCACTCACATTCTGTCTCTGTCTTTCTCTCAAAAAATGAATAAGCATTAAAAATTTTTCTTAAATAACATTTTCAGGGGCACCTGGGTAGCTCAGTCAGTTAAGCACGTGACTGTTGATTTCAACTCAGGTCATGGTCTCACGATTTGTGGGATCGAGCCTCGCGTCAGGCCCTGCACTGAACATGAAGCCTGCTCAAGATTCTGTCCGTGTCTCTCTGGCCCTCCGTGCCTCTCTCAAAAATTAATAAACCTTAAAAAAAAATAATATCGTTCGGATTTGCTTTCAGTCTTTTTTACATCGTTAATCTGGGTGATGGGAACAAAAGTGCTCACTATGCTATTCTCTGTACTGCTCTGGCTTTTGTCTCTGTCTGTCTCTCTGTCTCTCCCACACACATACCCACACACACAAACCAGGTGAAGCTACATTACGAGCATCGGTCTTGCTATGATAAAGATGATCACCCCATAATACTTCTAAATCCAGTTGCTTTTGATATATCAGACGTTTTCTGAGCTCAAAAGGCATGCATACAATGTATGACCAAGCAGAACTGACCCCGAGGGAGCATCAAATGTAGGGTTTCTTCTTGCTTTGAAGTTGCAGAAAGAATTTCAGTCTAGACAAACCATGAGCCCATCATGCTGCTCACTTAAATAAGATAGGAAAGGGCACTTTTTCTCCCAATTAATTAATGAAGAATTAGAGCATATGGCGGTGTCCCATAAAGGATGCACCAGGTCACAGACACTGGGCACTGCGAGGCCACATTCCTATAGAAACCATGGGGGTGCAGTCAAATGCTCCTACAATAACAATCGCCATAATTTGTCAGTTGTCTACAGTTGGGGATTTGGGAGTGATACCTGTTCACTCCTTTATTTAAAAAAAATTTTTTTTTTATTTTTAAGAAATCTCTACACCCAGCTTGGGGCTTGAACTCACAACCCTAGATCAAGAGTCACGTGCTCTAATGACAAAGTCAGCCAGGTGCCCTGCTGTTCCCTCTTTCTTTCTTTCTTTTTTTTTTTTTAATGTTTTATTTATTTTTTTGAGAGAGAGACAGACAGCATGAGCAGGGGAGGGGCAGAGAGAGAGGGAGACCCAGAATCCTAAGTAGGCTCCAGGCTCTGAGCTGTCAGTGCAGAGCTAGACATGGGGCTTGACCTCACAAACCGCAAGATCATGACCTGAGCGGAAGTCAGATGCTTAACCAACTGAGCCACCCAGGCGCCCCTGTTCCCTCTTTCAAATCCGGGGTGGGTTCATACCTACTAGGGAAATAAACAAAAAGTATCATATAATTGGAGATCAAAA
This sequence comes from Proteles cristata cristata, assembly GCA_017311185.1. NCBI lineage: Eukaryota > Metazoa > Chordata > Mammalia > Carnivora > Hyaenidae > Proteles > Proteles cristata. The sequence continues at coordinate 6,765 of JAESUZ010000340.1, forward strand.
TACCGGCTTCACACCATTACCCTTGAATTCAATCAATTGGTTAGGTCTGTGGCCACAGTCAAACTTCCCGGGGATGATTTCTGAATTGAAGTTAGCCACCCAGTTCCAGGCAGTGTGAGCCGTATTCTGAGGGTAAGTGGCCCTGAAAGACAGAGAATACCAAAGGCACTAAAAGGCACTGGGCTAAACTTACTCAGATTCATCCCCTGAAGCCACTAGCAAGGTCACTTCTCTTTCAGGAGTTGAGAGAGAGAGAAAGAATGAGAGAGAGAAAGAGAGAGAGAGAGAGAAATTGAGCACCAGCTCACAAGTCTTCTCTTATTATTTGCAAAAAGGATGGTACTTACTCTATAGACCAAGCTAAGGATACTGGAAGGAGAATACAGATCCTTCTTCACTTACTAAATGTCAGCCACAGTATGAACCATTTTATATATGTTTATTTTTGAGGTGGGGGGGAGAGTACAAGCACATGTGCATGAGGCAGGGGCAGAGAGGGAGGGAGAGAGAGAGAAAGAGAGAGAGAGAGAGAGAGAGAATCCCAAGCAGGCCCCATGCTGTCAGCACAGAGCAGATGTGCGGCTCAAACTCGTAAACTATGAGATCATGACCTGAGCCAAAATCAAGAGTCAGACACTCCACCGAACGAGCCACCCAGGTGCCCCTTTTCTATGTTTCTCACAAGCCTCACAAAGTCAACATCATTACCCAGACCCTACAAAAGAGGAAAGTGACACCAGAGAATTTACATAACTTGCCTGTACTCATACATTCCGTTAGGTGGCTGCGCTAGGATTCAAACCGAGTTCCGTAGGACTCCAAAGCCCATACAGTTTCTACTATCCACACTGCATGTCCATGAAGTCACCTGATTTCTCCCGAACATAATTACCGTAATACAGAGGAAGCATGAGTCCTTTCAACTTTCCTGGATTAATTGGTGCTTGTCAATCAGCAAGTATTAGATGATTCCAAACGACATGTATCTTCACAAAAATGTATTGTTTAATTTTAAGTTAATTCACCTGTGGAACTCTGAGAGGTTAAGTCCCATTCTGCCTTGTGTGTACACATAGTACCTATTAGCAATTAAAATGAGTTACAAATGTGTCAAGAAGAGATCTGCTGCTGAAATCCAGGTCAGGTTACTTGAAATGGATACATATCTTCCTCTTCTAAATGTTAATTAGATGTTCTATTTTATCTTCAAAGTTTCTAGCAGAAATTTTCTTGAAGTTGACACTTATAGGTCAAGAGAGTTTCAAGCCCTCACGTAGCATCCTCAGCCTCCATACTTACGAAGGCTTTTCTGAAGGGTTTATATAACTTTACTCAAAATTTGGAAATGTAGAAGAAACCAAAAGAAAAAAAAAAGAAAAACTATTATGGACACTGGTCCCCATGCAATATCTTCATAATGGTTCAGCAGACCCGGTAAATGATAATATGACAATTAAGCTCCTTCAGATTCCCTTAAGTCTCAGAGTTTAACATCTATACGCTGGTCATAAAGGAAATCTTTTCAAACTCTACGCCAAGGTCTGTGCTCTTCTTTTCTTCAAGTCAGTAAGTATTTATCAAGCATTTTATTCCATTTTATATAGTTTGGCACCCAAAGCACAAATAAAGAGCCATCGACTTGTAGGCAAAAGAGCTTGAAATAAAATGTTATCACTTCACTCAATGGACCGACAAGCCACTTTCTACGGGTATATTGTGACACGATTCATAAGCAAAGTGTATTTGCTGCATTAAATTTTAATGCTGATTATCGGTGACAAAATACCACTTAAAAACGGAATCATTAAAACACCAACCAGAAGCAGAGGCATTTGCGTAAGAGTTGGGAGACCTTACTTTTGCCCTAGGCTCTGAGTGGGTGACTTTGAATAGGCTGCTTGACCTCTGTGAGCCTTAGTTTCCCCATTATTAAATGAAGATGTTGGACTCGAATTGGCCCCACAATTTGCATCAAATTTCCCTGAGAGTCCTATAAAAAAAATACCATTCCCAGACTCCACCTTCAGAAAAGTCCATTCACTGAATCTGGGATGGGACCCAGAAATCTAGTCTATGGACAACTCAAGGAAAAATAGCAATCGCCATGGTATCTTTCTTGTAGAAACTTCAATGCGGTGCTGGCCTATTCCAAGTAATCATTTTCGTAGGCTGTGGACTGCTGCCTGCATGCTGATGGTTTTCTTTGACAAAACATCCAATTGTGAATGAAGGAATTCCCAGATCAAACTTAAGAGGAAAAAGTAGACGGGAGGAAATACATATAAAACACAAATTCTTAGGCTCTCAAGTGCTTTCGGTCAACATCTAGACCCAAAATAATCACAGGCATTTTACAAGTAGAAAAATCCTTAAAGATAACTAATGACTTTGGTATTTCAATGCGAGCTAGCAATTGAACATGCAGAAAAGCAGCTTTGTCAGTCTGCAAGGGTTAATTGTAGATCACTGGGCCTACATCCCTGTATTTTGAAAACTTTCTGCATAGAATATTTGTTATATTAGTATATCCTAGTGGATTTTAAAAATTGTTTCAGGGGTGCCTGGGTGGCTCAGTCGCTTAAGCATCCAACTTCAGCTCAGGTCACAATCTCACCAGTTTGTGAGATTGACCCTGCGTCGGGCTCTGTGCTGACAGCTCAGAGCCTGCTTGGGATTCTCTCTCTCCGTCTCTCCTCCACTCACAGTCTGTCTCCCTCTGTCTCTCAAAATTAAACAAACATTTAAAAATACTATTTAAGGGGTTCCTGAATATTAATACTGAAAATGGAACAAGAATTGGGATACTTTAAGTCCATACAGGTATTAGGATTCATTAGTGTTCTAGGACTTTATTTCAGATAAACCACTGACTTAAAAATCAGTGGAGAAGCACAGTTTGATGAAGCCAGGTGGCCTGTGATCAATGTCCTTACTATAGCTCAAGACTGAAGTTGGCTAATGGCCATAGCAGGGGTAATAAATGAACAATTTCACTGTTGCCTAATACACCCCAACGTTATCAACGTAAATCATAGCAAATCTGTTCAGACCCTTGAGTAAATCATAAATTTGAATTCCAAGCAACTGGAACTTTACAGACGGGACTCAGGCTTATCGAAAACTGTTATGTACTATGTATTTGTATTCAAGAGATAGAAGTTATCTTAGGCTGAGTGATCACATTTTATAAAAATTGTAAGCAGAAGGTCGCTTGGCTAGCTCAGTCAGAAGAACATGTGACTCTTGATGTCAGGGTCGTGAGCTCAAGCCCCACGTTGAGTAGAAGTTATTTACATAAATTTTTTTTAAATTGTGAGCAGAGGGGCACCTGAGTGGCTCAGTCAGTTAAGTGTCCGACTCTTGATTTCCGCTCACGCCATAACCTCACAGTCATGAGATTGAGCCCCATGGCGGGCTCTACACTGGGCGTAGAGCCTGCTTGAGATTCCCTCTCTCCCTCTCCCCCTGCCCTCCAACTGCTTGCGTGCATGATCTCTCTCTCTCTCTCTAAAAAGTAAAAAAAAAAAAGCAAAAAACTTGAAAAATTGTGAGAACATAGATTCATTCATTTGACAACTGTCCTTCCTTGCTATAAATAATCCTCATTTAGTAATACTCTACACGTCTTCTTAAGTATTAGTGTTTCTATTGAAAAAATGCATTAAAAGAAAACAACTCAAAATATTTCAATGATGACAAATAAGTTATCTAGTTCAAATAGTGTCATTTCCTGACCTGTGCCAAGTAGGTCTTTATATAAACAGCTAAGGGATCAGTGTACTGAACTCATTATTCTGAAGCACTGATGTGTAGCAAGAAATGAGTTTGCTTTGCCTTCTTTCAGAATATGAAGAGAGCGACACAGACTGCACTACTGTACTTGAGTTGCTGGGGTGATGCCCAGCGCGGGGAACGAATCCACTGATGGTAATGTCCCCAGGTTTGGCATCGTTTCCTGGGGTTGCACCAAAGGGCTTGCACGAGACTCCACGTGGATCCTCCACCCCAGACAGACATTGGGCTATTTTTCTTAGAGCTTTGGGGACACTGAGTGTCATGGAATCGGAAGCTTTTTTTTTTTTTCTTTTTAATTTGCCTAGGAACCATATGGTATGGCCACAGACAGATGCAAAAGTTGGACAAACGTCCTGAGGACATTGCATTGGACTCAGTGGTGACCTCACCTGCAATAATCAGGTGAATAAGGGTGTGTGCCAGGTACCATTGAAATGCCACTTAGGAAACTTCCTCGGAGAAGAAAAGTGGAAGGAAGAACAAAAGAACTGATGCTGCAGCTGAGTAATAACTTATCAAGATTCAAGGCAAAGAAAACGCATTCTCTTCTCATTGATTTGTAATGATGGTTGAATGCTTGCTCTCAGCTATTGCTTGGATATGATTCTATTTACTTTCTAGATCTCGCTCACCTCCCCTCGGAACCCTTGCTTCATTTTGTGCAAATCACAACTTCGGGGTAGATCTGGCATCCCCTATCCTTGCTATTTTTGAATATTAGGAGCCTCGTCCTCTTCACAAATGAGGACTTTTTTGAAAAATCAGAAACACTTAATGCAAATCCTTCGCGGCTGCTCTTCTGGCTGTAGCCCTTTAGAACTGGGCACCTTGCGTGCAGACATTCTTGAATGTCCCGGCAGAGTCAACATGATGCTCTCTACCACAGCACATACTTTACCACATGTATATACTAGTCCCACATAAATACATAAAGAAAATCACCAAAAGTTAGCAGAGAGGCTCAAGTGCATTATATTGTTCAAACGCAATAATGCTGGTTACCTCCTGCGCACATTTGCTTGTAACTCTGGACCAAAACAGAACTTCCAGCTGCAATGAGATTAATAGGATGAAATGTGTCAGGATAAATGAAATACCTGCTGTTGCTGTCCTAAGCCTTATCTGTAAACTCTGTGACTTTTGCCATGTATATTCATTCCCAAGTCCGGTGAGCTTCAATATGGTTCTTACTGATGAATCATTCTGCTCGATCGATAAGACTGCAGGTCTAGAACCCTTAGAGAGCAAGTGCTATCGCTAAGTGACACTTGACAGCATCGGTTGAACACCAGTAAGTTTTCTTATTTCTATAACTTTGCACCCCCATGTGCTTCTTTTTTCTTTTTTCTTCTATTTCTGCTCTTCCCCTCAATCTCTACTGCCCCCTTTCTCCATTCGGTCCCATTTTTCCGTCCTCTCCTTCTTGATTCCGAATGTCAGTGGTTTTCGACCTCTGAGATACAACCTATCAGTCACTTGACACGTCAGTTTCACAGGCCACGGCCAGCAATTTTTTTAAATAAACAGCAATGGAATATTTCAGGGTGTATGGCTATGGCAAGGGCAATATGGTTTCAGAAACTGGTCTAAACCCGTAACCGTGTCTTGGGTCATGGAGGAAAATATGCTTCTTCATAAAGAACAGCAGCAGTATGCACTGCCTGCCCCTACTGGCGGTGGTTGGGGCAGGAAGGTGGGACGCCGCAGGGTACAGGAGATCACAAAGCAGGCTATCAGGGAGCCCAGGATCTTGCTCTCGCTCTTTGCTAGGTCATAATTCCTATTATTTTCCTTCGATTTGTTTGTTAAACAAGTGTAAGGTGTTTATACACACATATACATTACACTGGTATATACATAAAACATGTATATATACACACATATAATATATAACTATATAACATAAAGTTATATAATGATATGAGTATATAATATATATTACATGTGTGTATATATATGTTCACATATATGGGGCATAGTGGTGCTATTGAAAAGTGCTAGAGGCCAGGGATGCTTTTAAACCTCTCTTATTACATGTGACAACCTCCCACAACCAATAATTATCTGGTCTCAAATGTCAATAGCGTTTAGGCAGAGAAACCCTGATATACACATAAATCGCACGTACGTATACGTATAGGCATACATATATCCAACTCTTTGGAAGAATTTCGGGAAAAGGCGGAATGGTTTTAAGTTTCCATTTCAATGTTTGACTTACATAACTCCAACCAGAATCATAAATAACTTTCTAACCTTAATTCTACTATCCGATTTGAGTCAAAATGTTGGTTTCTCCCTAAAATCACTGTCTTGTATAATTCACTCATTTTAAGAAGTGACTTTAGGAACCCTTCATTTCAAGACTTCCCCTCACATATATGTACCACTTCACAGGTTTCAGGGGCTTTGGTACAAATCCCACCCTTACTGACTCCACATGGAAGGTTCTAGTACTCAGTTTTACACATGGGGAAACAGAGAGGTGTCTGCTCAGGCTCCCTACAAGTAAGATCCAGAGGTGAGATTTGAACCCAGGTCTCTAAGGGTTTGGACGTGTGCTTGAATAAAAGACAAAGTACTCAGGTCCTGGCCCAGCACTTTGGCTACCCAGACAACAGGCCTGCCAAGATCATCAAAATAATGGAATTGAATTTAAAAATATCCACACTTTCCATAGCATCACAGAACCAAAGTCTACAATATCCTCTAAACTATAATTACTGGTATTAACGGCATGTCCTCTGTGTTGCATTTCTTTATTTAGGAATTTGTCTCTGTCTGAACTCTTCTTTGAAACCTTTGATTCAAAAGAGACAGTATTCTCTGAGAACATCCCACATCTGTCTTAGAATCACCGACTCTGCGTGAGCTTCCTACTTTGTCTTTTTTGTTTTATTTTTTTAAGAGTCCTCCAGCTCTGGATTGGTGCGGGGAAGGTGGAGAAAGAACATTCTCAAACTACGTCCCACCTAGTAATTGGGCAACATTTGCCTCGTCTTAGAAATGTATGCACGTGTTGGTTTTCTAATTCATCCCAGGTGCAATTTCTGATTGTCCCCTAATCTAAAATAAAATTCTAAAAATCCAAGCAAAATGTGGTTTTCTCTCTCCAGTCCCCACCTAGCAGTGCCATCAGGGGTCTCTAAGCCCACTGGTAACATGAACTGATCAACACAGAACAGCACGCAGATACCTTCACAAGCCACCACACCAAAGAATTAACAATGCCACTTTTATTAATTAACAAGGGTACATTAATATGCACGCCTTTGATACTCAATTATGTCAGGAAATTTCCCACCCCAACACAGAAACTTTTAGAAAAGTAGGTAGAAAGAAACTTTCAAATCAAATTAATACATTTAAAACTCACTCCCGTTAAGCTCTCTTCTTCTGTAATGATCTATGAAAGTTTTGTGTTGCACATCGTTTTGTCTGCGTGTGCGTTCACCACACCCTTGGAAATAGCTACTCAACTACTTGAAACTTACATGCTGACAAACAGAAGTCCGCTCTTTTTCATTTTATCTCACCATTGGTGTGGTCCTGCGTGGACAGACAGACTGCCAAGTGCTTTTCTGAGGGCTGGTAAACATGCTTGCCTTGTGCACAGAGCTAATTAAAATGGACACATGCCATATTTCACGTGTTTTTACCGGATCAAAATAAAATGTCGGGTTTTATCATCGATACTGTGTTCCTCGTCTAATCTGTATACAAGTTACTGCTTCTGTGTGTGTGTTCCGTTTGGCTGGAGACACACTATCCTCCTCAGTAAACTGTCTCCTTTCTCCAGCATGACTGTCTCATTATTTCTGCCTTTGAATAGCCTCTTAGCTCTGTGTTTTGGGGTTGTTTATAGCTCCCATTAAATAACTACAAGAAAAGATGACACAGTCAGAAATGAGGTAAAGACACAGAGGAAACAGCACTACCTTTTCCTGGATAGAAATAATATGATAATGTCCAGACCGCTGCCGCCGGAGCCTGTAGCAAACAGTGCGGTCAGTGTTTTCCACAAACAAGGATATTGATAAAAAGCGGTGAGGTTTCCTAATATGTAACTGTAAACAGTGTGCTCATGTGCACAGGCGAGAACTGTGTTATTCTAGCCTTGCTTATCTGAATGGCACGGAAACCTCCAGAAGTCTTTTTCAGGGATGAAGTAAAAGGAGCAGTCATGATCCTTAAAACCTCAGAGATATGATCATAGAAGATAATTCTGGGGGCTGTTCCTCAAGTACACTTCGAGTATATTCACCATATAAGATTAACAGTCATTTTCTTTTGAAAAGGCCCAGCATGGTCTCCTTAGAAAACCGTTAGGAAAAGAAAGGCGAGAAGAGAAGGAGGAAGCACAAAGAAGTCCCCGGGTAAGGACAAGCATGAGGCCCAAGTCACTGCTGTGGGAACCTGGCTTCGGGGCACAGGGAATAACCTTGAGAACCCACAAACCCCAACTCAGAGTGATTAGTAGGAGAGCTACTGTTTGCTCTCACTTCGCGACCCTCTCATCGCCCTTACCCCCACCCCCCTTCCATTCCCAAACTGGTACGGATTCTGAACAAAGGGGGTTTTACAGACTGTAAGGGGAAGGCGAAGGACAGGAGGCGCTCATTAAGGTTCCTGTGCTCCCTGATCCAGGGGAAATGCCTCAGTGCCGCCCAAATAACCTCCCTATTCCTGGCTGAAATGAATGCAACCGCAACTTTATCCGGAATTCGCCGCCGGGCGAGGGGAGAGGCCTGGGCAAGGCGGGTCTGGAGGGGGACCCTCACCGCTCCTGGCGAAAACCCACACCTCTCTCTTGAACTAGTGACTCTCTGAGCCCCTTCCTGTAGTCGAACCACAACCACCTGGACTACTTATAAGAGGGAAACAGAAGGAGAAGAGGCAAGGAGGTGGCCCAAAGTACGCTCTAGCCGATCCGGGCAACATCGCGAAGAATAAAAAGAATCAAATCAAAACAGACCCTGGCGCGCCGCTAAGGGCTTGCTGCTGTTAGCAGCACATTTGCCCAAGTCGAGCCCGTTTCCAGATTTTATGGAAACTCCTTGTTTACCGCCCTCGCAGGAGGTCTTTAAATATCTGCCTGCGAACTCTGGCTATTGGGCGCTTTCCAGTTTAGGGGAGGCAGCGGGCCTGGGGGGCGGCTGCTCCTCCGCGGGTCGGGAACTTGCACCCGGTGGTCTCGGTCTCCCCTGGGATTTGGTGGTGACCGAGGGCTATCCTCGTCTCGCTCGCCCCAGACGGAGCCGCAACCCACGGTGGGAGCTGCAAGGGCCGGGCGGGGTTCCAGGCGAGAGGGGCCGCTGGGCGCGAGCAGCGCTCCGCCGCGCTCTTCGCCAAAATGGAGCGGCGGCCCCTTTGTGGGCTGCGGCATCCCCCTCCCTGGTGCGCGGCGGGGACATTTGATCCGCAGGGTGATTGATAAGTGCGGGAGAGGGGCGGCCGTCCCTACCTCCCTACCTCCCCCTCCCGCCCCCGTTCTTCTTCCCTCCTCCCTGCCGGCTCCCGCCCCGCTTCCTGCCAGAAGCGCTGCCCACGGGCGAGCCACTCCAGCGGAGACCTGCCTGCCCTTGGGGGCGCCGCCCGCGCTCGCCGCCGTGCCCCCCGCTGCCGGGCTGCGCTGGGGCGAGAGGCCGCGCCGGCTCCCGCGCCTCCCGGCCGGCCGATGCTGCGGGCGCCTCCGGGGAAGCTGCGGTGGCGCGCTCGCCGGGTAAGTTCTCCGGCGCTCGGGCGCGCAGCGCTCAGCCCGCAGCCTTCCCGGCTGACTCCCTCGTGGGCATGGAGGAGGGGGTTCGGGATCCGGTGCCGGCAGCCTGGGCGCCGCGCCGGGCTGCGGCCGCCCCTTGCCCGGGCTCGCCTCCGAGACAGTCCCGGGCGGGCGTGGTCGGGCTCGGGCGTCGCGCGGCCGCCGGGCCACCGCCGCCCGGGCGGCCTGCGCGCCGGGTGCCAGCCGCCGCTCCCGAGGACGCCGCTCGCCGGCACGCGGGGCCGGGACCCAGGGCGAGGGTCGGCGCGGGTGGCCGTCGCGGCTGTGGGCCCCAGCTCCGGATACCGGGCGGCCGGCCGCCCCGGGGGAGGGCGAAGAGGACTGGTAGTGCTCGGTGCCGGATCCGCGGAGGCTGGGGACTCGCCTGCCCTCCCTCCCCCAGAAGCACCCTCTGGGAACAGTACCTGCGCGGCTTGGGGGTGGGGGCGGGGGCGGAAGGGGGGAGACGCGCGGGCGGGCCGCTCACACCCCTCCCCGGCAGGCCTGCGGGGCTCCCGTTAACCGCCCCCACTCCAGGCCGGGCGGGCGCCGGGCGGCTCCCCGAGCCCCGTATTCGCACCGGCGACCCGAGCCGGGCTCCCTACTGAGAGGCGAGGGAGATCGAGGCGACGGGGTCCCCGCTGGTGCCTCCCTCGCTCTGCCGAGGAGGAGAGGGGGCGTTCGCCTTATTTTAGAGTCCACGTCTGCCTCCCTTGGGCTCCGAGTTCACCCACAACCTTTCCGCCACCTCAAAAGCCCGCTCTGGCCGGCGGGTGCCCGGGCGGTTCTTCCTGAGACGCGGAGCCGGGGAAACTTACTTAAAGTGCCTTCTCCGGCTGAGGCTGCCTCGTCCCCAGCAACTGGGTTTAGGAAGGCGGCTGCGGAGGCTCGGGGACAGGCAGGAGACCGAGCGCCGGTGGGAGAGTCCACCGACCCGTGTCGGAAGCCAACCGTGGAAGGAAGATGTGTCACACCATCTCGGGGTTCATTTTCAGGGGTTTCAAGCTCTGCCACCTGCCCCACCCCCCCGTCCATCTCTCCCTTTTTCTCTCTGAAATTTTTAATAGTCTCTGTCCTTAAAGAGTATTGGCAGCGCCATCAGTGTCTTGAAGGAAATTACTGTATTTGCGAACTAAAACTAACATTTGATATTTCACTTCCAAAAACAATTTTTTAAAAAGGACACATGTAGGTACAGCACCATCACTCTCCAAGTTTAGGCAGGTAGCCCTTCACTAATTCACACTGAGCACTAGTGAGCTTTGGGGAAAGGTCCTGGACCAGGACTCAGGATCCCTGGGTTCTGTTTCTAATTTTATACATTCTTGAACTTAAGCAAGTCAGCACTTCTCCTGGTTGAGGAATGTCCTCATCTGTAAAATGAATCTGATTGCAAAGGTCTTGTCCAGCTCTCACGCTGACTTCTACTTCAATGTAATATTAACCTAATTAATAAATGTTTGTTAAATGAATGACGACGAATAAGCCCTATCTCTCTAGGAACTACGGATATTTCATAGTTGGAAATATGGAAACAAATGCCCCTTTGCTATGAAGGGAAGCTTAATGCTGACTGCATCTCTCTGCCTGGAGACGGGGAGGCCCTCAAGGGCCTGCCCCTCCCCCGCCAGGAAGGCTCGGCTCTGTTACCCTTTGGCACAGAGAAGGAAAATGTGAGGCCCCAGAAGGCCAGCATCTTCCCCCAAGACCAAGCAAGAATTACACGATGGGAGGGGGTCATGTGGCGTGGTCCAAGGCTCTTCCCGAAAGAAAAAGGAGAGGGAAGCGTGAAAGGCTGGTAAAATTCCGGAGGAGAGTGCCAGAGAGCCACAGGTTGCCTTCCTGCCCAACTTGAGAACCGATCAGAGCCCTTCTTGGGGAGGAGAGAGCCGGTGTGGGCTCAACAGTCAGTCCTAGGACCTGAGCTGAGCCGGGAAGTGGGAGGAGGGACGCAGGGGGCTTTCCATCCTCCCGAGGCGCATTTTGCCGGTGGGGCCGTGTGTGTTCCAAGTCGGGCCCGGCAGTGCGACCCTGCGTGCCGTGGTCAGGGAAAGCAAGTGTGAGTGCTTTGTGGGACAGGCACACCGTCGGCCAATTCATTTACCCCTCTCTTGGCTCGCCTCTTTTCGCGGCCTGGCCCTTTCGGGCGGTAGCACGGATTTGCCTCTTGCAAATGGACCCCACGCGGGAGACACCGGGTTCCAGGGGACCTTAAGATCGTTAAGGAGAAGCGAGATAATGAAGGCCAAAAGCCGACAGCTGGCTGTTAACAATGGCGTGGGAAGGTTCTGTGAATCTGATTGCAGGTCAGAAGCGGAAGGGCCCATATAGCCCATCCCCTTGTGCCAACGGCGACGCGAAGTTCCAGAAAGAAGTGACATACCTGGCGACAGAGCTAGATCAGAAACCAGGTGCACTGGAGGTTGAGCGGGGGGGTCCTTCTCCTGTCTCCTCTCTTCCTGGCTGCCAGCCTTCCCGCACCGCTGCCTCCGGTTCTAGCTCCCCTGCCCCGGCCGCCTGGAGCCCTGGGCCCGCCCGTGGGTGCCGCTCCTGGGCTCCCACCCTTCACCGGGCGAGGCTCAGCCTGGCGCTGCCTTTCCGACACCCACTCCTCCTTCCTGCGGGCCCAGTGCACACATTTCCACTTCATCGTCTGGCTAACTATACACCGCAGGGAGCCAGTGGCTCTGTGGCCGCTCGTCTCTAACGCTGGCTTTCCGAATCCAGGCAAATCGCTGTGTGGCCAGTCACGGCCCAGAAAGTACTTCTCTCCGCACTGAAACAAAGCTCTGCCCGGCGAGCCCAAAGCCCCTCTTCGCCCTCCTCCCCGGGCACTGCGGAGCGGGCTCGCAGCCCGCTGGGCACCGAGAGCCTCTAAGCAAGAGATCTCAGAGGCTGGCAGGCGGGCCCCAGCCCTGTGGCAAGGAGGCACATCTACACACACACGCGCGCGCGCGCACACACACACACACACACACGCACACACACACCCTCACTGGGAAGATGATCCGGACCTCTGCTTGGGAATTTGGGACGAGACCCTACTGGAACGGCCGGGACGGAGTAGCAGGTGGAATCAACCCCTCGCGGGGGCCGGGGGCCCGAGGGGTCCGGGAGGTCGCAGCCCCGCAGCGGGGCCCCTCCCGCAGAACCCCTTTCCGGGAGCTTCGCCAGCCGCTCGCCGCCCGCCGGGCTGGAGGTGGAGTAGTTCAGAATCAACTGACGCAGCCCGGATTCGAGGCTCGCGGAGCCACTCTCGGCGAAGGGAGGCATCTGCCCCTCCCTCCCCCACCGCGCGCCCTCGATCCGCCGCCTGCCCCCTCCCCGCGTGACGTCACCCCAGCCCCGTCCGGGGGAGCCTGCAAAAGCTCTCAAATTCAAACTGCTGGGCGCACTGCTGCCGCCGCCAGCGCATTGGAAGCGCGCGCCCAGGCTCGGCCGCCGCCGCCGCCGCCGCCGCCGCCCGGGCCGTCCGGCTCCCCGAGCTCCCTGCGCAGCCGCACCCCCGGGTCGCCGTCGGCTCAGCCTCGGGCCGCTCCGGCCCACCTCTCCTGCCCCTGCGGCCTGCCGGATTTCGGATTTCTGCGCGCGCACCCCCCTCCCGCCCCCGGGCACATTAAATCCGCCCGCGGAAAGCAGGGCATCCCCCCGGAAGCGGCGTCTCCTTTTACCTTGCTCTTCTTCTCTTTCCGAAGATGCCAAACTACTGGCGGACTGCAGAGGAGAGGGGTCCCGTCTTCTCCTGATGTGTGAGTAACCCCCACCCCGCGCTGCCTTTGCGCTTCCATCCTCTCCCCTTCCCCCACCGCCAGTCCCCTGATTTTCCCACCCCCTTTTTGCGCAGTTAAAAAAAAAAAAGTAAAGCAATTTCTGCCGAGAGCCTAAGACGGGCGAGCCGCCCGAGATCTCTTCAAGATACCCCCAGGGGAGGAGGAGGAGATGGGCTGGATTTAGTAGGACAACTCGATTACTAATGACTCCGCGGCTGGCTGCGACCCGCCGGGAAATCAGGTGCAAGCTTGTGTGCTCCGGGACGCGTGTGTGGGTGGGCTGGGGGTGGGGGCGAGGAGGGAAGAGACCGCTTCGAGAAACACAGTCATTTCATTCCGCCGTGTTGCCCACTCCCCGCCTCGTCCCTGCCTCCCACTCCGCCCCCCTGCTTTGCCATTTTAATCGGGCTTCCTTGTTTCTTTCTCCCCCGCATCCTGCTCTCTCCGGCACCCTTCCCCAAGGTTTGCCTGTAGGTACCTGAACTGACACCGACGGTGCCTAAAGATGCTGAGCGGCGTTTGGTTCCTCAGTGTGTTAACCGTGGCCGGGATCTTACACACGGAGAGCCGCAAAACTGCCAAAGACATTTGCAAGATCCGCTGCCTGTGCGAAGAGAAGGAGAACGTCCTGAATATTAACTGCGAAAACAAAGGATTTACAACTGTCAGCCTGCTCCAGCCGCCCCAGTATCGCATCTACCAGCTTTTCCTCAATGGAAACCTCCTGACCAGACTGTACCCTAACGAGTTCGTCAATTACTCCAACGCCGTGACTCTCCACCTGGGCAACAACGGACTGCAGGAGATCCGCACCGGGGCGTTCAGCGGCCTGAAAACCCTCAAGAGACTGCACCTCAACAACAACAAGCTCGAGGTGCTGAGGGAGGACACCTTCCTGGGCCTGGAAAGCCTCGAGTATTTGCAGGCCGACTACAATTACATCAGCGCCATCGAGGCGGGGGCGTTCAGCAAACTGAATAAGCTCAAAGTGCTCATCCTGAATGACAACCTTCTGCTGTCGCTGCCCAGCAATGTGTTCCGCTTCGTCCTGCTGACCCACTTAGACCTGAGAGGGAACAGGCTGAAAGTGATGCCTTTCGCAGGCGTCCTTGAGCATATCGGAGGGATCATGGAGATCCAGCTGGAAGAAAACCCATGGAATTGCACTTGTGACTTACTTCCTCTCAAGGCTTGGCTGGACACCATAACGGTTTTCGTGGGGGAGATCGTCTGCGAGACCCCCTTTAGATTGCACGGGAAAGATGTGACCCAACTGACGAGGCAAGACCTCTGTCCCAGAAAGAGTACTAGCGACGCCGGTCAGAGGGGCGGCCATGCAGACACTCACGTCCAAAGGCTGTCACCTACAGCGAATCCTGCCCTCAACCCGACCAGGGCTCCAAAAGCCAGCCGACCACCCAAGATGAGAAATCGCCCAACTCCCCGGGTCACTGTGTCGAAGGACAGGCAGAGCTTTGGACCAATCATGGTGTACCAGACCAAGTCCCCTGTGCCCCTCACCTGCCCCAGTAGCTGTGTCTGTACCTCCCAGAGCTCCGACAACGGCCTCAATGTCAATTGCCAAGAAAGGAAGTTCACCAACATCTCCGACCTGCAGCCCAAACCCACCAGTCCAAAGAAACTCTACCTGACGGGGAACTATCTTCAAACCGTCTACAAGAACGACCTCTTAGAATACAGTTCTTTGGATCTGCTGCACTTAGGAAATAACAGGATTGCGGTCATTCAGGAGGGTGCCTTCACAAACCTGACCAGTTTACGCAGACTCTATCTGAATGGCAATTACCTTGAAGTGCTGTATCCGTCCATGTTTCACGGACTGCAGAGTTTACAGTACCTCTACTTAGAGTATAATGTCATTAAGGAAATTAAGCCGCTGACCTTCGACGCTCTGATTAACCTACAGCTCTTGTTTCTGAATAACAACCTGCTGCGGTCCTTACCTGACAACATATTTGGGGGCACGGCCCTCACCAGGCTGAATCTGAGAAACAACCACTTTTCCCACCTGCCCGTGAAAGGGGTTCTGGATCAGCTCCCAGCGTTCATTCAGATCGATCTGCAAGAGAACCCATGGGACTGCACCTGTGACATCATGGGGCTGAAGGACTGGACGGAGCACGCCAATTCCCCCGTCATCATCAACGAGGTGACCTGTGAATCTCCCGCTAAGCATGCAGGGGAGATACTGAAGTTTCTGGGGCGGGAGGCCATTTGCCCAGACAGTCCAAACTTGTCAGACGGAACCATCCTGTCCATGAATCACAACACAGACAGCCCTCGGGCGCTTAGCGTGGCTCCCAGCTCCTACCCCGAACTACACACTGAGGTTCCGCTGTCCGTCTTGATTTTAGGATTGCTTGTGGTCTTTATCTTGTCTGTCTGCTTCGGCGCTGGCCTGTTCGTCTTCGTCCTCAAACGCCGAAAGGGGGTGCCAAGTGTCCCAAGGAGCGCCAACAGCCTAGACGTGAGCTCCTTCCAACTGCAGTATGGGTCCTACAATACCGAGACGCAGGAGAAGACGGACGGCCACGTCTACAACTACATTCCCCCGCCGGTGGGGCAGATGTGCCAGAACCCCATCTACATGCAGAAAGAAGGGGACCCGGTAGCCTACTACCGAAACCTGCAGGAGTTCAGCTACGGCGACCTGGAGGAGAAGAAGGAAGGGCCGGCCACACTTGCTTACACTATCAGTGCCACGGAGCTGCTAGAGAAGCAGGCCTCCCCAAGAGAGCCCGAGCTGCTGTACCAGAACGTCGCCGAGCGAGTCAAGGAGCTCCCCAGCGCAGGACTGGCCCACTATAACTTTTGTACCTTACCTAAAAGGCAGTTCGCCCCTTCGTATGAATCTCGACGCCAAAACCAAGACAGAATCAATAAAACCGTTTTATACGGAACTCCCAGGAAATGCTTTGTGGGGCAGTCCAAACCCGACCACCCTTTACTGCAAGCTAAGCCGCAATCAGAACCAGACTACCTCGAAGTTCTGGAAAAACAAACTGCAATCAGTCAGCTGTGAAGGGAAACCATTGACAACCCTATGGCATCTGAGGATGCCGCGACATTGGCTTTTGTGTGTTCTCTCTTTCTCAGCATCAATGGGGGACTTTGAAAATGTCTGGGGGATGGGGTGAAGCAATGATACTACTTTTCCTTTAAATTATTTCTCTCTCGCTCCCCTCCCCCACCTTTTCTCCCCTTCTCTCCTTAGGAATCATCATCGAACATGAATGTTTTCTACAGTGCATTTTTTTTTCATATATTTTCTTTGATGGTTTTGTTTCTTTCTTTCTTCCTTTATTCTTCCAGTGTGGGAATGGGAAGAGGAGGTTGTAGTGAATGAAGAAAGAGTAAGCAAACTTTTCGCGGTAAAAATGGATATTTAGCGTATTTTGTAGAAGATCTCCAAAGATCTTTTGAGACTATAAATTCTTTTGTAAATAATGATATATGGTATTTCTGTCTTCAGTTACCAAGTATAGCCACTAGGCATCACTCCTTTGTGTTAAAGTGCCTTCGCACTTTAAGTACATTACTTAAATGTTGCTTTTAGCTTTGATAAATTGAACAAATTTTAATGTGTTGTATTTTTGAAATTAAAAACACTGTAAAATAGATCAAAATGTCAGCTATATTAAGTCAACGTACAGTTTGCTTGAGTTATAGAAACCAGCTTGTCATCAAATGATTCTAGTCGTAGGACTTTAGAGATTTAACTGTAAAATATTTCCTTTCTTCTGGGTTTGTTCTAAGTGATTTTATTTAAGTCAACTAAGGGGATTTAACAGCGGACTAGAGGTCAGACTGCCTCAGTCGGGATTAGTAATTCATTAATAAAATATATTTAACCCAATATCAGAGTGAATTGAACAATTAATGCCCTTCCGTAAATCATTATTTTACACTAACATCATCAGTGTTTTAGATTATTTTCCTAATTAAGAGTGCATTACACAACTTGTAATATATTTTTTCTGCATTAAATTAGATATTTTTGTATATTTAAATGAAAGAGTCTGTATTTCTAACTTTTTAATTGAAATTAATATTTTTTCTGCCTATTGAGACATTTTCTATAAACACACACCAGTAGAGGCCGCCACACACCTCACTTAATAAAGACATATGAGCCATTAAATACCTTCAAGGAAGGAAGACTTCCAAGGTGAAATTAAAACATCCCAAGTAAGTTCTCTGCAAATTCAAGGCAGCAGAGACAAATGTATACGTTACTTTCTTTTTCTTCTAGGGTTAAAGATTACACTCAGAATCCTCAATCTTCACATTTTCAGAGAAAGCAGCATTTTCCCCTTACATTTACTGAAGCATTAATGGGGTGCTATCAGATCATGTACTATTTGCATCTCCGAATCAATTCAAAAGGACCGAAACCAAAAAAGTAAGGCTCTTTTTCCCTCTGCCTTCTTCAGGCATGGGTTACTTGAATTTTTCCTCATCAGCTCAAGCAAGCCTTTCGTTTTGGTCTTCGCATTAAAATGATTTTAACGAATCGAGTCTATACAACATTTATGAAGCCTTATTAGCTTGTAAAGAATTTTTAGATGCAAACATTATGGTGTGGTTTAAACAAACAGCCCTTCTTTACAACAAAAAATAGTTTTGTTTTGTCTATTGTAAATCCTTATGCAACTGGGATGGTGATCTGCATATAAAGTAGTCCAGCTTTTCAATTCCTTATTAAAGCAATTGATGGCGTCTGAAAGAAGCACACTGTTTCCTTTTCATAAATAGGTTACTGCACATAATAATCCTTTATTATCATGTGGAGATTGAAGTGGATCCTCATAAGTTACTTTTAAAGCTTTAAAATGACAGTATAGTGTCCGTCACTATAAACAATTCATGCGATAGGCTTTCAATTAGAAATTGCTTGTATTAATAACCACGGGTGCAAAATTGTTTTTTTAACAATAGAAGTTAATTGTGGGTATTTAAATGTAAAGGCCATTCGGGGGAAAAATGCCTTGACAACCTAAAATCTCTGACTATCTACAGCAACAAGCTAACATGTTCACTCTTTGATTAGAGATCATAATTCCTATTCAAGTCCCTTAGATCAAAGTCAAAAATGGTGGCCTGAAATGATCTACAAGAAAGTTAACGCAGTGAAAATTTACATGTCATAGAGGAAGACAGAGGGTATCATGCTAAGTGAACTTGGAGATAGCTCCTGGAAAGACCACCTCCTCTTTATATGTGTGTATATATATACACACACACATATATATATACACGCGTGCGCGTGCACCCATCACCCATATATATATAAATGAGTTTTAAAAATCCTCTTGTGGGTGTTCTCATTTCGTGCAGTGATAAATACAGAACCCAGAGGTAGGTATTTTGGGAAGTGATTATAAAGGCAAATTAGTATACATACTCTGTTAAGATAGTTTTTAGGCATAAACTATGTATCTAACTAGAACTACTGGCATGATTCCACTCCTGTGTTTGTTCTTATTCACCTGAAAGGAAAGTCATTCCATTATCCATAGAAAAACAATTCATTACTCTTAAATAGAGATAGCTTAATATTCATTTAGTTACACGATTTTAAAGAGGCCTCCTGGAAGAAGTCAGATGCATAAACCCTCTCGCTTAATAATTACGGTGTACGTCTACATTCCCATGCTCCTTAGATTTCCACTTTATTTGTATTTGATGAAATTGTTTGACTGTGGTTCAGACTATTTCATTTAAAGGCATCATACACCATATACTTCGAAGCTTTGTTTTCTATTGCAACCACAAACACTTTTACGTTTATTAACTTATTAGCATCCCCACTGACTACATTGTTTTCCTTTACCCACTCCAGTGCTTTCAGACGTATTTTATTTTAGGATTTTGTTTATCTTCTACAGCTGGATTTTGCTATTTCACTTTTATTTCATATGCACCCTGTAATGGGTATGAGCATCGGCACAGCGAAATGGTTCCAGCCAAGAGAATGTGGTCTTCTGCCCCCGCCCTGCCTGGAACACATCTAGGTGCCTGGCCCTCCAAATGGCGAATGGTAATTTCCTTCCATTCTAGCTCTTAGTTAATTACTTTCACTGTTTCTTAATATACCTGTGGCTAAGTTTGTATTGAAACACTCAAAAGTACTACTTCTCAGTCTGGACACAATTGCCAATGGTCTGATGCGGTTCTGGACTTTGGTCAACCCCTGTATCTTTTTAGTTCCCTCTGGCAGTTGGTGAGTAAGGAAATGACTCTTCAATTTCCTCTGCTTTGTCGCCTGACCTCTAAGGTGATTTCATTTTTCCAAATATTTCCATGTCATCAAGGGCTCCATATTTTAATGGATTCTACCAAGAAAAAAAATGTACAGGGAACAAGAGAGGGGAGTTCTGTGGTTTTTCAGACCCTGGAAATTCATTTTGATTATACACATTCCAGAAACACACTGGATTAGAATCTAGAGTGAAGAAAGCTTTGCAAACGGTTCTCCCAATTTGCTCACTTTTTTCATTCATTCATTCAGTAAATATTTTTTGAGTGCTTGCTTCCTAGGTGCCAGGCTCTATGTGTGCTCAGGGGGCACAGAGACCGAGTGGACAGATCTCTGCCCCGTCCCCTCAACCCCTACCCCATCCCACCCCTGGGAGCTTACTGCTCATAAGGAAGAACCTTACTTGAACGAGACAATCACCCAGAGTAAACAGTGGGAGCGGTAATGCAATGCAGGACGTTGGATTTTTAAAGGTGATCCTGTGCAATGAAGTATAAAAGTGATGTCATAAATAAACTAGCTACAGCGTAACCACCATTAACATCTCTTTAAAATCACGCAGCTAAAAAGGAGAAAACACACACACACACAACTAAAGCAAATTTCTGCAGAATAGGGCCCAATATTCTGGCCTGAAGATAGCTACATACTAGTGCTATCTAAAGATGTACATTATGAAGATGAGTCCCAAAATTGTAAATACAAAATCACGGATGTACTTAAACATTCTGGAACGTCCATTTCACAGAGGCGGTATTTGCTTTCCATTTCAGTGGCTTAGAAGGTAACATTTTGGCTTCAGTGTCCTTTCCCAATACAATGATGAGACACTTGCCTAAATCCTGAAGGGAAAAATTAAGTACTGTACATAGGCGCACCTTGCTTCTCAGAATGGTTGTGCAAACAGTCACGTGTACCTTGAAGTTTTGTAAATCAAATTGTGTTTTAAACGCATTAGGGGAGCTGCCACTTAGAGGACACTTGTGAATCCTTTTATAAAGCCGAAAACCATTTTATAATACAAGTAATCACTCTAATCTCTCTGTTTTGTATGTCTGGATTTTCAATATCGACTTCGCTGAAAACAGAGCCCACCTGCACAATAGTGCAGGTTGACAATGCCGCTTGTGCTACGTGTGCCTCGGTTGCTAAGGGCTTAGACTTGAAAATCTGCCGCTGTTCTGTGTGAACTGAGCTACCGAGCAGTTCTGTGACGGCACGGTGGCAGTCCTGAACGGTCCGAGTAGCCACCACACCCCAACTCGATCGGACACGGGGAGTCTTCTCAGCAGCGTGTCCTCGGTCAGCGTGTCCACGTTTTATTAGAGGCTAGAGTGACTCCTGTATTCACATCTGATGAAGTGCTTCGATTCCCGGGTTTAATAATGAATATGGTAGTATGTAAATATATTTAATTGCATGTGCGTGGGAAGGTTTTAGCAGTATTTTAGCTTGAAAGGACTTGTACAAGTACAGTTAGATTTAGTTGCAAATAATCGTTGTCAAGTTATTGGAATAAATGGCAAAAATGAAGCAAGCTCTTGTGTAGACTTCTGTGCCAGAGTGACGTTGTTTCAAAAAAAAAAAAAATGAATGCCATAGTTTGGGCTGTTAGTAGGCGAAATGAAATATTGAAAAGGATACTGTGTTTTATTGGATGAACCACTTATACAGCTAACCATAGTTAGCTTTCAGCTAATCAACAAATATTCATTAAACATGAATATTTGATTTAGAAAAGTTCTTTACAATCTTAAGAGGAATTAAGGACAACGTATTTTGAATTAGTTACAAAAATTCTTTAGAGTCTTTAGGTGGAATTAATGACAAAATATTACTGGAACTTGGATAGGACTGTTCAGATGTCTACACATTAACGTCTTCTATCCTTTATATAATTTACACATTGAGGGTAAAATGAGCTTTTTACAATCATTTTAAAACTTTTCCTTGAATGTCCGTTAATATCAGACGTAAGAAATGAAAAGTAAAAGGAATAACAAGACCCAACTCAAACAGAGATGTCTCTCTAGGAACTGAAAGAGAATCTAGCGATTCTCCACACACACCTCCACCACACCCACCCACCCCCACACCACGGCCAACTGTTTTTCATGATAAAATTCTAATACCATAAGTAATCTAATAAACTTATATTTTATAAAATAAGACAGATTGGGCATGCAAATCCAAAGAATGGAAATTACGAATTCACGAATGAAGATATTATCACTATATTCACAGAGACTGGAGTTAAATGAGAGAGTGAGATGCATTTGTTAGGTGGTACGTAGAGCAAAGTGCCGTCAGTGGCTATCTGCATTTGGCTGAACATCACTGTCAGTATGCTCCACTCACAAATGCATGACCTAACAAAGGACCTGAGATTCCTGTGGCGAACATGAAGACATAGCCCAAATTATCCCTTCTTGAGATTGGTAATTTGCTATATGCAGAATATCTTCGGCTTATTCAGGTAGATTTCACAAGGTAGCTGAAACAATCAGACTAGCCTCATTTTGAACTGTTCTGTTGAAGGATGAGAGTTGGTGCTTGATCCACGAGATTATCTGCTCCTTTAAAAAGATTCGCTGAAAGGGAATGCCAATGACAGCAATGCACAGCTCCCTATTCTGAATGCAAGCAATAGGACATCAGCAAGTCAGATGTGTCTGGTGATACTGGAAAAAGACCATCCAAAGAGCTGCTGTCATTCCTGAACAGGGATTGGAAATGCACCTGATCCATGTTTCCCTGGGCAACCACTTTATAATTAGTATACATCATCTTTATTAATTTAATCTCCAAACATTATTTTATGTTTGCTATCAACAGTATCCTAAAAAGGAACATTTGAGCTAATTATCTGTCAGATCCAGTTACCTGGCATTTGGGGACAGATTTGATCTTGACAGAATGTTGGCTGCACCGTGAAATATAAGGTACTTTCCAGCTCACAAGTGACTGCTGGGTAGACAGGATAGGCGAAAGGATAATCCTTGGGCATGCCCCTCACCTCTCAGGCCACTTTCATCTTCACATCATTAACACCTGACCCAGTGGTTTGGAACATGGTGACTCTCTAGGAAATATTTCCTTAATGAATAAATGAATAAGACTCTGGCTTTCATGTGAACAATGAAGAAAGGGTTGAAAATGGGAAGATGGAAGTTCAAAGCATAATTACAATGGATTCTTGGCTGCTCCAGGAAGTCTGAAACAAATGTTCTATTGGGACATTTTCAGAACTTGTTTTCAGAAACACACACACACACACACACACACACACACACACACACACACACACACACACACACCATGAGGATGGCTGAGAAGCTCTGGTAACACACAGCCAAGATCCAAAGTTTATTACATGCAGGCAGGCCCGACGATTTTAAGTGATACTTGAGTCTGTCTATTGAACCCAATGATCTCATTCTAGATTTAAAAGTCGCCTTACTGCTAAGCTGTGAGATTGCCTTGTTATTGGCTTTTGGAATTGGGAGATTCTGAGTTGAGGAAAAACGCACTCCCTGACAACCCTGAATGATGAATTCCTCCAGAGCTTATCACTTAGTCTTCCTGTGGCTCCATATCTTTAATTGGTTTGTCTCTGAAGTCTTCCAGATAGGAGAGAAATTCTTTGGGTTCAAGACCATATTCAACCACATTTCTGTCAGAAAACGGTTGTCTCATGAAGTCTGATTTACACAAAATAAGAACCCACAGGTAGTGTTTCACAACAAGGAAGCCTAGATTCTGGAGTTTGGAGCTTCACAAAGCCAGAAAGCTGAGAGAACAAGTCATAGCTCTCACGGGGCCCTGGTTTGTCCAACTGGGAGCACTGGTGGATGGGGTGAACTCAATGGACATATCTAACTTTTGTACTCTAGGATTCTAGGCCATTTCAGGAGTGATGGCCGCACACAAAACAAATGATAAACCAACGATTCAGGAGATGCCACCTGGAAACCTCTTCCCCCTTTCAGTTGTTGAGATTGAACATTGCTTTACTCCGATCGTATTTTGACACTATACAAGTGCACCATTTGCCTTGGGTTAATTTCTCTTCTCAAGCTTGACTTTAAAAATGTTCAAACCACTTTTCATATTTCTTTATAAATCACAACAGCCAACTGCTTTTTTTGGTGGGGGGATGGGGCGGCGGAGGTGACAGGCTTTTCACTTAGCTGTTTTGCAGGGGAGTCGTCTGTGGGGTTGATGTGTTTGATTATTCTGTGTTACACTTAAGAAAGGTAAAGGCTGACTCTATCTAGGAAGAGCCTATTACCGCACTTCAGGGAACAGGGCAGTTTTCCCATTCAGTCATTTACCACCCCACCCTTTTAGCTAACGCCGCCAACTTTCTTATCATCAGGGAAACTGATGGACCCTTGGACAACTCAGTTGAGCTTCAGAAATTCAATGATTCATTCCAGTGAGCAAAGCCCTTAGCTGACAAGTTCTGTTTGGCCTCTTTCTGATCATAAACCTCAGCCACAGTTTTATGGCCGGGCCAACGTGTCTCTATCTGGTCAAATAGATTTTAACTGGAAACAAGCAAAGAAAGCCCCCTCAGTCTTGTAATAGGCAGCTGACATGAGCTTTGCAAGAGTGGAAAAGAGAAAAAATATCCATTCAAAAACCTCCTCTGCTTTCCAGAGGTTTCTAAGGGGCTTATTAAAAACATTAGTGAATGAAGGGAAATTCCAGTGACACCTCACTGTGATTTCTGTCATGTCACAGAAGACTATGGAAACAGAAATGTTGGTTATCCCTGTCCAAGCTGTCATTTTTTTTTTAAGATTTTATTTTTTTTTAAGTAATCTCTACCTCCATTTTGGGGCTCAAACTTAGAACCCTGAGATGAAGACTTGCGTGTTCCACCGACTGAGCCAGCCAGGCACCGATCTGCTTACATTCCACTGTTTAGCTTGACATTTTGGGACAAAATGTATTTTATTTACGAAATTGATCTCTGAAAAGCAAGTACGTGTTAAACAGTAGTCTGGGTAATTTGACAGAGGGGCATGTTGGAGGAATCTTACTAGTTTTAAACAGTCTGTATTCAGATTTTGCTTTGTGCAAACTCATCAGAAAGTTGTTTGGTTCTGTTATGCCAACAGATCAAATGTTCTGAAATTTCAAAACTAAGCTAATTTTTCTGCTCTTACAGATTAAAATGGGGTGGTCTCTGCCTGTGCTGAGGCAGGATTTGTTTTTTTGTTTTGGTTTTTTTTTTAGTGTTTGAGAGAAAGAGAGACAGAGCATGAGTGGGGGAGGGGCAGAGAGAGAGGGAGACACAGAATCCCAAGCAGGCTCCAGGCTCTGAGCTGTCCAGATGTGGGGCTTGAACTCAGAAACCTCAAGATCATGACCCGAGCAAAAGTTGGACCCTTAACCGACTGAGCCCCCCAAGTGCCCTCAGTTTATTGTTTTTGAATTGGCCTTGTTGCTGAGTTTCTAAAACAAAATCAAATATCCAAAGACAGATATTTGTACAAAGATAAGTTAAAGTCTTAGGAGGAGAAAGGTAAATATATGTTTCCCCAAATCATTTATAACAGAGGGCCACAAAATACGGAGTTCTGCAAAATCCTCTTAACTGGCCTGTCCAGGAGAAATCTTTCCCAAGCCTTGATCCCTGGTCAGGAGACAAATATTTTCGGACGTAAGACTTCGGGTTTTATTGGGCTCTGTTTTGTTTTGCTCTTCAATCACAATGATTCCTTCTGATTTGCTGACTGAGGAAGGTCTGAGGACAGTGACAGGAAATTTCACCAAAGGACCAGGAGCCCTGGGATTCAGCCTCCACGTCTCTGCTACCTCACCATGTGGCACTGGCCCAATTCCTTTCACCTCCGAGCCTCAGTTTCCTCATCTGAAAGGGAAAGTAGTTAGACCTAGCCTTCCCAGTCAAGAAAGCAATTGAATTAAAATGAGCTTATTTCTGGGGAAACCTGGAATCCACTTCAATTCATAAAAAAATAGTAAATCATTTGCGAACTTGACAAATTAACTATCATTAACAAATTATTTCCAACAAACCTCACACCTGTTTTGTGACACCCCAGTGAAAACATTTGGACTAGACGTTCTATTGTTCCTTTCGGCTTAAAACAAACAAAAAAAAGGTCTCAGGATTTTCTTCCCCTCATCCTTATTTTAGCTCCTAAACATTATAATTGTATAAATCCATTTACACAAAGAGTATGAGTAATTTCTGCTAGTCCTTATGGGGTAACAGATTGTCTCTAAAAATACAATTTATGGAGTGCTCATTGTGTGCTGAACACGCAAACAGATGCTGTGCACATCTAAGGCAAATCTGCAAGTGCTCCTCAACGCCGTGTGCCCAGCACGAAGACGAGACGCCGGGGACTACTGGAAAATTCGCGAAGCCACTGCCTGTGCATCAGGGACCTCCCATACATCTGGGGACACGTACCATATACACTCAAACTAGGGAATTTATAACCAAGTTGGGAAGGTGAGCTACTATCCTTGAAAGGGATATGAGAGGTCAAGGTCAGAGAAGAAAAAGATCGATGCAAACTAGACTGGTACTACCAGAGAAGGCTCTGAGGAGGCCACAACAGGAGGCTGGAACTGGGGAAAGGCCTGGGGAATCAGTCAGCTTGAACATGTCCAGCCAGAAAGAAGCCTGGGAAGAACAGGGAAGAGTGTAGCAGGGCTGCCCTGACTTACCATTTGATGGCCTTGAAAGCCAGAGTAGGAAATCTGGACTCCATTCTATAAATAATGGAAAGTCTTTCAAGCAGTGTAAAAGTCGTAGCCTTGTTAATATTTACATGGTGCCTTACAAAGTATTTCGGGTGCATGTCTATTGTTAACCCCCGGCAATTACTGTTGAGGTGGCTGGAGCTGGGGTACAATGAGGAGACAGGTTTAGGGAGCTTTGGTGCACGTCCCACTGACCCGGTGGGTATAGGGAGATGCCACCTGGTTCAGGACAGAAACGTTCCAGAGCTGGCACTCTGGAGCCAGCCTGCCAAGATTTGAAACTCCGCTATGCCGCTGACCAACAGTGTGCCCTTGGGCAAGTCACTCAATCTCTATGGGCCTCAGTTTCCTCCTCTGAAACAAGGTGACAACGATATTTACCCTCACCGGATGGTTATGAGGAGCACTGAGTTAACAATTGCAAAATAAAATATATTTTTTATTTGTCTTATTTATTTATATTTCTTTTTTTAGAGAGAGAAAGACAGAGTTTGAGCAGGGAAGGAGGGCGGGGCGGGGGGGTGGAGACAGAGACAGAAACAGAGAGAGAGAATCCCAAGCAGGCTCCGCGGTCATCACCGAGCCAGACACAGAGCTCAGTCCCTCAGGACTCGGGATCAGGGACAGGGACACAGGGAGAAAATGAAGCCAAGTAAGACTGCTCTTCTGTTTAACCACAGACCGTCCCCAGCTGGGAGTCCAGATTGACCTTCTAGAAAGCCCTATGTGGCAAGCCTTCCCCCTTTATCATCAGCAGATTCTTGCTTTAATAGTATTCACATTCTCTAAGGGAAAAGCAGAAGGCAAACTGGGTAAAGCAAGCAAGGGCTGTCCTGGCATGGATTCTAAATGGAGAGAACCCTGGAAAGGGATTTGATCAGGAGAGCAGAAGCCTGAGGCCACCGGATGAAGTCTCAGGCTCACCCAAGATTCCCACAGGCCACCCGGGCCTGAGGTCTGCGCAGGGCCTACGTCATGAGGGTGTGAACTGTGTAGTCGCGCAGGAGCTCAAGCTTACAAGCATCCCACCCATGCTTCTTAAAATTATTAACAACGTTTCCACAAGAGACCCTACATTTTCACTTCACCACTTCACAGATGATGCAGCCAATCCTAGGTCTATGGTACTAATGATGTGATTCACTTGGCACAAATTCCTCCTGCCCAAGGCAGTTATTTCTACTGGGATCCATTTTTTAAATTTTTTAATGTTTATTTATTTTTGAGAGAGCGAGAGAAAGAGAGCGAGAGCGAGACAGAGAGAGAATGAGTGGAGCAGGGGCAGAGAGAGAGGGAGACACAGAATCCAAAGCAGGCTCCAGGCTTTGAGCTATCAGCACAAAGCCCAAAGCAGGGCTCAAACCCACAAACTGTGAGATCACGACCTGAGCCAAAGTCAGATGCTTAACTGACTGAGCCCCCAGGCACCCCTAGGATCACTTTTTATGAATATCCCGCAATGGTTGCATCTCTCATTCCACTGTCCTCTCATATGGGGTCTTCCACTAAGCGAGAATGTAGGGGCGCCTGGATGGCTCAGTCGATTAAGCCTTGGTCTCCTGATTTTGGCTCGGGTCTTGGTCTCATGGTTCATGAGATGGACTCCCGCGTCAGGCTCTGTGCTGACAGCATGGAGCCTGCTTCAGATTCCCTCTATCCCTCTCCTTCTCTGCCCCTTCCCTGCTCTCTCAAAATAAATACACCTTTAAAAAGAATGTAGATGCAGCTCTTTTTACATATGTTTATGTACATTTTACACATCTTTTTACCTCAGAATGTGTGTGTGTGTGCGCACCCACGTGTGTGTGTGTTGAAGACAAATCATCCAGCACCCAGCGCTGAAGCGGGTCCCTCTTGTGGGGGAGGACAGTGTCTCTGCTCTGGGCACAGCCTGTCGTGACCTGAGCAGCGCATTGCTGGGGACAGCAGACCAGGGACCTCACCATGGGAGAAGATCAGTTTGCCCTTCGTAGGGCAGGTGACAAAAATGGCTTTGCATGATATTGGTAAGCTCTGTTGTAAAGAAATTGTGTGCATTTCTAAACTCTCCACATCCCTCTGTCATCTAAGCTGTGGCCACATGGATGGCTCCAATGGGCCCACGTTTCATTCACTGGAACAGCCTTAAGAAAGGAAAAAGAAGAGAGCAGAATTTGCCCCATTTAGGAACATAAAAAATGGAAGCATTTTGAGGGGAACGGAACTTGGAAAAGTTGACACAGTAAGTCAGAGATTCACAGGATCCGGATATTTTTATCGCATTCCATTGCCTCAGTGTAAATGACATTGTTTCAGAAGACTTTGAGGATTTCCATTAAATGGCACCCAGGTAAATTTTCAGTTATTCATAGTACAACTCTTTAAATAGTAAATGAGAAAGGTCACATCGTGACAGCACGGTACAAGCAGCAACTCCAGTGACGCCCGTGCAAGAATTTATACCGAGCGTTTGTCAGGCGCAGAGGAGGAGCTCAGAGGCAAACCTCACTGCTCCTGGGGCTTTCAGAAGCTTGAAGGGTTGGGTCACATACAGGTCTTCTGTTTACATCTGACCCACAAACCCTGGGTCTTACTTAGCACGCAAATGAAGGGGCCTCAGGGACAAGTGTCTTTGAGTGATGTGTTCGGCCCTTCTGACCTGAACATGCCTCAGTTGTTGAAGGGCCATGCGGGCCCCACTGTCACTCAGAAGTCCAGACTGTACTGGGCTCAATGCTCAGGCTTGCCTTCTCATTCTTGCTCTTCTTCCTCTTTTTTTAAATTAAAGCACTCAGCACACTGCCCACTGATTCCTTAGGCTGACAATCCCAGGGAGTGGCTAAGTGCACAGAGGCCCTGAGTCCTGAGCCAGAGGACAGGCAGGCTCCCCTTGCCTCACCCCCTCAAGTGCGCAAGTTCTGAACCGCAAGCGGCTACCAGTTCAGAAAGCTTCGATCTGCAACTGGTAAAAAGTTGCTGAATCAACAGCACGGAGGTAGCCTGTGAATGAGAAAACTTCTGGCACGATTTGTTTTCTCTTAGTAACTCTAGGATTGCTAAATTCCATTCATGATTGTTATAAACTATCGAGCCAAGTAAAGGAGAGAGAAAGAAAACTTATAGACTGATTTGGTAAATACATGCGTAGGCCTCTGGTGTAATTCTTAAATAGACATGTCGAGAGTTCTTTATGTGTATTTTGGTTATTCCTAGAACTGACAGATTAAAGCCTGTTTTTTTTCCTATAAGTAATGACATCAAAGTCTCCTCAAATCTGTCATAGTTGGACAAAAGGTCCTAAGACCTCTTTTGATCTAAAAAATGCACACTTCTGGGTCACCTGGCTGGCTCGGTCAGAGAGTGCAGCGTGCGAATCTAGATCTCAGGGTTTTGAGTTTGAGCCTCACGTTGGGTGTAGAGATTACCTAAAATCAAAATTAAAAAAAAAAAATTTAATGTTTTTTAAAATTTATTTCTGAGAGACAGAGAGACAGGGTGAGCAGGGGAGGGTCAGAGAGAGAGGGAGACACAGAATCAGAAGCAGGCTCCAGGCTCTGAGCTAGCCAGCAGCACAGAGCCCGATGTGGGGCTCGAACCCACAACCCGTGAGATCATGACCTAAGCGAAAGTTGGACGCTTAACCGACTAAGCCACCCAGGCACCCCTGAAGTCAGACTCTTAACTGACTGAGCCACCCAGGTGCCCCACACAATCTTTTTTTTTAAAGTTTATGTATTTACTTTGAGAAAGAGAGAGCATGCAGAAGGGGGAAAGAGAGAGGAAGAAAGAAAATCCCAAGCAGGCTCTGCACTGTCAGTGCCTACCCCAATGTGGGGCTCGCGCCCCTAAAAATAGAATCTTCTAAAAAATTAAAAATGCACAATTCTTTTTTTTTAAATTTTTTTTACTGTTTTATTTATTTCTAGGAGAGAGAGAGAGACAGCGTGAGCAGGGGAGGGTCAGAGAGAGAGGGAGTGACAGACTCTGAAACAGGCTCCAGGCTCTGAGCTGGCAGTCGGCACAGAGCCCGACGCGGGGCCCGAACCCACAAACCGCGAGATCATGACTTAAGCAAAAGTCGGACGCTTAACCGACTAAGCCACCCAGGCGCCCCTAAAAATGCACAATTCTATGGCTTGCTTTGCAAATTGTGCTATGGTTCAAGTTATACTAAAGTAAACCTATAAATTAAGTTTTGGATGAAGAAATTTCTACAGTTTTGTAAACTGAACAAATAACTTTTACCTACAGGAAGCAATTTACTTTTTTCCATTAAAAAAAACATTTTTAGAGGCACCTGGGTGGCTCAATCGGCTGAGCTTCCGACTTCGGCTCAGGTCATGATCTCACGGTCCATGGGTTAGAGCCCCGCGTCGGGCTCTGTGCTGACAGCTCAGAGCCTGGAGCCCCTCTGTTTCTATCTCCTTCAAAAATAAATAATTTTTTAAAAAAATTATTAAAAAATTTAAATTTTAGTTAACACATAGTGCAATATTGGTTTCAGGGGTAGGATTCAGTGATTCATCACTTACGTACAACACCCAGTGCTCATCCCAACAAATTCTCTCCATAAGCCCATCACCCATCTAGCCCATCCCCCCACCTCCCTCTGTCAACCCATTTTGTTCTCTGTCACTAAGAGACTCTTGTGGTTTGCCTCCGTCTCTTCTCTTTTCCCTCTTTCACATATGTTCATCTGTTTATAGTTTCTTTATCTCTGACTTATTTCGCTTAGCATTATACACTCTAGCTTCATCCACGTCATTCCAAATGGGAAGATTACATTCTTTGTGATGTCTCAGTAATATTCCATTGTATGTATGTACCACTTCTTTATCCATTCATCAGTCTGTGGACATTTGGGCGCTCTCCATAGTTTGGCTATTGTCGATAGTGCTGCTATAAACACTGGGGTGCATGTGTCCCTTTGAATCTGTATTTTTGTATCCTTTGGGTAAATAGCTGGTAGTGCAATTGCTGAGTCCCAGGTAGTTCTATTTTTAGTTTCCTGAGGAACTCCACACTGTTTTCCAGAGTGGCTGCACCAGTTTTCATTCCCACCAACAGTGCATCCTCGCCAACATCTGTTGTTCCTTGTGTTGTTAACTTTAGCCATTTTTTTAAATTTTTTAATTTTTTTAAAAATTTTTATTTCTAGGAGAGAGAGAGAGAGAGACAGCGTGAGCAGGGGAGGGTCAGAGAGAGAGTGAGATACAGACTCTGAAATAGGCTTCAGGCTCTGAGCTGGCAGCCAGCACAGAGCCCGACGCGGGGCTTGAACCCACGAACCGTGAGATCATGACCTAAGCGAAAGTCGGACGCTCAACTGACTAAGCCACCTAAGTGCCCCAACTTTAGCCATTTTTTAAAGTTTACTTATTTTGAGAGAGACAGAGACAGACAGACAGAGAGAGAGCTCAAGCAGGGAAGGGGCAGAGAGAGAGAGAGAGAGAGAAAATCCCAAGCAAGGTCTGCACTCACAGTGTGGGCTCAAACACGGGAATCCTGAAATCATGACTTGAGCTGAAGTCAGACACCTAACGGACTGACCTACCCAGGCGCCCCAATTTCCGCCATTATGACAGGTGTGAGGTAGTATCTCATTGTGGTTTTGCAAGCAGTTTGTTTAAAAAACCAGTTTTTAGTGTTTATTTATTTTTGAGAGACAGAGAGACAGAGTGCGAATAGGGGAGGGGCAGAGAAGGAGCCACAGAATCAGAAGCAGCCTCCAGGTTCAAAGGTGTCAACACAGAGCCCGATGCAGGACTCAGTCTGTGACCTGAGCCAAAGCCAGACGCTTAACCAACTGAGCCACCCAGGCGCCCCCAACAAGCAATTTATTTTTAAACCATGCTATCACATTTGTAAATCTCACCTGATCTTCAGAAAATGAAAATCAAAAACAATGAATATGAAATACTTCCTTTGCCATTTTTAGAGACCAGAAGTCTGGGTGAAAGCACTTGATGGCTCTTTTTCATGTGGTAAACACTGGCAAAAGCAGGTGGGGGAGGGGATGACATATGGGTTATCACTTTATTGTTCCCAGGGTTAAAGAAAAGAACTTTTTGGGGCTCCTGACTGGCTCAGTCCGTAGAACATATGACTCTTGATCTTGGGCCTAGAGCTTACTTTAAAAAAAAAAAAAAAAGGAATGAAAAAAACTTTTCACCATTAGCCGTTATGCAACAAACCATTTTTGTCAACATTCTCATTCATAATGTTTTCCAGAGTATAACTTCTGTCTTTAAAAGGTTTAGGACACTGCTCACACATGCCCACTTAAAGGTACTTCCCCATTTATTACATTTCCTTTTCCCAGACCTCTGGTAAAGTTAAGACACCACATTATACCATATGGAAATAAAGAGATTCCCAAGTGGAAACGGACTGTGTTGAATGCTGACTAATGTCCATGGGGGGGGGGGGGAAATAATGAACTCATTAACTCATTCATTCATTCATGTAACAAACATTTATTAAACACTGTGCAAAACCACGGCTCTAATCCTCCAGGAGATCACAATCTAGTGGTGCATAAAACGAATGCTAATGCAGAGCCGTAAACAGCATGCTAGGAAGGTACACCGAGTGCGCTGGAAATAGATAGAGAGGATGCAGCCACTAGATCGGTCTGGGCAGGAAGACCTAGCAAAAGCTGTCCCAGAGCTGGACCTAGAAGGGTGAGGATAATTGTGTCAACCGCAAAAGGTAGGGAGGGAAGAGCAGGTTCAAAGGCACGGACCTGGGCAAATACATGATATCTTTTGGTCCTAGGGAGACTAGCTAACTACAGGATAAGGTAAGGGGGGAGAATGGCCAGGATGCGGCAGATACGGTAGGCAGCAGTCACGTTGTACAGGACCTTGAACTTCATGCTCAGGAGACTGAAGGTTTTGTGGGTTTGAGCAAGGTAGCCACAAGATCAAATAGGAGAAAAATGGAAGGTCAAATCCTTCTTCATATGCACCAAAGGCTTTTGTAGATAAATGGTTTGCTTCTAAAAATGACTGTACTTCTGACAGAAACACCTATAAATGCCCTAATGAATGAATGTGCTAACAGTTTCTCCGTATCATGAACATTAGCCGGCATCTCGTGTTTAGTACGGGCACGTATGAGCTTATGTATAAATTCTACATGGAATAGGAGGACCCTGCAATGTGTAAATTTATTGGAAATCTAGGATTCTTTTTAGGTGGAAGATCAATATAATTTGGATGTCATCATGTCTAATAAATGGCAATCACTGGAAAGAATTCAAGTAGAGAATCATAATTGACTTATGACTTATATTTGATTCTTTCTCAATTCTGTTACTTAAAATGGCTTACGGATTTTATATTGAGACGAGTTACCCTAAAACCTCTAGGCTTACTATGGTTGCTTTACTAAGTGGTTTCTGTAATGTATTCATTATGCCAGCATGCCAATATTCAAGTGCCTACACCATGTACCAAGTATGGGAAGCCCACATGGATGAGGCAGACAGGCAATGACCCTTATAAAGGCCAAGGGGGTGTGGGAAAACACCCCTAGGATATGTTCTTCTTAGCTTCGTTTGAAATCACAGCCATACAGTGTTCTGAAAAACTGGTGCCATGATCATTCATTCATTCAAATGACTGGGCTTCCTCTGTGCTGGGCTCTATGACCAGTGCGAGGTGCACAGCGAGAAATAACACAGACAAGGTTTCTGCCCTCACCGAGCTGTGTCCCAGGGAGCACCTGCAGTGCTATACACGGGGTGCTAAGGTGGGGCTAACTAGAGACCAAAAGTTCCCAGGATGCAATGGGCACTTAAGATTTCATCGATGCCTATCCTAATTTTACCTAAATATTAACTGCGTTCACTAAGGCATCAGCGAAAGGAAATAGCAAAGAATGAAACAGGAAGACAGGAAAGATATATAAAAGTTGCACCTCTTCCATGAAGCCTTCCCTGCTTCTTCCAAACGGAAGTGACTCCTCAGTAATTACGGCTCTCAGTTTCGGACCTTTCCCTCCAACTTATGGGCATATTTTCTTGACTTAGAATAAAGGAAAGCTCACACAGTATCAAATTATTTCCTATTCATACTTTGAAACAAATCTGGAAGGAACTGTTCACGTTTGTTCTTCCTAAATGCTCTTCCAAAAAAGATTTAGCAGAGTGCTGCATGAAGACTGAAAAAAACATGAGGACCAGAACCTGCGCAAGTTTCATTTTCGGTGATTATTTATGCTCCCTGTTCTTCACCTCTGCCTTCCCTGTAATCAGCCTCATCCTGGAGTACACTGGAAAGATGCTGATTATATACAAGTCACAGGGTAATTTACCCTTTTGACCTTCCTTGAGCTCTTATAAATCTCCCCACTGCCGGGAGGCCCGGGTTTTGTTCTTCCCTCAGCAACAAAGGGCTGTTGCTTTATAGGCTGCCTCACACAGCAGCAGAAAGGAAACAGTGAAAAACTGTGTGTGAGGCAGGCTGGGGGCGGGGCTATGACCTTGGCCTCTCTGAGAGTGTGGGGAAGAGGAACATGTCCCATTTTCCCAGTGTCAGCAGCCCTCTGATCATGCTAGAAGCAATGCCAGTGACAAATTGGAATGCAGCTATCAGCTGGGAGTGTAAAATGAGGAGGTTGGACTGGTTGATCTCCACGGCCCCTTCCAGCTCTCACGTTCCAGGATTCTAACTATGTCTCAAGCGCGATGACTTGAAGAGAAAATTGACAGGGCAATGAATTAGGCTTGTGTGTGAGAAGCACCCTGGTGGATGCGGCCATTCACAAATCACAGCTCCAGACAGCATCTCCCAAACCCAGATGGCAAAAAGGGAAGGTCCAGTCTAAGCTGTGTTGAATAAACATAGACAGCCTGACTACCATGCTAACTCAAACGGGGCGGGAGGGGGGCGGGGGTGGCTTCTGACCTCCACTAGAAGGTATGCAGAGAGGAAATTAATTCCGATGTTTGGTTTCTAGAAACCTGGGGACCCTTCCGCTCTGTGATTACATGGCCATTCCCAAAACTCCTAAGATTCAAGATGGGGGTGGGGGTTTTCTAGAAAGGCTTTCTCGAGTCTGTCTGGTGATGCTCTTTGCTCGACTGATAGCTGCTTTTCTCTGATGAGGGATTCGGCCTAGAATATTGCTAGAATTCTTTCCCTTTGTTTCCCGTGCTCAGTTAGCGAGATTCTAATTGCTTCCATTTTTAAACGCTTCATTTCCCTTTTTATATTGATTTTGACGTGCAAAGGCGAGTGGGCTTATGGCGACTTGATCCGTTCTCATCGAGACTTGACTGAAGCAAATACCTCGAGCAACTCCACGTGTTTTATTCCCTTGACTGATCCACTGTGGACGTGGGTCCATCTTAATATAGTAATAAGAACACCAACAATTAGTGCTGAATCTGTGTCCTAGAGCATGGGAAGCGCTCCGAACGTAAGTCACACCGCATTCATGACTACCATGTCAGCAGGCATGTGAGCGAGCGCAGTGGTGGGTGCCCCCCGCCCCGGTGCTAGTGTGTATGTGTAGCAGTTCAGAGTGTCTTAGGGTTTATTTTCAGTTCAGAGTGCTGAGAAAAGGAGAGATTCCCTTCATTGGTGCCTTTCTCTCCTCTCTTACCATGGCACTCAGTCCTGGCCTGGCAGCCTTTTCTGCCCAAGACATATATTGGCAGCGCCCAGAGCCCAAGCCACCACACTGTCAGGGGCAGGACCAGTGACAGAGGCACCACTGTGCACTTCTCAGAGTGCCGGCATGCCCCAGATGCAAGATCTAGCACCTTCGATCGGGGCGGAGCACTTGCTTGTCCTGTTTTCGTCTCGCTCACGGAGAGGTTCGGCTGTGGGAGACACTGGTTTCAGAGGAGACACAGAGGGTTGTCCTTCCCCAGAGGCCCAAGCTCAGGTCCCCTCCCGGGGCACCTTGTTGCAGACATGCGTCTGCAGACAGTGCCAACGCGACACGGGGCTTCAGAGCAAACGGAGAGCGGAGCTACTGTACAATTCTGGACAAAACGCACCATAGTTCGTCATTCTCTGGGAACGGGTGCAGCAGCCTGCGGATGGCCCTGGCTGGGGTGTCACTGAGCCCTTTCTTACAGTGCTTATACATCAATGTGGCGCTCATAAGAGCCACATGCTCCATGATGTCTGAAATCCATGAACAGAATATTAAAACCAGGCCTGGACAGTGACTGGGAAAGTGAGAGAAAACTCGACATCATTTTGTGAGACGCTAATGATCCCTTATCTGCTCGGGCCTTAGCGAGAGTTTCCGAAGAGACATTTGACTCTCCAACTTTTTCTGGAAAGCCGGGTACAAAGGCCACCTCCTTCTGCCAGGAACAGTGGGAAGCGACAGCAGTTGTGCCTTCCCGTGAGGTCGGCGAGGAGTAAGATTGTGGCCCACCCAACCTTCTCCCTGCCTCGCACGGCTTCCTCTGGGGGAGACGGCGGACTTCACATACCCACCACTCCCCAAGTTCAACCATGGAGGCTGCAAGACTGATGAGTCAGTCTTTGTTCGGAGCCACTCTGTTTGAGCAGGTTTTATTCTCAAAAGCTCCTCACTCAGCGGCTACGGAAACCTGTTGGTAAGTCGCCCTGGAGGGGGAGTTGGCACACAAGTGGGAGCATCTTGCAGGCAGCGTCGTGACATTTGCTTTTCCCTCGCAGTACCCATAAAAATCCCAAGATTAAATGTGGCTCGCCTTTTTTTTCTTCCGACACCCTATGCTGGCTTTTCCTTGCAGAGACTTTTCATGAGCACGTTGGACGTGGGAACGGGCTGCCAAAGGATGAAATAAAAATACTTCCATCATTCTTCCCACCACCTTCCAGAAGCTGATGGAAATACTTGCAAGCCAGGGCTCAAATCTACGTAGTATGTACGGAGTACAAAGTATGTCAACGGTGGGCTTTCCTCTTCATCTTAAATGCACCCCCAACAGACAGGCACGGTGGAGTCTGAAATTTTGAATTATTTTGGATGAAAGTAAATACATATCTTAGTTTTCAACAACAAAAGGGCAGAAATGTATTCAACACCATCCTGCTAATTTCAGACCATTGTAGAGAATTTTTGTGCTCGCTAACGTTCAGTGTAGACAGACACACAGCGTGCATGGAAATGGTTCCAGGGGAGTCACTAAAGGGCGTGCTGAGAATATGTGCAAAGAGTAAGACACGATTCTTTGTGCCCATTCTCTGGCAAAGCTCGTTATGGGAAGTGATTTCAAAACCCCAAGAGATGACATGTTCATCCTCCTGGAAGAGAGAGGGTTGAACGGCAAGTGTCTTCCTTCTTTCTGTCTTTCACAGCAGCACCTGTGGCTGGTAAGGTCGGAACGTGAACCAGAAGCAGGCAGGGCCCAGGAGGGAGAACAGAATCTGGGTTGGGGGAGACCAGTCTAACATGCTATTGATTAACATCCCCACTATGACTTAAATGACACAGGACTGGAGCACCTGAGTGGCTTGGTCGGGGAAGCGTCTGACTTCAGCTCAGGTGACAATCTCACAATTGGTGGGTTCAAGCCCTGCGTCAGGCTCTGTGCTGTCATCACACAACCCACTTCAGAGTCTCTCTCTCATTCAAAAATAAATAAACTTTAAAAAACAAATGACACAGGACTGACAGTATATCTGTTTATCATATAAAAGGGCTCTTCCTTTGCAACATGATATGGTGGAAAAGGGGCCTGGAGTCAGAAGGCCAAAGTTTACATCTTATCAGCCACCTCCTCTGTGGTCTCGAGCACATTCATCAACCTGAGTCTCCATCTCCTCAACTGACACATGGATAAAACAACAGCACCCACCCTCGCAGTGATTTAAGTGTCTAACGCACCCGTGTGGAAGTGTCTAGTATAGTGCTCGGCACCGACAGCTGCCTCAGAAATGTACAAGAAAGCTCTAAGCGGAAGGAATGAGAACGTACCCAATACCCTGCAGTGTGGCTGGAGCGGCTCATGAGCGTGCTAAGGCATGAGCCCCGGCTTAATACATTTCAGGTGCTCGTGGGGCTATTGGGCCTGCGGCCAATGTACCAGCAACATCCCATGAAGCCTTCGCGTGGTACGGGAGCCCCGGCACCGTCCTTTCCGTCCGCTTGGTGACTACTATTAGGACACACCTAGCGCAGCAGAGGCTGACCTGAGGGGCACATCACTACTGCGGGGATTCTTATTCAGCTTGCTGGGGGGGGGGGGAAGGGGGGGCCTAAATGGTTTTGGCACTCACATTTTTAAGAGATTCCGAGGTAATTCTAGCGTGCAGCCCAAGTCCAGAACTGCTGCTTTACAGGGTGCCCCGTGCTCCCCCAGCCCCCATGTGGTTCCCCACTCGTGCTCATTCCGGCAAGAGTGGGGATGGGTTGTCTGAACCCAGCACAACCTGCTGCTTGTTACTTCTCACCCCCGGGCTGTGCCCGGCGCTTGGCATAAGTAAGTGCTCGGTAAAGGTCTCTTGAGTAAATGAATGAATCAGGGAGGCATCAGTGGTACCTGTTTGCAAGGTTGGGTGCTGATAGGGAGAAAGTAAAAACTGACTCGGGAGTCAGAGAATGTGGGCTTTTATTCTGATTCAGTCACAAGCTCGCTGGCTTTTCATGGTTAAATCACTTCTCCACTCAGAGCCTCAGTCTCCCCATGTGTAAAATGAGAGGAATAGCTGAAACAATGCCTTGGGGCCTTTATAGCTCTAGCATTGTTATTCTATGAGTCTATGAAAACC
This sequence comes from Proteles cristata cristata, assembly GCA_017311185.1. Lineage (NCBI taxonomy): Eukaryota > Metazoa > Chordata > Mammalia > Carnivora > Hyaenidae > Proteles > Proteles cristata. The sequence continues at coordinate 45,816 of JAESUZ010000340.1, forward strand.
CATGGCACTAATAGCTATATTTCTGCCACCATCACAAAATGACATGTACATGAGGAAAGGGAGTTTAATGAATCTTGTAAAAAGCACTTTCTGGAACCAGAGAAGCCATTTTCATAATGGAGAGGATTTAATGGACTTAGTTTGTAAAGAAGCAATTTAGTAGCTTCTGTCCATTTGAAGCTGTTGTCCGTGCTAAGCAGAGAGTGGGGAGAGGGGAGTGAGGTGGGATGTGGCCTCTGAAATGAGACTGACTGGACCCCGGCGGGCTGATCGCTTGCTAGCTGGGTGACATGGACCTGTTCTCTAGGATTTGGTCAAGACGCAACAAAATAACACATGTAAAGCGCTAACAATAAGACCTGGCAGGCAGAAGGGAGGTAGTAAATGTTAATGAAAAACACAACACAACAAAACCGAAATAAAGCCCTGTGAGTCCACTACCATCTATCTGTCTCCATATCCCAACTGCAGAAATCGAAGCTCAGGGAAGTCAAACACGCTTGCCCAGGGTGACACAGCTGGGAAATCACAAATCTGGGATTTCAGGCAAGTACGCGAGATCGTACAGTGGCCTTGCCCTTACTGCCCCCTGCGTTCTTGGGATTCCTAACATGGCCAAATCTCCTCGCAAAGTCTCTGCCGCTACTCCCGCTTTGCTCGCTCTAGTAGTCGATGCTGGGGGCTCGCTCACTTCAGCAGCCTGTCCCGGGTCCTTATGGGTTTGGTTTGGTCCCTGAGCCTCAGCTTTGCCCCATGGCCTCTTTCCAAGTATCCTTTAGCATAAAGAGTGACAGTCTTGCTGCTCTTACAGATGTAGCTGGATCCAAACAGGCACCTCTAGCTTTTAACTCAACACAAACCTCTGCATAGGCCGAACCGTTTCTTTACGCGCCAAGCCATAAAGACCTTTGCAAAGGAGAAGCCAGTCTTGGAAAAGTGAACTCAGTGCCCCCCCGGCCCCCCGCCGGCACCCAGCCCACAGTGGGTGCTCGACAAGCTTGGGGCGGGGCCTGAGCAATGCGCTAGGAAAGTTTCCCAGGTGATAGATAGGACTATGCTCTCGGGTTAAGGATGCCCCCCTCCTTCCCATTCTAGTTCAAATCCTTCACTGTGCAGTTGAGGAAACCGAGCCAAATTTACTTGAGGTGGAATCGGAAGGACTCAAATCTAGGTCACATGACTGCGAGTGCAGAGGCCCTTCCTCGGTGGCCAGGCCAGAGAGGCCCTAGGTTTGGGGAGTGCCCACGTCACTCTCCCCGGGCCCGCGGTCGGCAGCGCAGTGGAGCTGTCCTTCTGAAATGCTTTGGTGTTTCGCGGCCCTCTGCTCCTTTCTGGGGTATCATTTTAGGGGAAGGAGAAAGGCTTTCCCATGTCGAGGCCATGGATTACGGTGGTTAAAAATGTGGAATCTGGAGTGATAACCAGCTGGCTATAAATCCTGGCTTCACAACTTTCTGGTTGTACGATAATGGGCAAATTTCTTACCTTCTCTGCTCTTCAATCTCCCATATGGAAAACGGGTATAAAATTGGCTGATGTGACCATTAAAGGAGATCTTGCATATACAGTACCATAAACAATGCCTGACCAAACGTTCCTATTAATCTTTACTTTTTCTTACCTTTTGTTTCGTAGCTTACTTCAACTGGGCCTTTATCTCGCCATTCTTCAGGTTTCAAGAAAAGGATGTTTCCCTTATTCCCAGCTCTACTGCCTGTAAAAACACATAGTCTTGGTTGTATATAAATTCACCTGCAGCACAAATGAACAGAGCTGTAGCAGTTTACCAGGGAGAACAGTCCCCAGATCTCTGTTGCTCTATCTTTGTCAAAAGCGGAGTTAAAAAGAACAGCTCCTTAAATGAGAGAGCTGCTAGGAGTAGACATGATCCGTCTGCCCTTCACCCAGGGTTGAATACACCCCTGGATTCAGGCACATCAGCAGAGATAGGCATGGATTTAATCATACTGGCCCTCCAGCAGAATGACTTTTCCTAAATTACGCTTTGGTAGGATACTACCCCATTAATGTCTTTTTTTTTTTTTTTTTTTTTTTAAGATTTTAAAGTAATCTCTACACCCCACACGGGGCTTGAATTTACAACCCCTGAGATTAAGAGTCACGTGGTCTTCCAACTGAGCCCACCAGGCGTCCCTATACCATTAACTTCTGTTAAGGACCATGTAAAACAATACCTCAGTGCAATTCAATGTTACAGATAAAGACAGTGTTAGAGACCTTGGTGATTATACTACCAGTGCCACTGCTTACATGGATGGAGGCCTGGGAAACATCCTGGCCTCGCGACTGAGAATAATTATACATCCGTTGTATAATTGATATGTTCAGACTTTGCAGACTTAGTGGCCTTTTCAGCATATAGACTCTCCCTTTTCCTAATGGCTGCTAGGCCTCTTGGAAACAATTTGGGGGCCACATCCTTAGCAGATGTGTAGAATACCATGATCTGCCATTCTAGCTCAGATCCAGATGGCTTTTTGTTTCTCTACTTTTTTTCCTTTTATCTTTCATCCCTTCTTTTAAGCCACCAAGTCATGTTGTAGGAATTTTTGTTTCTTTTCCAATATTTAGTATCTGACTATGTAAGAGCAGGAGGAGAAACGGAAAGGAAGAAAGAGAAATAAATATAAAAAAGGCTTTCCTGGCAGGGGGCACTTGGGTGGCTCAGTTAAGCGTCTGACTCTTGATTTCAGCTCAGGTCCTGATCTCACAGTTTGTGAGTTCGAGCCCTGCCTTGGGGTCTTGTGCTAATGGTGCAGAGCCTGCTTGGGATTCTCTCTCTCTCTCCCTGTCTCTCTCAAAATAAATAAACTAAGAAAGAAAAAGGCTTTCTCAGAGCTACTGGCTGGCTCAGTCAGTGGAGCATGTGACTCTTGATCTCAGGGTTGTGAGTTTGAGCTCCACCTTCGGCATAGAGATTACTTAAAAATAAAATCTTAAAAAGATTCTTAAACCCTGAGAACTCAACCCAGAGATGTTACATATCTCAGGATTTACTCACAAGCCTAACTCCTACAAGACAAAGCTGCATTTTCAAAACGCTCAGAGGCATTAAAATTTCAAAGTCTAGAGCAAGATCATGACTGCTAAGAAAGACCCATTAGGCATACACTGTGTCACGTCAGACTCAGGGGACACACTTACTTTATAAGGTCTTCCTTCCCAGGCAGTGGTGCCCTTTGAAGATGATAAGGTAAGAGCCATCCACCACCGTGACCACTGGCTTCGCCAGTGTCTGCAGCTTTTCAATGCTTTCTGGTTTCTGTGACAAATGGAAGTTTGAGGACGAGATGACTTAGCACAGCCCACATTTCATTGCACTTTATTTGTTTAATGGTGCTTATGCTCAGAGACGTTTTAAAAATAAAATCAGAGGCATGACATGTCTTCCCAAATCAATAGTTTAATATCTTGGTTACAGATATGCCTACCATTAATCTTGGTCTGCTTATAAAACTATGGGTCACACTTGATGGAGCAAGTAAATAAGTGTGCCTTTTCACGGTTTGGGCTCAGGATGATAAACATATTTTTAGATGTGCTTTATTTTAGGGAGGTGAGTGTCACCATTAACCATTTAAATCTTTTTTTGCTCAGAAATGTAATTTCCATGTCACTCTTAGAAGTACATGAAACAGGGGTGCCTGGGTGGCTCAGTCGGTTAAGGGTCCAACTTTGGCTCAGGTCATGATCTCACAGTTCGTGGGTTTGGGCCCCACGTCCGGCTCTGTGTGGACAGCTCAGAGCCTGGAGCCTGCTGCAGATTCTGAGTCTCCTCCTTTCTCTCTGCCCTCCCCTGCTTACGCTCTCTGTGTCTCTCAGAAATAAACATTAAAAAAATGTAAAGTATATGAAACATTCACAGCTAGCTTTATGGTGTGCTCAGTATCTACAGACATGTGGCAAATTTAAATTTAAGTACGTCAGCTATCTCCGTTCACTTGTATTTTACCTTTAAGATATTCATCTGTACAACAGAAATCTACCCTCTAATGGAATTCTCTAGGCTATGTGTGAGAACTTATCAATGTAGAGTGGATTTTATAAATGGCTATAAATGTTAACCACTAATTTCCTTATCACAATGATAATCTTCAATTTAGCAACCTGGCAAGCAAATTGCTTCTTTAGAAGCTAGGTGCATGAAATCCTATTCATTATGAAAATGGCTCATCTCATTTCCAGGAAGTGATTTTTACAACATTCATCAAACTCTCTTTTCCAGAGTATAGGTCAACTTAAAAGGGAAGTAGTGATGTGGATATTAGTGTCATGTTTATTCATAGGCTTGGAAACAAAGAATGTTAGAGCAGGACAGGGTCTTAGAGATCGTTCAGTCTTCCTTATTTTATATAGAGAGAAAGTGAGGTCCAAAGAGGAGAAGGAGCTTAAGTGGAAAAGAAGGCCTGTGTGTGTCGAGGGTGGGGAGCAGGAGACAGAGGCGGTCAGAGACAGATACACAGAAAGAGATTAAACTACCTGCAGCTCTTTCTCTCATCTGAGCAGCTTAGTAGTTTGGTGACTTAGGGCTTCAATGGATAGAACCAAATCTGTCTGGCTGTAACCAAAGTCTGCTATTAACACTGTGGGGGCAAGGTTGTCATGCTATTTACATGTGTTTTTTTTTTTACATGTGTTTTCACATCACTATCAGCACAGATGCAGAATGACCTGAATTTTAGTATAAACTGTAATTAAGATCATGGAAAAATCAAAAGAGCCATGAGATTCATGGAGGAAAAGAACCCATGGAACATCCTCACGGAAAGTATTTACCTTTTCAGACAACAGGGTGAAATTTTTATCGACACTGTTTACATTACTTAGTACAGTAAATGTCTTAAATATCCAAGCCAGTAAATTAGTCTTTTTTTAAGTTTTATCTATTTTGGGGGAGAGGGGGAACAGAGAGAAAGGGAGAGAGAAAGGGAGACAGAATCCCAATGTAGGGCTTGAACTCACGAACTATGAGATCATGACCTGAGCCGCAGTCAGACTCAAGTGGCTGAGCCACTCAGATGCCACCAGTAATTAATCGTCTTAAGAACAAACTGTTTGAAATTTGCTTTTAATATAGCAAAACATTCCACCTGTGCGTTCCCTGTGTCTAATGCGTCACCATAAATATGTTTCAGGGCAACTCCAATGTACCCATCTGCAAGGGCCAGGGAGTGTGCGGATCTCTTCGCTGGATGTTACAATCCACTGGCACCGGCTCTTTCTTGCAGAGCCATCCACAGGGCTGAGCGACGCTCAGGACACCTGGAGGTCCAGGGCAGGCAGAGGTCTGGGGAAGACTGAGGAAGGGGTGAGGAAGGAAGATGGAAAAGGGGGAAAACGGACTTTGAAAGGAGAGTGAGAAATACAGAGGAGGGTGAAAATAACAAGGAGATTAAGAAAGGGCATCAAATGCTGGGACAGGATGTCACAGCAAGTTGCAAATTCTTGTGTTAGCCTGTTAGGAGCCTTTCTGGATGATTTCCTAAGTTTCTAAAAGATCTTTTTAAGAAAGTGACTGTTGTATTTTAAAACATAAACTATTTTGAAAAGTACGAAACACTCCCTAGGGGCGCCGGGGTGGCTTAGTTGGTTAAGTGTCCGACTTTCACTTAGGTCATGATCTCGCGGTTCGTGGGTTCGAGCCCCGCGTCGGGCTCTGTGCTGACTGCCAGCTTAGAGCCTGGAGCCTGTTTCAGAGTCTGTGACTCCCTCTCTCTCTGACCCTCCCCTGCTCACGCTGTCTCTCTCTCTCTCCT
>JAESUZ010000341.1:0-348427 GCA_017311185.1 Proteles cristata cristata
GGGTCAGAGAGAGAGGGAGATACAGACTCTGAAATAGGCTCCAGGCTCTGAGCCGGCAGTCAGCACAGAACCCGACGCGGGGCTCGAACCCACGAACCATGAGATCATGACCTAAGCAAAAGTCTGACGCTTAACCGACTAAGCCACCCAGGCACCCCTACACTGATATTCTTTTATTTTTTAAAACAAATGTATTGAAATATAAATTCACATATGTTACAATTCACAAATTTTGAGTGTACAACTCAATAGTTTTTAGTATATTCACAGGTATCGTATGTATTACACTTTCATCACTTCAAAAAGAAAGCCCACACACTTCAGCTATCACTCTCATGTCCCTCATTCCCACCTCTTGAGCCTGAAGCAATGAAAAATCTACTTTCTATCTCTATAGATTTCCCTATTCTGGATTTTCATATGAATGGAATCAAATAATATTTGAACTTTTGTAACTGGCTTCTTTCCTTTAGCATAATGTTTTCTTTCTTTTTTTAAATTTTCTTCCTTTTTTTAACGTTTATTTATTTTTGAGAGACAGAGTGTGAGCGGAGGAGGGGCAGAGAGAGAGGGAGACCGAATCTAAAGCAGGCTCCAGACTCTGAGCTGTCAGCACAGAGCCTGGTGTGGGGCTCAGACTCATGAACTGTGAGATTGTGACCTGAGCCGAAGTTGGACATTTAACCGACTGAGCCACCCAGGTGCCCCTTTCTTTCTTTCTTTTTTTTTAAAGTTTATTTATTTTGAGAGAGCACACGCAGGAGAGAAAGAGAAAGAAAGGAGGAAGAGAGAGAATCCCAAGCAGATCCCAGCTCAGGGCTCAATCTTATCAATTGTGAGATCATGACTTGAGCCAAAATCAAGAGTGGGATGCCTAACCAACCAAGTTACCCAGGCTCCCCACAGCATAATGTTTTCAAGGTTCATCCATGTTGTAACAAACATCAGTACTCCATTTCTTTTTATTGACAAACAATAATTCATTGTATGGATATACCACATTTGTTTATCCATTCATTGTTGATTTGATGGACATTTGGGCCATTTCTATCATTTGGCAATCATGAATAATGTTGTTATAAACATTTGTATATAATTTATTGTATGAACATATATTTTCATTTCACTTGTGTATATACCAAGGAGTGGAATTGCTGGTTTACATTAACTCTATTCTTAATTGCATGAGGAACTGCCAGATTGTTTCCCAAGATGGCCGTATTTTACGTTCTCACAAGCAGTGTATGAGGGTTTCAATTTCTCCACATTCTTGACAACACTTGCTATTTTGTCTTCTTAAAATTATTATTATTACATTCATCCTAATAAGTATGAAGTAGTATCTCATTATGGTTTTGATTTGCATTTCTCTGATGACTAATGATGTTGAATCATCTTTTCATGTGTTTATTAGCTATTTGCATATCTCCCTTATAGAAATGTCTATTCAGATCCTTTTCCATTTTTAAATTGGGTTGTCTTTTTATTATTGAGTTGTAAGAGTTCTTTATATATTCTAGATACAATTCCCTTATCAGATATATGATGTTTTCTCCCATTTTATGGGTTGTCTCTTGATTTCTTGATGGTGTCCTTTGAAGTATGAAAGTTTTTAATTTTGAAGAAGTCTGATTTATCTACTTTCTCTTTTGTTGCTTATGATTTTTGACTCATATCTAAGAACTGTACGCCAAAACCAAGTTCATGAAGATTTACACCTATGTTTTCTTCTGAGAGTTTTTTAAATGTTTATTTATTTTTTAGAGAGAGGGTGTGCGAGGCGGGAGGAGGGAGACAGACAGACAGAGTTTGAGCAGGGGAGGGGCAGAGAGAGAGGGAGACACAGAATCCAAAGCAGAGCTGTCAGCACAGAGCCTGATGCAGAGCTCCAATCCACGAACTTCAAGATCTTGGCCTGAGCCAAAGTAGAACGCTTAATTGACTGAGCTACCCAGGTAGCTGTATGGGATTCTGTGTCTACTTCTCTCTCTGCCCCTCCCCCACTCACACTCTGTCTTACTCTGTCTCTCAAAAATAAATAAATGTAAAAAAAAAAATAAAAAATTCTTTTTAAAAAATAATAAAAATAAATAAATAAAATCTTTAAAAAAAAAACCTTTATGGGATGCTTGGGGGGGTCAGTCGGTTAAGCATTGGGTCAGGTCATGATCTTGCAGTTTGTGAGTTCAAGCTCCACATCAGGCTCTGTGCTGATGGCATGGAGCCTGCTTGGGATTCTATCTCCTCTCTTTGCCCGTTGCCTGCCTGCTCTTTGTATCTTTCTCAAATAGAAATAAAAATTTTTAAAAACTTTTTAATAGATGTGGTATTTGTTCAAATTTTCTATTCTTGTGTCAGTTTGGTAAATTGTCTTTTTCCCTAGGAATTTATTCATTTTATCTAAAATTTCAGTTAACTGGGGTGCCTGGGTGGCTCAGTCATTTAAGCATCAGACTTCAGCTCAGGTCATGATCTCACAGTTCGTGAGTTCAAGCCCCATGTCAGGCTCTGTGCTGACAGCTCAGAGCCTGGAGCCTGCTTAGGATTCTGCATCTCCCTCTCTCTCTGCTCCTCCCAAATTCTCTCTCTCTCTCTCAAAAATAAAATAAACATTAAAATTTTTTAAAAAATAAAATTTCAGTTAACTGGCACAAACCTAACATTCTTTTATATTCTTTTTCACGTCTATAGGATTTTTAGTGATATTCTCATGTTCTTTCCTGACATTGGTGAATGTATGAAGTTTATCTCATTTTTCCTCCTCTTGATCAGTCTTGCTAGGGGGTTATTAACGTTATTACTTTCTCAAAGGACACATTTTAACTTTGGTTATTTGCTCTATTGTGTATTTGGGTTTTTTTTCCTTAATAACAGCTTAACTGTATTATTTCTTTCTACTTTCTTTTGGTTCAATGCGCTATCCTTTTCTTTTTTTAATAGTTATTTGAGAGAGACAGAGAGAATCCCAAGCAGGCTCCTTGCTGTCATCGCAGAGGCCGACATGGGGCTCAATTCCACCAACTGTGAGATCATGACCTGAGCTGACAACAAGAGTTGGATGCTTAACCGACTGAGTCACCCTGTGCTGCCCTGTTATAAATTTCTGAGAATACTTTTTTTCTAATTTATTTATTTTTTAGTTTACATCCAAGTTAGTTAGCATATAGTGCAACAATGATTTCAGGAGTAGGTTCCTTAATGCCTCTTACCCATTTAGCCCATCCCCCCTCCCATAACCCCTTTAATAACCCTCTGTTTGTTCTCTATTATCTAGGAGTCTCTTATGTTTGTCTCCCTTCCTGTTTTTGTATTATTTTTGCTTCCCTTCCCTTATGTTCATTTGTTTTGTATCTTAAAGTCCTCATATGAGTGAAATCATATGACATTTATCTTTCTGACTAATTTCCCTTAGCAAAATACACTCTAGTTCTGTCCACATTATTGCAAATAGCAAGATTTTATTCTTTTTGATTGCTGAGTAATACTCCATTGTAGAAATATACCACATCTTTATCTATTCATCCATCGATGGACAATTTCTGAGAATACTTTGATCATTTTTTTTCAGCATTCTTTTCTAATATATATATTTTAGTCTATAACTTCTTTCTTTTTTCTTAATGTTTATTTCTGAGAGAGATGAGACAAAATATGAGCAGGGGAGGAACAGGGAGACAGGGAGACACAGAATCTGAAGCAGGCTCCAGGCTTTGAGTTGCCAGCACAGAGTCCAATGTGGGACTCAAATTCACAGACAGTGAGATCATTACCAGAGCTGAAGTCAGGCGCTTAACTGACTGAGCCACCCAGGCGCCGCTATAACTTCTTTCTAAGTATAGGCAGATGGCCTCTCTCTCCTCTGCTGTCCTGCCCACTGCTCCATTGTGGTGTGTTGAATAAACTTCTATTTCTTCTAAAACAAAACAACAACCCCCACCCCCACGCAGCTATTTCTAAGTATAGGCTTGGCCATACCTTCTTTTTTTGAGCTATCATGTTTTCAATATTATTCAGCTCAAAATACATTTTTTTAAGATTTTATTTTTAATCAATCTCTACACCCAACGTGGGGCTGGAACTCACAACCCTGAGATCAAGACTTGCACACTCTGCCCACTGAGTCAGCCAGGTGCCCCCAAAATACCTTAAAATTTTTTTAATTTATTTTATTTATTTATTTTGAGTGAGTGCATGCACAGAAGTAGAGGAGGGAAAGAGAGAGAGAACCCAATCACGATCCACACCACCAGCACAGAGACTGATGTGGGGCTTGAACCCACGAACCGCCGAGATATGACCTGAGCCAAAGTTGGCACACTTAACTGACTGAGCCACCCAGGTACTTCAGCTTTTATTTATTTTTATTCAAAGCATGATTCACATGTTAGGTTAGTTTCAGGTATACAACACAGTGATTCAACAAGTCTATATGTGTTCATCTCAATATACTAAAGTACATTGTGAGGGCACCTAGCTAGCTCAGTCAGTGGAGCATGCAACTCTTGATCCCAAGGTTGTGAGACTGAGCCCATGTTGGGTATAAAGATTACTTAACATGGGGCACCTGGGTGGTTCAGTGGGTTGCGCATCTGACCTCGGCTTGGGTTATGATCTCAGGCTCCAGAGTCCGAGCCCCATGTAAGGCTCTGTGCTGACAGCTCAGAGCCTGGAGGCTGCTTCGGACTGTGTGTCTCCCTCTCTCTCTCTGACCCTCCCCCACTCATGCTCTATCTCTCAAAAATGAATAAATATTTTTTAAAAACATTACTTAACAATAAAATCTGAAACAAAACAAATAAGGTACACTGTGATTTCTTCTTTGACCCTTAGGATAACTGTGTATTGCTTAATTTAAAAAGCATTTTGGGGCGGGGGGGGGCACCTGGGTGGCTTAGTCGGTTAAGCGTCCAACTTTCGCTTAGGTCATGATCTCGCAGTTCATGGGTTCCGGCCCCGCGTCGGGCTCTGTGCTGACTGCCAGCTCAGAGCCTGGAGCCTGTTTCAGTCTGTGACTCCCTCTCTCTCTGACCCTCCCCTGCTCACGCTGTCTCTCTCTCTCTCCTAGAAATAAATTTAAAAAATAAAAATAAATAAATAAATAAATAAATAAATAGCAAGCATTTGGGGGGGCCGCGCCATGGTGGCTGTCGGTTAAGCATCCAACTTCGGCTCAGGTCATGATCTCACGGTTCGTGGGTTCGAGCCCCGCGTCAGGCTGTGTGCTAACAGCTAGCTCAGAGCCTGGGGCCTGCTGCAGGTTCTGTATCTCCCTCTCTCTCTGATCCTCCCCTGCTTACACTGTCTCTCTCTCTCTCTCAGAAATAAATAAAACATTAAAAATTTTTTAAAATAAAAATAAAAAGCATTTGGATTTGTCTAGTTTTGGTATTTTTTTAAATATTTTTAAAATTTTTTGACATTTTAATTCTTTTGAGAGACAGAGAAAGACAGAGTGTGATACGGGGCTCGAACCCATGAACTGCAAGATCATGACATGAGCTAAAGTGGGACACTTAACCGACTGAGCCACCCAGGTGCCCCTATCTAGTTTTGTTTTTACTTGTAATTGATATTTAACATAATTCTGCTATGTTCAGAAAACACACTTGGAATTTCAATCCTTTGTATTTGTTGAGGTCTTCTTGGTGGCTCAAATAAGGTTAATCTAAAAATATATTTCAATTAAGTTAAATTGATTAATCAGGTTTTCAGATCTTCTTTAACCTACTGATTTTTGTTTACTTGTTCTATCAGTTGAGAGAGACGTGTTCATATCTTCAACTGTAATACAAATTTGTCTATTTTTCCTTTTAGTTCTAATTTTATTTAACATTATTTCTAGGGTGTTTGGGTGGCTCAGTTGGTTTAGCGTCCAGCTCTTGATTTCACCTCAGGTCATGATCCCACCATCATGAGATGGGGCCCTGTTTCAGGCTCTGCCTGAGCATGAAGCCTGCTTGAGATTGTCTCTCTGTTTCTGCCCCTAACCCCTCTCTAAAATAAATAAAATGAAAAAAAATTTTTAAACACTTTATTTCAATGTTTATGCAAACCTTAGGTTGGTAGGTCTTCCTGTTGGATTTGTGCCCCCCCCCCCTTCTTTTTTTACCATTAGGAACATCCCTATTTGTCTCTAGTAATGTTATTTGCCTTGAAGTCTAACCATATATGATATTAATCACCTATGCCATGTTTTTGCTTTTGGTCTAGTGTTTGCATAGTACGTCTTTATCCATTATTATGTCTTCAAATTCTGTGTGTCCTTATATTTATAGTATGTCTCTTGTAAGCAGCATATTATTGGCTCTTGTTTTTTAAGTTAGTCTAACAATATTTATCTTCCAATTGGAGTCTTTAGTCCATCAGTTAAATTATCAATACATTTGGATTTAAATAAACTCTCTTACATGTATTTTCTATTTAACCAAATGTTCTATATTCTCTTTTTTTTTTCTCACCTACTTGTGGATATATTAAGTTTCTTTCTTACTCCACTCTTTCCCTTCTGTTAACTGATAGTTATCATTTCTGTACTAGTCTTTCAATGGTTACCCAAGAGATTAAAACACGTATGTTTCCCTTTTTTTATTTAAGTAATATTTACATACACAGAAATGCACAAATCTTAAGTACAACTCAAGCCATACAACCACTAACCCAGTCAGAATATAGAACCTTGCCATTATCCCAGAATGGTCCTTCAATCTCTTCCATACAATCTCTGCTACCCCTAGGCAATTACACTTCTGACTTCTAGCACTATATTACTGTAGACTGTTCTTTAACTTCACATGAAAACGGAATCATTCTGAGGTGCCTGGCTGGGCTCAGTTAGTAGAATATCCAATTCTTGATCTCCAGGTAGTGAGTTCAAGCCCCATGTTGTTGAGTAGAGATGACTTTAATAAAATTTTTAGCGGTGCCTGGGTGGCTCAGTCAGTTGAGCATCCAACTCTTGATTTCAGCTCAGGTCATAATCTCATGGTTGTGAGATCAAATCTCACATCAGGCTCTGCACTGGGCATGGAGCCTGCTTAAGATTCTCTCTTTCCCTCTCTCTCTGTCCCTCCCCCACCCTCAAAAAAATAAAATCTTAAACATTTTTTTCACTTAAATTAAAAAAATTATTTTATGAGAGAGAGAGAGAGTAGGGGAGAGGGACAAAGTGGGCGAGAGGGACAAAGTGGGAGAGAGAGAGAGAGTTTTAAGCAGGCTCCATCCTCGGTGCAGAGCCCTGCAAAGGATTTGATCTCATAATCCTGGGATCATGACCTATGCTGCAATTAAGAGTCAGACACTCAATTGACTAAGCCACCCAGGCACCCCGTAAAATTTTTTTTAATTAAAAAAAAATGGAATCATTCAGTGCATTTGGCCTCCTTGCTTAGATCAATGTTTTTGAGATTCAAGCATGTTGTTGTAGTAGTTCTGTCATTTTTACTACCAAGTAATATTCCATCATATAAACACACCACAGTTTGCCCCTTCTCCTTTTTATAGGCATTTGAGTTCTGGTTTGGAGTTATTATGAATAAGACTGCTATAAACTTACCTGTACAGGTATTTTTGTGAACAGAAGTTTTCATTTTTCTTGGGGCTGGAATTCCTGCATTGTAGGTTAGGTAGATGTTTAGTTTTATAAGAATGTGCCATAAAAGGGGCACCTGAGTGGCTCAGTCGATTAAGCATTGGACTGCAGCTCAGGTCATGAACTTGCGGTTCATGAGTTTGAGCCCTGTATCTGGCTTTCTGCTATCAGTGTAGAGCCCCCTTTGGATCCTCTGTCTCCCTTTCTCACTGCCCCTTCCCCACTCATTCTCTCTCTCTCTCCCTCTCTCAAAAATAAATAAGTAGGGGCACCTGGGTGGCTCAGTTGGTTGGGGCATCTAACTTCAGCTCAGGTCATGATCTCACAGCTTGTTGAGTTTGAGCCCCGCGGCAGGCTCCGTGTTGCAGCTCAGATTCTGAAGCCTGCTGCGGATTCTGTGTCTTCCTCTCTCTCTTCCCCTCCCCCGCTTGCACTGTCTCTCTCTCTCTCAAAAATACATAAACATTTTGGGGCGCCTGGGTGGCTTAGTCGGTTAAGCGTCCGACTTTCACTTAGGTCATGATCTCGCGGTTCGTGGGTTCGAGCCCCGCGTCGGGCTCTGTGCTGACTGCCAGCTCAGAGCCTGGAGCCTGTTTCAGAGTCTGTCACTCCTTCTCTCTCTGACCCTCCCCTGTTCACACTGTCTCTCTCACTATCCTAGAAATAAATTAATTAAATTAAAAAAAAAAGAAACTATAAATTAAAAAATATATATATATATATAAACATTTTTTAATTAAATAAATAAACTTAAAAAGAAAAACTTGCCAAAAAGTTTCCCAAAGTGGTTGTATCATTTACATTCCTACCATCAATGTGTCAGTTTTGTTGCTCCACATTTTCACCAACATTAACTTCATCCATTCTTTTTTCTTTTTTTAAAATTTTTAAATGTTTTTATTTATTTCTGAGAGAGAGAGAGAGAGAGACAGCATGAGCAGGGGAGGGTCAGAGAGAGAGGGAAACACAGAATCTGAAACAGGCTTCAGGCTCTCAGCTGGCTGTCAGCACAGAGCCTGCCGCAGGGCTCAAACCCACGAACCCGAACAGTGAGATGATGACCTGAGCCAAAGTCGGACACTTAACTGACTGAACCACCCAGGTGCCCCTAACTTCATCCATTCTAATGGATATGATGTGATAGCTCATTATGTTTTATATTGTATTTTCCAGGAGATTAATAATGTTGAACACTTTTTTATGTGCTTACTGACCATTCATATATCTTCATTTGTAAAATGTCTGCTCAAATATTTTTCCCATTAAAAAAATTAGGTTGTTTGAATTTTTATTATTTTTTAAAATATTTATTTTTGAGAGACAGTGAGTGGGGGAGGAGCGGGCGGTGGTGCGCAGACACAGGATCTGAAGTGGGCTCCACACTGACAAAGAGAGCTGGCCAGATGCCTGGGGCTCGAACCCACAAACCACAAGACCATAACCCAAGCCGGAGCTGGATGCTCAACCAACTGAGCCACCCAGGTACCCCTGAGGAAGAGCAAGCCCCGCTTCTGGCTCCATACTGACAGTGCGGAGCCTGCATGGGATTCTCTCTCTCTGTCTGGCCCTTGCTCACTCGCGCCCTCTGTCTTAAACAAACAAACAAACAAACAATCCTAGCACAGGGATGCCCAACTGGCTCAGTTGGAAGAACACATGACTCTTGATCTTGGGGTCATGAGTTTGAGCCTCACGTTCAGTGTAGAGATTATTAAAAATAAATAAATAAACTTAAAAAAAAAAGAGAGATCTTAGCACAACTGTTCAGGTGAGGGTAATCATTTCAATATTTTTCAGGAGTGAGTAATTATGACAACAAAATCAAGAGACACCAATATACGACCTCTTCCATTTTAAGAATGCACATACATACCCACACACACATTCCAGCCCTCCTAAGTTTTAAGTATACGTGTATGTTTATATGTGTTATATATATATATATATATATATATATATATATATATATATATTTAGCTATATATATATATGTATGTATAGCTAAGAATATATACATGTGTATGTGAAATCTTTACACATAAAATCTTTAAAGCCTCTTTCCATCTATGAAGTTCTATGATTTTCAAATAATTTCAAATAATTTCAAAATTTTCAAATAATGAATAAGTTCTAGATTGTGTCTCCTTAATGGGGAGAAGGGAGAAGGACTGGTTGTGGGACAGAGCGGGGAGAGATGTAGGGAGAACAAAGCAGACGTGGCATTAGAAACAAGCATGCCCATAAAGAGCTGCAAATAGGGAAAAGGAACTAGAGGAGGGCAGGTAGGTGCCCAGGCCTCTCTTCCAGCTCCTGGCCTCCTAGGGAACATTATTACAGTTCTTTCAAAGCTTTGTTTCTGACCTAAATGTGGAGCAGGACCTGCAGGCAGGTCAGTGGGGCTGACTTCACGGCAGGATCATGCCATCTTCACTGGCCCAGAAAGAGCTGTCTTCATGCAGTAGGTGCAGAGGAGCAAATGATAGATGGCAGTAGCTCATTTACCCAACACAGGTTATGTGCAATTTGCATGCTTCAGCCAAAGTGAAGGAATTACTCCTGAAGTAGCTCCTGGGGGACTCCTGTACAACAGTAACCCAATTCTAGAAAGCATTAATCTCTACTGTAATGTGGGTGAGTGGGAGAAAGCCTACTTTTCCAACCTTGAGGGAAAGAAAGAAATGACTAATGGAGTGGTTTAAGTAAGAGACAGTCGCAAACTTTGAAACATGCTCCCTGTCCATCAGTGCTTGCCCTCACTGTTCCTGCTTTGGTAGGAAAGGCTCTTATATCTAGGAGGGGTAAGGCCCCAGTGCCTTAATTTCAAAGAGGCTGGTGGTGTGTGAGTAGATGTGATTCCAAAGAGCTGTGAATGAGGCAGCCAAGTCAAATCCCTTCTCTAATTTGAAAATGCAGCCTCCTTAGAATACTGCATGTAGAGACAATCCCCATCACAGCCCTAAGCACAGTGTCTGGCTCCAAATAAATGCAGACAGCATGAAAGATGCTGACCATGTAAAAATCCAAAAGTTCTGTTCTTTCTCCAAACTGGAAAACCTAGAGCATTACTGTAATTCTCACTGCCGGAGCTCATCCCAATGGGAAATCCCAATAAACAGGGTTCTCCATAGTGCTGGGCCATGGCTGGAAACCAACACTTCATAGTGTCATGTGATCTTGGCTAAATGCCTAAAGCATCCTGAGTCTCGGTGACTTATCTGGACATTGGATATCACTTACTGCATGGGATTGTGAGGATGAAGCCATATAACACAATTTCAAAGCACCTGATGGGGAGTGAATTATCCAGGAGCGACTGGGCATTTTTTCTTCCGAAATTTTGCTACCACCAGTAGGTGGTAGAGGTGGCCAAGGATTTATAAACAAATTTGCAATTCCTTGAGATTCAATTTTCAATTTTTAAAGCTGTTTTGCAAACTGTGCGTGGTGGTAGCCAAGCTGCCTTATAGCTTTTTGTGTGCCCTAGCCACATTTGCCTTAATGAACCCCTTCCTTGTAAAAAAAAAAAAAAAAAAAAAATCTTAAAAATTGCATTTTACAACTGTGTTGATATAAAATCAGTGGAATTCATGTCTTGTTCTTTGCTATAATTATATTCTTTTTCTCCTTATTTTAATTTAATACACATTTTTTAAACATTTATTCATTTCTGAGAGAGAAAGAGCATGAGTGGGAGAGGGGCACAGAGAGAGATGAAATCACCAAACTCGAAGCAGGCTCCAGGCTCTGAGCTGTCAGCACAGAGCCTGAAGCGGGGCTTGATCTCACAAATGGTGAGATCGTGACCTGAGCTGAAGTCAGATGCTTAACCAACTGAGCCACCTAAGCATCCCAAAATTTCCTCTTCTTACAAAAACACCCCTCAGATTGGGATAGGGCCCACCCTAATAATCTCTACACTCAGTGTGGAGTTTGGACTGATGACCTGAGATTAAGAGTCATATGCTCTTCCAACTGAGATGGACAGGCAGCCCTAATTGTCTCATTTTAACTGAGTCACCTCTTTAATGACCCTATTTCTAAATGTAGTCACACTCTGAAGGTCCTGGGAGTTAAGACTTCAACATATGTGTTCTGGGGGGACACAATTCAGCTCATAACACCTTGTGATCTTGAGAAGTTGCTTAATGTCTCAAAGTCTGTCCCTCCATCTGTTAAAATGGGGCAACATCAGTTACTGCTTATGCACATTATTGTATTTTGGGGTGATGAAAATGTTCCTGAATTAAAAAGAAATGATGGTTGTACAACACTGTGAATGTATTAAATGCCACTGAATTCTTTACTGTCAAATGGTTGGTTTAACAACCAAAAAAACAAAAAACTCAATTTCAAAACTGGCAAAGGCCTCAAACATCATTTCATAACCATTAGGATGGCTATAATTTAAAAAAACCAAATAAACAGAAAATAACAAGTATTAGAGAGAATGTACGGAAATTGGAACCCCATACAATGCTGGTGGGAATGTAAAATGATGTAGCTGCTGTGGAAACTAGTTTGGCAGTTCCTCAAAAAGCTCAAACACAGAATTACCTATTGATTCAACAGTTTCACTCCTAGCCATCTACCCAAAGTAATTAAAAGCAGGGACTCAAACAGATACTTGTACCCTAACCCTAACCCTAACCCTAACCCTAACCTTCCAGCTTGATCTGGTTGGGCATGCTCCTGCTCACAGGTGTTGGAGAAGCTACCTATTTGGAATCACACCTGCCTGCCTGCTTTCAGTCACACCGTGTTCTAATGGCACCTCTGTCGTCACCCTATCCCTTCTTCTGTTTTATCGTTCTTCATAGGCCCCATCACTACCTGACATGACAACATGTAGATTATCTGCTTATTATGTATATTTCTCACCATAAAAATTCTATAACAGGAAAAATATTTAGAATATAATAAATATCTATTAAGCAGATGCCAAGATTTCTTGTCTCCATATGTGGCATACTCAAGGCCAGGGCTTCAGTCAAACACAACTCTCTGTTTAGGTCTGAAAATTCTGACCTATTCAGACACCTGAATATACTGTCAGTATATATATATACATATGTATATATGTATACATATGTATATATATATACTGACAGTATATATATGTATATATGTATACACACATATATATAATATATTTATTTATTTAATATATATTTTTTAAAAATATATAAATATATAAAATAATAAAAATAATAAAAAAATATATATTCTTTTAAAAATGTTTTAAATGCCTAATTTTAGGGGTGCCTGGGTGACTCAGTCGGTTGAGCATCTGACTTTGGCTCAGGTCATGATCTCACAGTTTGTGGGTTCGAGCCCTGCATTGGGCTTTGGGCTGACAACTAGCTCAGAGCCTGGAGCCTGTTTCAGATTCTGTGTCTCCCTCTCTCTGACCCTCCCCTGTTCATGCTCTCTCTCTCTCTCTCTCTCTCAGAAATAAATAAAACATTAAAAAAAAAGAAAAAAAAAAGTAAATCTGAAGCAAGTTCCGTGCTGAGAGCAACAAACCTGATGTGGGGTTCTAACTAACTGTGAGATCATGAACTGAGCTTGAAGTCAGAGGCTCAACTGACTGACCCACCCAGGCACCCCTATATATTTTCTTTTTTATGTAATAAGGGAAGGAAGCACTTAAGAATGAGAACCCACAGTAGGGTCACCTGGGTGGCTCATTGGTTAAGTGTCCAACTTTTGCTCAGGTCATGATCTCACCATTCTGGAGTTGCACCCCTGTGTCAGGCTCTGTGCTGACAGCTCAGAGCCTGGAGCCTGCTTCAGATTCTGTGTCGCCCTCTCTCTGCCCCTCCCCTGCCTGCTCTCTCTCTCTCTCTCTCTCTCTCTCTCTCTCAAAAATAAGTAATCATTAAAACATTTTAAATAAATTTAAAAAATAAATAATAAAAATAAAGATAAAAAATATTTCATTCTTTATAAAACAAATCTCATTCTGGACAGATCTGAACCAACCCTCTGTCCTTTCATTCAGCTGCCTCTGCAATAAACCCTTTCTTTGATGCATAAAAAAAGAAAAATCTCATTCTGACTGCTGTGTAGAGTTGGATTAGGGGAGAGTAAGAATGGCTGGCTGTGGGTCGATCCCTCTGGTTCAAGTCTTTCATTTTAAAGAGGTCATGTGACTTTCTAAGATTCACAGGATCAGTAAATGAAATGCCTGGGCTATTACACCCAGATTATCCAGCAGTTTTCCAGGATGACTTTTTATGATTTCTATGGCTTCCAAAGAATACTGGAACAATGTGGGTTCTGAAGGGTAACAATAGACCTCTGTTGCTGGTAACCAAATCCAGAGCTAAGGTAGAGGGGGATGTGAGGAATGCCAAAGGCATTTAAACCCATGCAACAAACAGAAATTTTGTTACATTGTTGTGGGTGCTTTAACATCATCTGAGTGATTTGCAGCCCATAGTCTCAAGATGAAATTCCAAGGGTCTCTCCCTGCTGAGATTTTCATTTCTCTGACTTTGAAGTTGGGGCCAAAGAAAACTGGCAAAAATTTGTTTGGCAAAGCAGATATTTTTTGCTGTTCCTAAGATTATCTTTCAGGTAGAGCAAGCGTTTGGCTACTTCTGTTCATAGTTGTTACCAATTTTATTTACACTCTGTGGTAGATTGAATTATTGCCCATTTGTCCCAGCTCTTCATACCTCCCTGTATTAAAACATTTATGCTCTTTCCCATGGCTTTGTGATTCTTCCCACTCTGGGGAGAATATTTCCAACTGTTGATGTTGAGGTTGGCCATATGATGTTGAGGTTGCTCAACAAAGCAAGGAATGGTGTGAGGAGAGCAAAGGCTTTCAATGTGTCTTTGTGGTCTGGCTTGGCATTCTTGATCTGGGGAGTTATTGGTGCAAGGAGTGTGAGAGATCCTTGGAGCTGACTAGAACCTAAACTATAAACTATAGCCAAGCCCACCTGACCTGGACTTTGAAGCAGAGCCACTGACGTGAGCCCATTCTAGATCAGCCAAACCACAGTCGATCTACAGCTACGCTCACTGTTGCTTTCCACTGAATTTAGGGTGGTTTGTTATGCAGCAATATCGCAACAATGGGTCACTAATACACCCTAGGAATGCATTTCTAATTTACATTTCGTACATACAATGTATTTCATTCAAGTTTATATATTATTTTTTGATTTTCCTTCCCAAAGGAGTTCTTTGAAAATATGTAACTTTTTATCTTGCTCATTTTTATTTCAGCCTTAATCTTTTTTTTTAATGTTTTTCATTTATTTCTGAGAGAGAGACAACATGAAAAGGGAAGAGTCAGAGAGAGAGGGAGACACAGAATCCGAAGCAGGCTCCAGGCTCTGAGCTGTCAGCACAAAGCCTGATGGGGGCTTGAACCCCTGAACCGTGAGATCATGGCCTGAGCCAAAGTCGGCCGCTTAACTGACTGAGCCACCCAGGCGCCCCTATTTCAGCCTTAATCTTGCCAAAAATCTTAACATTCTGAGATGGCTGGGTTTTGTTTTGGTTTGGTTTTTAGTTTTTATGTATTTATTTTTGAAAGACATAGACAGTGTGCATGCAAGTGAGTGGGAGAGGGGAAGAGGGAGGGAGACAGAGAATCCCAGTCTCAGTACTGTCAGCACTGCGCCCAAAGTGGGTCTGAGTCTCACAAACTGTGAGATCATGACCCGAGCCAAAATCAAGTGTCAGACACTTAACCAGTTGAGCCACCCAAGGGCCCTTGAGATGGCCAGTTCTTTAAAAGAAAATTTCCAAGTTGCTTTGGGGCGCCTGGGTGGCTTAGTCGGTTAAGCATCTGACTTTCGCTTAGGTCACGATCTCGTGGTTCGTGGGTTCGAGCCCCGAGTCAGGCTCTGTGCTGACTGCCAGCTCAGAGCCTGGAGCCTGTTTCAGAGTCTGTGACTCCCTCTCTCTCTGACCCTCCCCTGCTCACGCTGTCTCTCTCTCTCTCCTAGAAATAAAACATTAAAAAAAATTTTAAAAGAAAATTTCCTCTGAGTTTTGGAGTTGACAGATGTATCACTTATTTCATCACACCCACCCGAAGCATCACAAGGAAATGAGGCAATTTGCTAAATGAGGAGGTAGTCTCTTACTTTGAAAGTTTTCTTCCAACGCCAAGAAGAGATATCAAGACTTTGACCTCTATGTGTATATATTCATAAATCTTAATTGGAAAACCCTTTTCCCCAAAGAACCCAGTTTGACCATTGCCTTCTTAAAGCAGAAGTCCCCAGACAATTCTTGCTCTCTTCCAGTAGACTGCACCATCTCTCTGAATCCCTATTGGTGCAGAAATTCTCTATTACATTTCTACGATGGTCTACTCTACAGCAATGGAAAGAAATGACCTCGATCTATGTATACTAACCTGAATAGGTCTCAAAAATGTCAGTTGAGGGGCACCTGGGTGGCGCAGTTGGCTAAGTGTCTGACTTCAGCTCAGGTCATGATCTCACAGTTCGTGGGTTCGAGCCCTGCGTTGGGCTCTGTGCTGACAGCCAGCTCAGAGCCTGGAGCCTGTTTCAGATTCCGTCTCCCTATCTCTCTGACCCTGCCCTGCTCACGCTCTCTCCCAGAAATAAATAAAACATTGAAAAAAATGTCAGTTGAAAAATAACCAAGATGCTAAATGACACATACTCAGTATATGATAGGTGCACTTTTTTTTTTTCAAGTTTATTTTTATTTAGGGGAGTCTGGGTTGGCTTAGTTGGTTAAGCAACCAACTCTTGGTTTTGGCTCAGGTCATGACTTACTGGTTTGTGGGATGGAGCCCCATGTCATGCTCTGTGCTAACAACATGGAGCCTGCTTGGCCTCCTCTCTCTCTCTCCCTGTTTATTTGAGAGAGAGACAGAATATGCATGAGTGGGGGAGGGACATAGAGGGAGAGAATTCCAAGATGGCTCGGAGCTGTCTGTACAGAGTCCAACCCAGGCTCAATCCCACGAACCATGAGATGATGACCTGAGCCCATGATCTGAGCCAAAATCAAGAGTCGGACACTTAACCAACTCAGCCACCCAGGCATCCATGATTGGTGTACTTTAAAAACAAAATACATATCCTTCCTGCCCGTGGATGCCAGCAAGTAGGCATTGTTAAAGTTCCTCCTCCTCCTGTGCTCATGTCCAAGTCAGTCTTCCAAAGAATCTGAGCAGCTGCAGAAGCTCTTCATGGAAGCTTTGAAACAACCAATGGGTCTGAGGAGCCATGTTGAGCAATGGGGAATGCTCATAGACTGTGTGGTAATGGTAATGAGAGATCCAAACACCAAGTGCTACAGGGGGAGGTGAACTGAAGAGTTGGGGAACCAAAAAGAAGATTCTCGAAGACTTGCGCCCACTTAACTGTGAAAAGGATTTTTTGTTGGTGGCATTAGAGAAGATGCTGAAGAACATCACCCAAGAGATTATTTTGAACAATATGGGAAAAACTGAAGTGACTGAAATCATGGCTTACTGAGACAGTGGCACGAAGACCGACTTTGCTTTTATAACCTTTCATGGCTGTGACTGACAAGACAAATTGTCATTCAGAAATACCATACTATGAATGACCACAACTGTGAAATCAGGAAAGCCCTATCTAACCAAGAGATGGCTAGTACTTTGTCCTGCCAAAGAGGTTGAAATGATCCTGGAAACTTTAGTGGTGATCATGGAAGTGGTTTTGGTGGGAATGACAACTTTGGCCGTGGGGTAGTTAGTGGTTGAGGTGACTTTGGTGCCAGCCATGGTGGTGGTTGGATATGGTGGCAGTGGGGATGGCTGTATTGGATTTGGTAATAATGATAGCCACTTTGGAGGTGGTGAAAGCTATAATGATTTTGGCAGTTACAATAATCAATCTTCAAATTCTTGACTTGTTAAAGAAACCCACTTTGGAGGCAGAAGCTCTGGGCCCTCTGGTGGTGGAGGACAATACTCTGCCAAACCATAAAACCAAGGTGGCCATGGCGGTTCTGGTAGTAGCTATGGCAGTGACAGAAGGTTTCAATTACTGCTAGGAAATAAAGCTTAGCAGGAGAGGAGAGCCAGAAAAGTAACAGGGAAGCTACAATAGATTTGCGAATTCAGCCAAGCACCATGGTAGCAGAGCCTAGCTGCTAAAAGAAGACAAGTTTTAGACAATATTCATTATGTATGGGCAAAAAACACAGACTGTATTTGTGACTAACTGTAAAATAGGTTATTTTGGTTTCTGTTCTGTATAAAGTTGAAGGATCCCAACAAAAGGTCTTAATACAGATTTTTTTTTTGCACCCATACTGTTGATTGCTAAATAGTCTCGTCATGATGTTTAATAAACATGTCTTAAAAAAAGAAACAATAGGGGCGCCTGGGTGGTTCAGTCGGCTAAGCGTCCGACTTCGGCTCAGGTCATGATCTCACAGTCCGTGGGTTCGGGCCCTGCGTGGGGCTCTGTGCTGACAGCTCAGAGCCTGGAGCCTGCTTCAGATTCTATGTCTCCTCTCTCTCTGCCCCTCCCCTGCTTGCTCCCTGTCTCTCAAAATAAAGACATTAAAAAAAAAAAAAAAGAAACAATATAGGGGTACCTAGCTGGATCAGTCGGTAGAGCATGCAACTACTTATTTTGGATGTGAGACAAGCCCCACATTGGGAGTAGAGCTTACAAAACAAAATGAAACAAAATAAACAATATAAAAATATTTTAAGTTGCTGATGAAGAGAGATAGAGAGGAAGTAGGGCACTGAGGGACAAATATTAACTTTCTGATAGTGGCTGTCTAGGGAGTGGAGAGGGGATATAACAGGGACTGACAGTTTTGGGACTTTGGTGATCTGTAATGTTTTCTTTCTTGTTAATTCTGGATGGCAGAAATATGGGTGCTTGTCATGTTGTTCTTTGCTCTTTTCTGCAAGTTTTACATTTCTTAAAAAAAATCTGTCTTGGGATACCTGGGTAGCTCAGTTGGTTGAGCATCTTTTTTTTTTTTCTTTTTAAGTGTATTTATTTTAGAGAGAGAGGAAGTGGGTGAGGGGCAGAGACAGAGGGAGGAAGAGAGAATCTCAAGCAGGATCTGCACTGCCAGCACCAAGCCCAACATGGAACCTGAACTCATGAATTCTGAGATCATGACCCAAACAGAAATCAAGAGTCGGATGCTCTGGGGCACCTGGGTGGCTTAGTTGATTAAGCATCTGACTCTTGATTTCGGCTTGGGTCATGATCTCATGATTCCTGGGATCAAACCCTACATCCGAGTCTGCGCTCACAGCACAGGGCCTGCTTAGGACTCTCTTCCTTTCTCTCTGCCTCTCACCTTCTCTCTCTCTCAAATAAACATTTAAAAAACATCTGTCTTTTCTATCCCCATAGCACTTCTCTTTGTATTCTAAAACTTGCCAGTCTGCCTCCTCTCAGTTCCTGACCCAGGTGTCTGTCTCCCCTACCTGTCCATGACCTTCCAGAGGACTGGCTTGATAGTTTTGTGCCCTATGGTACATCATTCTGTTCGATAAGGAGTGACTGACTACCTGTGTGCCAGGGATGTGCTAGAGGCTGGGGATGGCAGGCAAGACTTCACTCTCTTGAAGCTCACTGGCAAAAGGGGGTTTCTGGGGAGTGAGCAGACAATTCAGAGGGTGAAGAGTGTATGGGCTGAAGCCTCTAAGAGGGGTGCCTACCAGGGCAGTAGAGGGGGACAGAGTGGGAAGGGGCTGGGGAAAGCCCCCAGAAATCTGAAGTAGAGGCAGTCCAATGAAGGGTTGGGAGAAAGTACACTTCTGGCCAAGGTCACAGCTTTCGTGTAAAAGCTTCAAGGCAAGAGACAGCATGGAGGATTTGAGAAACAGAAGAAATTCAAAGTGATGAAGCATCAAAGGGAAATGAGATGGAGAGAAAGGTGTGGTCAGAAATGTTGGGTTTAGTAGCACAGCCTTACAGTCAGGAGTAGATGTGGGCTTTAAACCTGTTTCCTCATCTACAAAGCAGGGATTAAAAAAACCTACTTCAGGGGTGCCTGGGGGGGGGGCACCCGGGTGGCTCAGTTGGTTGAGCATCTGACTTCGGCTCAGGTCATGACCTCACTGTTCTTGGGTTCAAGCCCCACATCAGGCTCTGTGCTGACAGCTCAGAGCCTGGAGCCTGCTTCAGATTCCGTGTCTTCCTTTCTGCCCCTTCCCCACTTGTACTCTGTCTCTCATAAATAAATAAATATTTTTAAAAATTTTTTTAAAAACCTACTTCAGGTTGCTGTGAGAATTCATGGAGGTAATAAGCACAAAATGCTTGGTGCTTCGTCAGGCTCAAAAAATGGTAGTTAGTATATTTGGGGAAAAGGAGAAAGCCATGGAGACATTTTTAAGAGGTGGTTCTGACAAGTGTGAAACTATGTTTTACCAGGAAAACTGAGGCAGGCAGCAGTAAGGGAAGGACATGAGGGGCAGCCAGACTCATCAGCTGCTGCAATACCTTGGGATATTTGCCTCTGACTTTGCACTATTTCAGGGACCATTTTACCATCTTCAAGAGTCTGACATTAAAAATGCAAAAACAAAAGAGAAAAATTCCCAAGACGATTCCTATCCACGCAGTTTCTACCTTCCAGCACCCCACAGTTACTCCTTGGGCCAGGAATGTGGGGTCTAGGTTGGACTGCACATACTATCTCCCAGATAGGTGAACCCACTGCCTGCCACCTCTGATATGGGTAACATTTTGACTAGCCCCTCCCAGCCTGTTAGCTGCAGCCAATCAGAAGGCACCAGGCCAGTTGTGCATGTGGCTGCAACTGGAGCTGAGCAGAGCCTGGCATCAGAAAAGAGTTGACCAGTTCTACCTTGTGTGTTTGGGCAGTTACCAGCCAGGTCCCTTTAAGAGTAACTTGAAGGGAGAAGAATTGCAAGGTTTTCAGATATTCTAAGATGAAGAGGATTGCATCCAAGCTGTGCAGCAACAAGTTCTGTGAATGAAAGGAGCCATTCGTTCGCCCATCACGTGTTTCCTCAGCTCCTACCATTTATGTGAGGCAGTGTTTTAGGTGCTTGAGGAGCAAGAAGGGCCCAGAGTGAATAAAAGTCCCTGACCTCAAGGAACTTAATGGAGATGATAGTAAGTGCTATAAAATATGTAAGTATCGAGGCACCTGGGTAGCTCAGTCGGTTAAATGTCTGACTTAGGCTCAGGTCATGATCTCACGGTTCGTGGTTTTGAGCCCCACATCGGGCTCTGTGCTGACAGCTAGCTTAGAGCCTGGAGCCTGCTTCTGATTCTGTGTCTCCCTCTCTCTCTGACCCTCTCCTGCTCACACTGCCCCCTCCCTCAGAAATAAATAAAACATTTAAAAAAAATTTTAACAATATATACAAGTATCATAAGGGTGATGTAGAATGGGAGGGGATACACTTTTAGGAAATATGATCTAGGAAGGCAAAAATCTGAATAAAATGACTTAGGGAACATATACAAATGTGGGAGAAGAGCATTCTGGGCACTGGAGACAGCAAATCAAATGAATGTATGCTAAGGTGGGAGCATGCTTGGTCTATTCAAGGAACTGCAAAAGGTGAGTGTGTAAATTTTATTCAAATTGCTTCTATCTCCTCAGTGAAATGCAAAAGCAAAGCTATCAGCTGACGATGAGAAGGGAGAAGACACTGGAATTTTAAGATGTTATGACTCATCTATGACCTTGGAAATTGCTTATGAATTAGGAATTTTCTATAACACTTTTTGAGCAAAGTTCCCCCAGAAGGAAATGTAAAGATGAGGTCTCCATCACTGCAAGAGGGCGGAGCACAACAGAGAATTCTTCAAAAATAATTTTTAATGTTTATTTTTGAAAGAGAGAGAGAAATGCAAGCAGGCTCCAGGTTCTGAGCTGTCAGCACAGAGCCTGACGTGGGGCTCGAACCCGCAAATTGTGCAACTAAGGCCTGAGCTAGAGTTGGACACTTAACAGACTGAGCCACCCAGGTGCCCCACAACAGTGGATTCTTTAATCTGCTTGGATCAATCCTCTTAATTCTCAGGAAGCCTTACCAACACTGGGATTCTGTAATGAGATGCTAAAGAAATAACACACAATAAATGATTCACCTCTCGCTTCTAAACAAAGAAAATGTGTAGGAGAGTGTTTTTCTCAAGGAACTGTGAAACCTAACAAGCAGAAACATACCTGCAAGGCAGAATGCTCCTCAAATATAAGACTACTGGATGGAATTCAGTGTTGTAGAAGCCCAAGAACTGGAAAAAGCCAAGCAGGGACACTGGATGCTGCTTTTCCTTTGTAGAAAGGAAAAACATCCTCAGAAATCATGCTTCTTCCTGGGACATGTCAGTGTGATGTTTGAGAGCCATGTTTTCAGTCATTCTTTCACTAGCTGCCATCATATCACTAGACAACTGAGAACAGAAGACTCATAGCTTAACCTCATGTACAGCTGGGAGGATATGTGATAAAAGGCAAGACCATTTTTTTTCTTTTACAGCAAATGAATGTACACCACATTTACACTCTCCCTTGTAGTGTCATTAGTAAGTGGAGCTCTTACTCCAAACAGGTTGCTAATATTTGAAGTGTCTTATGACTTGAATTTATAACTGCTCCCCCCGCTCCCCACCAAATGAGAAAGCTGCAATATTTAAAAATCACACCTAAAATAAATGCAGGCTCAGCAACCCTGCCCCACTTAAGTGGGTATGACTCAGATCTGAATGAATATTGGCTGTTTCCAAATACCAAATAACCTCAAAGAGATGATTTGCTGCCACTGAATAAATTTTAAAAGATTCATTGCAGGCTCAGAAGGTCACCCAAAGGTGGAGGCCAATACACATTCTGATCACAAGAGAGTCCTCAGAAAATGGTGAAACCTCATAACACTATAGGTAAAATTTTAACTTACTAAGCCGTAAGAATAAAATAACAGGAGCACCTGGCTGGCTCAGCTGGAAGAGCCTGCTACTCTTGATCTTGGGGCTGTTAAGTTTTCGAGCCCCACGTTGGGTGCAGAGCTTACTTAAAAATAAAATAATAAAAAAAGAATAGAATAATAGCCTTGAGAGTTATTTGAAAGATTTTCCAAAAAAAATTTATTTTCATAAATTAACACACATAACAGTGGGAATTTAGAGTCACAAACTACCAAACAGAAGGAACTGCAGGGGCATCATGTATGCCAATGTTACCAAAATGTACAAATTTCACTGAACTATTGACCATGATAATATATAAACACTTCAGGCAGCTATTTACTGGCCCAGACCAGCCCAAGGAGGTGCTAAGGACTCTCACCAATTCAAATCCAACTTAGCACCAGGGAGGGGCTTGTGAAGACACACAATGAATAAGCATCAAATCTGAGAATACGCTGTGCTAGATGGTGGGCTATATGGGGACCCTTATTTTATAATCAAATTAGCGTTTGCTGCTCAATTTGTGGTTAGATGATCTCAAACTTTGATTTTTGTAAAATTAAGTCTTCCTCTGCAGCCAGCTTTTTATCAAGAAGTGCAGTTGTGGTAAGGAGCCCTTCCTTTGCATCAATCCAGGAAAGGCTACTCCATACCTCTGGCCAATTATTTAGACTTTGGATACAGCCACCCAACAATGTGGTGTTTAAGAGGTCCTTTCCATGATACCAGGGGAAAAGCTCCCATAAACAAAACAGAAACAAAACAAGAGAATTAAAAGAAAGCACCAACTGCATACTTCTCCCCAAGGTAATGGGAGAAAAAGCATCACTGACTAAAAGTTGGTCTTTTGCGGACCTTAATGTACATGGTATCAGGAGATGGAATCCCAGCCTGGGGACCAAGCGCCAGCTATGCTTTCCGTTAGGCTGCACCAGAGCCTTGGCACTGCCACCCCAGTCCTGCACACTCCATGCTGCTCTTAGTCTGGTGGGCAGGGAGTGAGCCCTGTGGGGAGGGATCATGCCCAGACAGCAGGATCTGGAATTTACCTCAGGTTGGCTCTGGCACCCGCGCAAAAGACCCTTTCAGGCAAAACTGTGACAAATGTCATGATTTTCACAGCTCTTAAAGGAGCGCTGAGTTTTGGGATTCACAGCATGAGTTTCTAAACTCTTCAGGCTCCAAGTAAGGCAAACGCTACCTGTCTTTCCATTGTACCTCCCTCAGCTGTAGCTCTTATTAGAATAAGGTCAGTAAGAAAAAGTGGACATAATCTGTTTTAATAGGTGTGATGAGGTACATTTAAACTAACGAAGAAAATGAAGCTGGAAAGGTGATCAAAAGAGAAGAGAAGGAGAAAGGGGGCAGGAAGCAGATGAGGGACAAATATAGCTATAAAGATGAAAAGAAAGAAAAGAAAAGAAAAGAAAAAAGAAAAGAAAAGAAAAGAAAAAAAAGAAAAGAAAAGAAAACCATAGTTCAAGTTTCAGTGAAAATATGATAGGCAGAACCCTGATTGGACCTGAGACTTCTCCTCTCTTTCCCATATTAAGAACACTAAACTTCTAGGGCGCCTGGGTGGCTCAATCGGTTAAGAACACTAAACTTCTGGAGTTGAGTTATAGCTGAGTAAATCATAGTTAACTGTAACTTCCCACCATTTGGGGTGGGAAGTCCCCATACTCAGAAATTCTACCAACCCCCACCCCAGAAGGAAACCTCCTGTAGCTCTGGGCAAGTGGTGTGTCAGCAGCTGACTAACACTTCTCATTGTGGGCAGGTTCCACAGGCTCCAAGGACCACAGGTAGCCTTGCAGCTGGCCAGGCCAACGGTGAAAATGGATGCAAAGACATGTGGCTGAGCAAGGCTAGAACTTGATGTATCGACCTCAGGTAAGCAATTTCAAGTTTGCAACGGGGCCCCTTATCTTTGGAGCAGGCGAAGGCCGTGAGCCAGAGGGCAGGCCAAAAATTTCAGGGATAGGCAGGGCTGCCTCAGCGCTGCTTCTCTTCCACACTGCCAGGACAAGGAGGGAGCCCAGGCCTCCACTTTCTCCATGCCTCCCATGTTCCATATCACTGCTCCTGGCTCTTACAAATACCATGCCTATGTATGAGGGCAAACTTGAAATTGTATCTCTGTAATGGTGGTGATGCCACAGCCGTGCCCGTTCAACTTCAGTCTGCTGGACGACATAGGCTGCCGCACTGCTGACTCTTCTACAGCAGCAACAGAGCTGGCAAACAGGGCTCTGTTGAGTTGCTGGGAGTTTGTAAGCTGTCCAGCAGCACTGCCTAAATATGCTTGTCAGAGAGTACAGTGGAATACTAATCCCCATTCCCTTAGGCGAAAAGACAGAAGCCTTCAGTGTCTAAGGACCCTGTCCCAGGACGGAAGAGGTACTGAGGTGAAACACAGGTCGTGTCTATATAGTCTGGGTAAAGCAGGTGTAGAACAGCAGAATCTGGTTCACATTCCAAGCCAGTGTGGAAATGTGGCTCTCTTCAATGCTATTTGGCATGGCCTTAGAAGTCTCTATGGGTTACCAGATGTGTATTTCACTTACTAAATGCTATGTCTGAGGCAGTGGGCCTACAAGACAGATGTGGCACTTTTTTTTTTCTTGCTCATGTCAGTTCTTCTGCTCCAGTGTGGCACAGACTGTCAACCTGCAAAGGAAAGGCACATAGAGATCCCCTGCCCCCACCCCATCGCCCCACCCACTCACAAGTGGGGAGACAAAGGAACCCTAGGAGACACACCAGGACGGCACCACTCACTCTTCTCTAACAGATTGACTTTGACAATATCTCTGGACCTCTGACAGTCTCCTTGGGTGGCTGCTTCCTAGCAGTGGCTCATAGGAGAATGGGAAGAGGTGGACCAGTGTCCTGAGGGTGGGTGTAGCATCTCACTCAACAGCCAAGGAATGTTAATCCTCTGAATTTTTGTAATGAGAGCAAGAGAGAAAGAAAAATAAAACACAGGGGAAGGGGAGGTGGGGAGGGGAGCAGGGCAAGGGCACACAGGAGTTAAGTGGAAAATGAATGACACCTCTGGGCCTGGCCAACCCACACAGCATCCTTCTGCCTACAGACTCAAGCAGGCACAGATGAAGGAACTCTGCCAACTCTGGCACTCTACAAAATTTCCAGTAGGTTTGACACAGGAGCCCAGAGTACAATGGTGTCCTCAGAGAGGGATGGCCGTGGAATTTCGTGATCTCCCTGCAAGGATGCATCACTGGGTCTAAACCATGTGCCATCTCACTCCCCACTCTTGAGCAAGTTGCTCTGACAGCTGCAAACCCTCTGGGTCGGTTTTATCACCACCTGAGCCGTCGTACCCAACTTTGTTACAGACTACCACTTCAGATAGAATCCACTAAGACCACACCCAAGCTTCACACTGTTTTAAATGAATGGGAGGAAAACTTGCTCTTACTTCAATCGTTAAAATAAACAGATGTACTTAGTGGGCAAGAAAGAATGCAGATGAAAAAGTACTCCCTCTAATGAGTTATGCGGGAAGGTGATGGGGAAAGGGCTGCTTGAAACACATAATGGGAAAATGTCGCTCCATTGTCCCATACCATGCATTGATATACTGGGTCAAATGCCTGTCATATACTCTGAAGACGTTATTGTCTTTCTCCTTGATGTCTTAATTTTGTTTTAAAATCACATTTAAAGGCTCCAAACATGCAGCAATAATACAAAAAAAAAAAAAAAAAGGAAATAAAAACAAATGAAAATAACAGCACAACATTAAAAAGTGCAACTTACTTTGATGGGGCCTGGACGGGCTCCTCTGGCACTAGTGACCCACAGTCACAGAAGGAAGAAAATGATGGGGGAAAGCCACACATGCCCACACCCACACACAACCACACACACATGCACACACGATTCTGGGTAGACAGACTCAAAGGATTAGGAAACACAACAGCTCATCTTTCCTCAGCTACTGAAATGAGCTGGTGAGACCACAAAGGACAGGACGCCAGGTCCCCCTCCCTAGGCCACGACTCTAAATAATCTTGGTCTAGCACCACCGTAAACAACGCAGAACTTTCACATGGGCGTGCAAATCCTATGAGTCCTTGGAATCCTAGTGTTACTGAAGGTATGCTGAGTCCTCCTCCTGTGGATGGTGAGTGGGAGGAGGAGGCCAGGTGGTTTTCAGGACCATTTCCAGGAGAAAGGGAGCATTCCTGAGGTTCAATACTCAGCAGTAGAAGTAGAGGACCCTCCTTCACCAATTCCTAAAAAGGTTGCACCTTAAAATAGGTAAAATCCACGGACTGCATTTTGAGGAGTTTGGGCGGTAGGGCAAAATTAGGCAACCTCTTCCAAGGAGCCTGGAAAATCTAAAATTGAGACCCCTAAACCAAACTGCTTCTCAACAACCAGACGATTGCTCCTGCTCCTCCTCTTCCTTGGCAAAAAAGGTCTCCAATTCCATTAGTTTCTGTATCAACAGAGCATCCAGCTCTCGACTCTGCAGAGCTGCCTTCTGAGCCCTGGTAAAGCTGCCTGCCACCTTGACCTTACCACGAGCTCTCCTCTTTCGTGGGACTGTAAAATCCTGAAATTCTAGAACTCGTTTTCTCTTCTGTTGGCTGATTGAGATTAGCGTACCATTTCGTTCCTTAGGTTCCTCAAAGATGGTCTCCAAACACCTGAGGGTGGAGTACAAAAAAGAATCACCAATACAGTGACTCACATGGCCCATCTCCTGGGTCACCAACCCTTCTGGTCAACTGAGGCTGAAAAACAACTCATGACTACTTACTCGACTGCTTTCTCTGGACAGTATCTTTTTTTGTATGAAGATATATATGTATTTATGGATACGTAATATATGAACACCCAGTGAAAAAACTGAAACTGAGCAAAAGGGTAAGGAATAAAAGACCAGCCCCCATAGGCAACACCAGCTAATTTTTTTATGTATTCACAAAGTCATTCAATCAGAGACATGCATAAATAAGCATGTATTACCAAAGATCAGCCCTTTTGTGTAAAGGGACAGATAGGAAACATTTTAAAATTAATGAGCACATAGGACTCAATTACATTTTTTATTTTTAAACAACCTTTAAAAACACAGAAACCATTTTTTCCCCTTCCTTTTAACAAAAAAAGAAAAAGAAACAGGCCACTCACTGAATGTGGCCTATAGTCTGCTGACCCATGGCATATATCTCCCACTTTGGTTTTCTTCCTGTACTCAACTGGTAGCAAACCACATATACGGTCTTATACACTGTGCCTCTCTGACCTAACTTTTAAGATTATTCTAATTCAGAAAATAGGTATCTGATTCATTCCTTATAATGGCTACAGTGTATTCCATTATAAAGTTGAATTATAATTTAAATAATTTGTTTCCAATTGTTTCTTATGATTTAGCAATGCTGCAATGAATGATCTTATAAAAAGGTCTTAGAGCAAGTGTTCCCTTTACAGGATAAAATCCTAGAACTCTCCTGGACACAATAAGATTTTAATAAATGTTCCCTGTCTTGAACTGAATTCAGATTCAAAGGTAGCCAAGTGAAACTCTGTTTGTATTGGGATTTGGAATCATCTCTGAAGATCAATGATTACTAGTCGAGAAGACAGCTGGGTTTTTGCTAAAAATACAAGTACAAACTGAAAGGAGATGATGTTTTCTGTATTCACCAAACTCAACACACATTTCTGTCCCATCCTACCACCAACCCCAGTTCAAGCACTGGGAACTAAAAATATCAATTCTAGTTATTTCCAATAACTTCCTTTCTGAAGTGAATAGATTAGAGATTTATATCGATCATTCAGAAGCTTTCCCAGTGTATTAACTCCTATTCATGTACCTACCTGTTTGCAGGAGGAGACTTATAATTCTTGTTGGTATATATTTCTTCTAAACTAAACTCTTTTTTCTTTAACCTGAAAAAAGAATGAAATAAATTATTTATACTCTCTTAAGAGAGGTAAGATTGGCTTCTGAACTTTTTTTTTTTTTTAATGTTTTATTTATTTCTAGGAGAGAGACAGACAGCGTGAGCAGGGGAGGGTCAGAGAGAGAGGGAGTCACAGACTGAAACAGGCTCCAGGCTCTGAGCTGACAATCAGCTCAGAGCCTGACGCGGAGCCCGAACCCATGAACCGTGAGATCATGACCTAAGCGAAAGTCAGACGCTTAACCGACTAAGCCACCCAGGCGCCCCGATTGGCTTCTGAACTTGATGGGTCCATTTTTTTTTCAGCCTCTCTGGATTGAGATTGATTGATATTTTTTAATGTTTATTTATTTTTCAGACAGAGCAAGAGAGTGTGAGCAAGCACAAGCAGAAGAGGGGAAGAGAGAGAGGGAGACCAAGGATCCCAAGTGGGCTCTACACCAACAGCAAAGAGCCTGACATGGGGCTTGATCCCACAAACTGTGAGATCATAACCTGAGCCAAAGCTGGACACCTGACTGATTGAGCCATCCAGGCGCCCCTGTAATGAGTTTTAGATGTGTCTCATGAGCAAAACACGTACTAGATTTTCTTTTCTAGGCTGCCAATCTTCAGCTTTATGAAATTTAAGTCATTTATACTTACTGACAATGATATAGCAATATTTATTTTTTTATTTTTATTTTTTTTTTATTTCTAGGAGAGAGAGAGAGAGAGAGACAGCGTGAGCAGGGGACGGTCAGAGAGAGAGGGAGACACAGACTCTGAAATAGGCTCCAGGCTCCGATCTGGTAGTCAGCACAGAGCCCGACGCGGGGCTCGAACCCACGAACCGCGAGATCATGACCCAAGCCAAAGTCGGATGCTTAACCGACTAAGCCACGCAGGCACCCCAATATAGCAGTATTTATATCTACCATCATATTTTATATTTTCTTTTTTTTTTTTTTAATATTTTTATTTATTTCTAGGAGAGAGAGAGACAGCGTGAGCAGGGGAGGGTCAGAGAGAGGGGGAGATACAGACTCTGAAATAGGCTCCAGGCTCTGAGCTGGCAGTCAGCACAGAGCCCGACGCGGGGCTCGAACCCACGAACTACGAGATCATGACCTAAGCGAAAGTCGGACTTAACCGACTAAGCCACCCAGGCGCCCCTTTTCTTTTATCTTTTCAATGTTTCTTTTCTTCTCCTTAACTACTAGTCACTTTCTCTCTTTTATCCCCCTTTCCTGGCTTGGAAATTATACATTCCTCTTCAGTGGTTGGCAAGATTTTTAAGAAGTTTACTTAACTTGGAAACAGGAGCACGTTAATATTTTTACCCTTCTCTCAAACACAAGTCCCTGGAACTTTAATTCTAATTAATACCATCTCATATATTACTAGTGATCTATTTTGTCTTTTTCATTTTGTCATTTATTTGGTGAAGAAACCAGTTGTCTGACCTGTAGCTTCCCCAGTCTAGATTATGACTACACCCACAAAATGTCATTTAACCCGTTCTTGTGACCCAAACATAAGGAAGATACTATAGGTGTTTCCTACAGATTGACAATTAGATATAGAGGCATAAACAGTTATAGGTGTTTTGATAGGAAGATTTTAATTTTCTTATTTTTGTTATTATTATTCTTTAATGTTTATTTATTTTTGAGAGAGAGAGAGAGACAGAGCATGGGCAGGGAAGGGGCAGAGAAAGAGGGAGACACAGAATCCAAAGCAGGTTCCAGGCTCTGAGCTGTAAGCACAGAGCCTGATGTGGGGCCTGAACCCATGAACCATAAGATCATGACCTGAGCCTAAATTGGTTGCTTAACTGACTGAGCCACCTAGGCACCCCAAAAGGAAGAGTTTTAGATGGTGGTGTATACTTTCATCATGAGGAGCAGGATACCTGTTGTTGACCTTTTTAAAATATTACTAGCCAATGAAGAATTTTGTATTTATTACTTCTTTAGGGTCATACTTAATTACAGTCTTGCACTCCTCAATTCATTTGGCAGAATTCTTCTATCTAAACTGAAACTTCATGCTCAACAATTTCTTAGTAACCCTGTGATACCTTATGCACAGGAAAAACAACTCATGCTTGGTTCTTTCTCTTTATTTACTGATTTCTAAACAATTACTTGGTTCTCCAATCTCATCCAAATATGGCCAATGGATTGTTTTAAAAAGGTCATTATAAACTTCTCCATTTAAACATTATTTCTTGTGCTTCAATCTGTTGTAGTTATTATTTCTTCTGATGCTCTGCTTCATCTGTGGCCAGTGGGAGTTCCAAATTGGTTTCTGAGTCTCTATGACATGATTTTAGTAGTCTTCGGGAGCTTCATCACTTTCTGGTAGGACAAGATATTCTACACCCCATTTTGTGCATTTCCTGCTACAGACCTTTGATCAGTCCTCAACGAGTCTTGGTACACATACCATAAAATTTACCCCTTTATTTATTTGGTTATGAGTATACTCAATTCATTTGTTTATTATTCATCATTGCTACAATGTGGAAGATAATAGCTTCAACCCTTAGGTCACCACATTCATCTCAGTACTAACTTACTGTGATAACTTTTATATTAACTATTAATAGTATTAATTTATCACTACAAAGTTTCTATATTTTAAACTTGTTTCATTCAGATAAGAAGAGCAGAGTCTGCAGAGCATGTTAATTAACTTTTTGGCACTGTTTTAGTTTCTTTCTGAAAATCATAATTGAGATTCGGTTTGGTTCAATTACAATTCAGCAGAGAACACGCTTGTGGAAAATTTACATAAATAATAAGAAGTATACAATTTCTTCATAGCGATTTAGCACTGGCATTCCAAAAGAGGACAGATACTTTGGTTCTTAACAGTAGCAACTGCTACATTAAAGATGTTGGAAGGGCAGTTGGAGAGTGAAAGATGAGCCTCCCCAACAGTCATTCTGACTTGCAAATCAGGGGAGTATGTATCTACATTGTTTCTGAGCTGAGGTGAAGATCCATAAGCAGAGATCAGATTCTGGAATTCCTGGCCTCTCACCAAACTTTGGCTTCTTCAGCGAGGCTACACTCACTGGAAATGAACAGGCTGTCTCAAAAGCACAGACACTTTCTATGGAGAGCCCACCTTGCCTAGAGTGGTTTTAGAGAAAGTCTTATCTAGTGTGTCCTCTCTCCCTCATCATTTGATTTGCTTTTATAATTTCCATCATGAGGAAGGCAGTTTCAGAACACTGAAAACTCCTTGCATAAGGTGTGCTCTTGAGCCAGAGATGTGCTGATATATACACTAAGGAGAATATAGCAACAGTTTTTCAAGGTATCTGTTTTCTGGACTAGAAAATGACCAGGGGATACTTAATACCTAAGATTACCAAACTGCTTCTTGAATAACAATGACTTTTATACTCTCAGGTGGAGAGAACAAGTCTATAAATATGGCCAAAGAGAAAACATCAGGCATTTGGGGATGGGTTCAAATTCTGATTTTGAGCAAGCATGTCTCTCATTTATAACTGTTTATAGAAGACATGGCTGCAGAAGTGGTCTGTATAAAACAAAGAACTCTTAAGGAATTTCCATTCCTCTGAAGCTTCGACTATTTTATACAAATGGCAGCACTCTATAGACAATTTCGGCTCTAGTATAACATTATCTTAAGACACTGATTATACAAACATATAAAGCAGTGCATCTTATTTTGTGTGTGTTACGTGTGTTTTTAATTTGAGAGAGAGAGAGAGAGAGAGAGAGAGCACGTGAGAGTAGGAGAGAATCGTAAGCAGGCTCTACACTCCATGGAGAGCCCAACACAGGGCTCAGTCCCACAACCCTGGGATTATGACTTAAGCCGAAATCAAGAGTCTGCCTGGATTTCTCTCTCCCTCTCTCTGCTCCTCATCCGCTTATGTGTTCTCACTCTCAAAATAAATAAATAAGCTTAAAAAAAAAAAAAAGAAATTTCCTATGGCCAGGGGCAGTCAGTTAGCTGGCTCAGTCAATGTAGCATGTGACTCTTGATCTCAGGTCTGAGTTTAAGCCCCACATTGAAGTTGGAGTTTACATAAAAAAACAAAATTCCTACGGTTTACTCAAGTATTTTTACAAGTCTGATTTGCTTCTACTTAAATCTGATTCATTTGGAATTTCTTATGGTGAAAGGTCTGAGGTACATATCCAACTTTATTACTCTTAAAATGGCTACCCAGTTACCCCAATAGCACTTTACTGAACAGTGCATCTTTTTACCACTGATTTGAGGGGACACCTTTGTTATATTCTAAATTTCTCTATGTGTTCAGGTCTATTTCTGGGCTTTCTACTTTGTTTTACCAATCTGTATGTTTCTGCTGCGGCATCACACTGTTCTATTTAATTGGACTTTATATATATATATTTATTTATATATTATATATTTATATTTATATAAATATATATAAATAATATAAATAATATATAAATATATAATATAATATATTATATATGTAATATATAATATAACATAATATATTATATATGTAATATATATAATATAACATATATACATGTTATAACATATATATATTTAAATGTTTTTTTATTTTTGAGAGAGTAAAAGAGAGACAGACAGACAGACACAGAATCAGAGCAGGCTCCAGGCTCTGAGCTGTCAGTGCAGAGCTCGATGTGGGGCTCAAACCCATGAACCATGAGACTATGACCTGAAGTCAGAAGCGTAAACAACTGAGCCACCCAGGTGCCCCTGACTTTATATATATATACACACAAGACTATCAAACATTTGAAGATGAAGGGTGTAAAACCCACATACAAAAATTTTAAGTAATTTCCTAAAGGATAAACTTTTAACAAATTATATAAATATTTAATTCAACTATTTAATCCTTATTATTATTTCATCTTATAAAATAATTTCTACTCCTGGATACTGCCATGCATGTATTCACAATACACTTTTCTCCTACGTTAAATATTGAAGCAATCCTAAGATTTACACAATAGCTTTATTCCTGATTTTTTACATGACTCTTAATTATTCTTACAAGTCCAATAACAGAGTTTGTTTCAAGGATGCATACACATTTACTAAGGCAATATCATGCTTTCTACCATACTCTTCACTTTGTAGTTTATTATTCTCGCTACACATTACACTGGTTTGTTACAAATTCAATGAGAAACAGCATTATCAGGTTGTTTTAATAATGCATTTTTGTTAATTTTAATTTATTTAATTTTAATAATGCATATTTGTTACATATGATTTTAATTTTGACTTATGACTTTCACAAATCTATCTTATAAGATGTGCTCCATAGTTTATTTCTCTATCAATGGTTTATATGATTTTCTTAAAGGTGCAAATCAACACATTTACTTGAGTTGGAAAACAAAAGATAGGAAGAATGATTTAGCTGATGGGCTTGAATAACAAAAATTGTTTTTGCCAACTAAGTTAATATGGGGTTGGGGAATGTGGAATGGGTGAAGGGGAGTAGGAGATACAGGCCTCCAGTTACGGAATAAATAAGTCACAAGAATAAAAGGTACAGCACAGGGAATTAAAGTCCATGGCACTATAATAGCACTATATAGTGACAGATGGTAGCTACACTCGTGGTGAGCAACAACATAATGTACAGACCTACTGAATCACTATGTTGTATACCTGAAACTAATGTAACATTGTGTCAAGTGTATATATTTGAAAAGTTTTTATTTATTTTGAGAGCGAGTGTGAGTGGGGGAGGGGCAGAGAAAGGAGAGAGAATCCCAAGCAGCTTCTACACTGCTAGTGCGAAGCCTGACTCAGGGCTCAAACTCATGAACCATGAGATCATGGTTCCAACTGATCCACCCAGGCACCTCCACTGTGTCAAGTATATTTAAACAAAAAAGAAGAAAAAAAAGGTTAAATGTCAAGGCTTTTCTGATAAATATAATGCACTAAATCTATAACTTGAAGATTTTTTGACAAAAGAGTATCTGAATAAAGGCATTTTATCAAAATATATCTTAGGCAAAGGTTTAATTAAAAATCTTATTCAGCCCCTTTCACTATATTAGATTAAATAAAGTATCTCTAAGTGAAAGACTAACGTAAGATTATTAGGCATTTGACACTTACTGGTTAGATCTTTTTGGTGTACTGCCATACAATGAGATACTCGCTGCTTCAATGCCTTCACAGACCTATATGAGTCAGCACTTTTTAATCCTTTGCTTTCAAAAAAATTAGGTGATAAATCATTAAATATAATTTGTTGATAGACCATTGTGTGATTTTTTGGCATCACACTTGAAAGAAGTTCAAAGGACTGAATGTCATTACTGTATTAAAACTTTCTCCACTCCCAACTACATACTTATATGTAAAAGACTTTTTAGAAGTTAAATCTACATATAAATGTAAGATTCTGAATCCTGTATCATTCACTAGTAATAAGTACTATTCAACCTGAGATATCTGAAATATTTTAAACATTTCTCTTATAAAGACTTGGTAGGATGATCAATAAAAGAACTGTGAGATAAAAATATATTAAGACAAAACCATGTGGGAAAACTGGAATGTCAATTATGATCATAGCAACTATTGCATTTGTGCTGGTGAAGCAATACAATAGGTACCAGGACACATTTTTTTCTTTTCCTTTTTTTCTTAAATTAGGGGCTTGAATTTACAACCCTGAGATCAAGAGCTGAAGGCTCTACCACTGAGCCAGTCAGGTGCCCCCACATTTTTTACTCAATTGGACTGTACAGTAATCCTAAGTGTTGGGAATTCTTACTCACATTTTACAGATGTGTTCTTGACACTCAGGGAATTTCAGTAAATTACCCTGGGGTTACTTAAGGGATCACTGTTAGGATTCCATTTGCCAAAAAGACATGAAGGAGTGAAATCCACCACAAGAAAATATAACTCTGGAGATCTTTTAAAAATATTTGTAATTTCACAGTGTTTTGTGTAGTATATATTACAGCAAATACATAATTTGGTAATTTTTTTCTTTCCACTTCTCTTTATAGGGTTAGCAATTATCTCTGTCATAAAAAATAAATCTTTAGAAGCCAAGTTTTTAAAGTTCATGATGTAGACCATAGCATGGATTCGGCATTTTCTTAAAAAAAAAAAAAAAAAAAACTTCTTTCCCTCATGACCTTCAGGTCCCTCTTAAACTTTGTACATAGAATGCTGTGAGCTTGGGCTGCAGGGTCAGGAAAAACCTGTGCAAGAGGGAAACCACCTGTGCCATGACTGATACCACGGCCTAACACAGGTGTCATAACCATTCAGCCTCAGCACCCTCATCTAAACCTGGGGGTGACGATAGTGCTTACCTCCCAACACCACTGGGGGATGACCAGACTATCTATACAAAGGGACAGCATAATATCTGGCATAGTGAACTTGATAAAAATGATTAAGAATGCATTACAATATCCCTGGCACATAAATCTCTGGCCATATTACCAATTAATTCTTTTGGATAAATTCTTAGAAGTATGATAAACAGCTCAGAGTATATAACCATTTAAAGGCTCATTATATCGTGCCATACAATTTTCCAAAAACATGAACCTATGTGTATTACAGAAGGAACTCACCTTTTGGGTCGAGGAAGGCCCATGGGGGTAAGATTAGGGTCTGGTTTAGGAATGGTTTTCCGGATACGAATTTGTGAGACTTTCTTTGGTCTCTTCTCTGGCTCAGCCTATTTTTAACCATTAAGAAGAAAGATGGTTAAGTTATAAAACATTTTAAACACATGAAGCCTCTTTTCTTGACACTCAAGATTTTGCTGCTTCAGTTTACAGATGACGCTAATAAGTAGTTTATGACAAATCTACCCTTACTCCTGCTGAAAGTGTTTTCAGCAACTGCTCCCTTTATATTATTGGAAGAGAATCACCCATTCAGCTCAGATATTGAGATTAACAATATGAAAGCCTAACAACTGCTGGAGACAGAGAGAGTTTGCAAAACTGAAGAACATCATTGTTCACTCATCTTTGTTGTTTTTTTTTTTAATGTTTTATTTTTTTATTTATTTCTAGGAGAGAGAGAGAGACAGCGTGAGCAAGGGAGGGTCAGAGAGAGAGGGAGTCACAGACTGAAACAGGCTCCAGGCTCCGAGCTGGCAGTCAGCACAGAGCCCGACGCGGGGCTCGAACCCACGAACCGCGAGATCATGACCCAAGCGAAAGTCGGACGCTTAACCGACTAAGCCACCCAGGTGCCCCTGTTCACTCATCTTTGAATGCATGAAGCACCTCATTGGTCCAGCTCACTCTCTAAACCCTGTTAAATACTATCATGAAGAAAAAAGGATCTGGAAAACAATGCAGATTAAGAGACCCAGAGTAGCCTTTCTGTGGCCAAGGAGAAAAACTCCTGTCTTGGTAATCTCTAGCACTCAGCTGAAGCTAACAGTGATAAGCAAAGACACTTAGAGGCCTGTATACCCATCATGTGATCTGTGGTGCTCAGTAGACACATCTAGTACCACTCCCAATTCTTTTTTTTTTTTTCATGTATAAAAATACATAGATATGGAGATATATATTTTTTTTATTTTTTTATTTTTTACAAATAGTTTATTGTCAAATTAGTTTCCACATAACACTCAGTGCTCATCCCCACAAGTGTCCTCCTCCATGCCCCTCCCCACCTCACATCCATCAGTCCTCAGTTTTTGTCAGCATTCAAGAGTCTCTCATGGTTTGCCTCTCTCCCTTTCCCCCACCATTTCCCCCTTTCTTCTCCCCCTTGTTCCTCCATCAAGTTCCTCCTAATCCTCCTATACATGCACACATATGATATTTGTCCTTCTCTGCCTGACTTATTTCGCTCAGCATAACACCCTCAAGGTCCATCCATGTTGCTACACATGGCCAGATTTCATTGTTTCTCATTGCCATGTAATATTCCATGGTATAGATAAACCACATCTTCTTGATCCATTCATCTGTTGATGGACACTTAGGCTCTTTCCATGTTTTAGCTATTGTACCACTCCCAATTCTACCAGCACTTTACATTTACCTCCTTCTGTTCCGGAGGGCTGCTCTGTGGATGGGGGCATGCTGCTCCCACATCATCTAGCTCATCAAATCCAGGAACCGGGAACTCAGAGGCTGAAAGCAGGAGCTTGCTGACAGCTGAGTCTGTTACTAAGCAAGACTTTGGTACCAAGGCAGGGAACGGAGGCTCTAGTCTAGCACCATGGAGAGAAAAACAGAGAAGGAAAATATGAGATGGGTTTCACTTTCTACCTGGGCACTTTCAATTTCTTAACATCCGACTAAGGTTGAAGATCTTCTGTTTTTCCAGCAATGACATTTACAGTCAACCTGTTTTCTAGTTACTTCTGGACATAGCCTGTGTATACATGTATAAAAACTTACAAGAATAAAATCATTTTCAATGGTGTAGAGCAGTTGTTGTTTTTTTTAATTTTTTTTTAATGTTTTTATTTATTTCCAGGAGAGAGACAGAGAGAGAGACAGCGTGAACAGGGGAGGGTCAGAGAGAGAGAGAGGGAGTCACAGACTGAAACAGGCTCCAGGCTCTGAGCTGGCAGTCAGCACAGAGCCGGACGCGGGGCTCGAACCCACGAACCGCGAGATCATGACCCAAGTGAAAGTCGGACGCTTAACCGACTAAGCCACCCAGGTGCCCCTATGTAGAGCAGTTTTATGAGGAAAAATGTAAAAAGACTTTTTGGAGGAAAAAGAAATTTAGTGAACTGAACAAATGGACTGTGCTCAGATGAGATCAACCCCACACAAGCTAGCTGTATGATCAAGAAACAGATGGGGCGCCTGGGTGGCTCAGTCGGTTAGGCATCCGACTTTGGCTCAGGTCATGATCTCATGGTTGGTGACTTCGAGCCCTGCGTCAGGCTCTGTGTTAACAGCTAGCTCAGAGCCTGGAGCCTGTTTCAGATTCTGTGTCTCCCTCTCTCTCTGACCCTACCCTGCTCACGCTGCCTCTCTCTCTTTCTCTCTCTCAGAAATAGATAAAACATTAAAAAAAAAAAAAAAAAAAAAAAGAAATAGCGTAGGGTGCCTAGGTGGCTCAGTCAGTTAAGCGTCCGTTATGTACCAGACACTACTGGATACTTACCTCATCTGACTGCCATTGGTGTTATAAGTAGCTTCCATGCCTGGAAGAGGCACATATGGTAACATGGTGTGGCTGAAGTGAAGCAAAAGTAGAGAAGCAATAGGTTAAGACAGTAGAACAACAGGAAGTTTTGATCCCACTCTGTGTACTCAAAAGGTTTTGATGCCATTGACAGCACATGATGTTCAATATGGCCCTTGGAAGATAAGAAATGTCATTCATTCAGAAAGAAGCACCCCCCTCCCCAACC
The DNA here is from genome assembly GCA_017311185.1 of Proteles cristata cristata. Lineage (NCBI taxonomy): Eukaryota > Metazoa > Chordata > Mammalia > Carnivora > Hyaenidae > Proteles > Proteles cristata. The sequence continues at coordinate 38,809 of JAESUZ010000341.1, forward strand.
TTGCAGTCATGAGAATTACATTTATGTGCCCATCACAGGAATGGAGGCAGGCAGACAGTAAGATTATTTTCTAACTTATATGGAAAGAAGGTAGAGAGAGAAATAAAGAAAGGACATTAAGAGAAAGAAGGGAGTAAGAATGACTTGGAGTCTTATACCTTCTAATGAAGTCGTTGAATACATAAAATAGAGATTTAAAAAATAATTTACAGATTAAAAAATCTTGTATTATTCATCTCTATATTAATACTATTTTTAGAGGTGCCTGGGTGGCTCAGTCGGTTGACCATCTGACTTCAGCTCAGGTCATGATCTCATGGTTCGTGCATTCGAGCCCCACATCGGGCTCGGTGCTGACAGCTAGCTCAGAGCCTGGAGCCTGTTTCAGATTCTGTATCTCCCTCTCTCTCTGACCCTCCCCAGCTCATGCTGTCTCTGTCTCTCTCTCTCAGAAATAAATTTAAAAAAAATTTTTTTTTTTATTTTTAAAAATTTTAATGTTTATTTATTTTTGAAGGAGAGAGAAACAGAGCATGAACGGGGGAGGGAAAAGAAAGAGGGAGACAGAATCTGAAGCAGGCTCCAGGCTCTGAGCTATCAGCACAGAGCCTGACACGGGGCTCAAACTCACAAACTGTGAGATTATAACCTGAGCTGAAGTTAGACGCCCAACCGACTGATCCACCCAGGTACCCCCCCGAGATGAAACGTTTTAAAAGTTTATTTATTTTGAGAGAGCACAAGAGAGAAGGGGTGGGGGAGGAACAGAAAGAGGGGGAGAGAGAATCCCAAGCAGGCTTCGTGCAGTCAGTGCAGAGGCCAATTTAGGATCCTAAATTGATCATAAACTCATGAACTGTGAGATCATGATCTGAACTGAATCAAGAGTCACTTAACCGACTGGGCCACCCAGGTGCCCCAAAACTCTTTTCTTTAAAGCCAAGTTCTACATAAAACATGGTTATATAGAAGAAAACCATTAACAGGGTTAGCTCCTTTGTAATCAAGCTTTTATTTTTATTACTGAAGCAATGGTATTCATCATTTATAGCTACATCAATACAAGATGTTGGAGAGGTTTTTTGTGCCTCTCAAAGTAAAACCTGCATCCGTTTCTACTGAATTTGGAACTCAGTACAGGTTTAATTAATGAGGCATTTGTAGGACTATCATAATACAATCCATCTTCTCTTAGCAGATTTGCTCCAGGTCTAGAAAACACAGATAATTCAGATTTTTAGAATGTTTAGCACCAACTCAGGATTCCTTGAGGGGTGCTATTAAAGGAAAGAGGCAGGTTGGTATACTGGAAAACCAGCTGACCAAATCAGAAATCAGGAGACCCTGGGTCGAGATCTAGCTCAGCTGAAATACTAACCAGTTGGGTGATCTAGGTTAGAAAAAGCTATGTGTTTCAGGCTCATCATCTGTAAGAACAGCAAAAAGAGAAGCCAGTTCAACCTATATTATAGAGTGCAGTAAGTTCAAATAAGCAAATTCTATGGGGGTGGGGGGGGCAAGGGGCACCTGGCTACCTTTGTCAGTGGAATATGCGATTCTTGATCTTAGGGTCTGTGAGTTGGAGCCTCATGTTGGGTGTAGGTTACTTAAATATATAAAACTTCTAAAAAATACTATGGAGGGCCTGGGTGGCTCAGTCATTAAGCATCTGATATCAGCTCAGGTCATGATCTCATGGTTTGTGAGTTTGAGTCCTACATCAGGTGAGCTTAAGCCCTGTTTTGAGTGAACTCATGCCCCACTTCAGTGAGCATGAGCCCTGCTTCAGGTAAAATAAGAGCCCTGCTTTGGGTGAGCTCCTCTCCTCTCTCTCCCCCTCCATCCCTCCCTCTGCTCCTCCTGGGATTCTTTTTCTCTGTCTCTCATTCACTTGTGCCCCCCCTCCAGCCAAATCTATGGGAACATAAATTAATATTTGTTAAGTCCTGCTTTCTGGGTTACCCAATTTATCATGCTTAACATTCTTTAAAAGTTTATTTATGGGGGGGGAGCAAGCAAGCACAAGTGGGGAAAGAAAAGAGAGAGGGGGAGAGAGAGGAGGAGGGAGGGGGGTGAGAGAGAGACAGACAGAGAAAGAGAGAACGAATTTCAAGCAGGCTCTGAACTGTCAGTACAGACTTCAATGTAGGGCTCGAACTCACAAACCGTGAGATCATGACCTGAGCTGAAGTCAAGAGATGGCTGCTTAATCTGCTGAGCCATGCAGTCATGTTTAACATTTCTAAAATGTGTTTAGAAAAACAGCAAAGTTCTAAACTCAAAGCCATGGCATATAATGTTAAGGCACTTCTAGAGCCAACAAGGAGGAAAAGACCCTACAAACATCCCCACCCCCACATTCCACTTGAATTAAAATTAAAAAAATAATAAACAAAATACTAGGCACAAGTAGTTAGGGGGAGAGAAACTATTCCACACTGGGATACACAAAAATCAGGAAGGAAAGAATTCTGGAAGAAGTAAAAGAGCCAAAGGGCCACACACCTTCATAGGGTGAAATGAAGAACTAGTCTGTACTCTAACATCAGGCATGAACATAGTTTAAAGAAGGTAGCATGATTTAAAGCTGCATGTCACACCCTGAGCAGAGAGATTATGAAATTATAGAGGCATACTGACAAACTAGACAAAATAAAAGCAGTACACCCTCATTTAAAACAATTTGATTCAAATATATTTTTTTGTGGCTGCATTATAAGAACATTTTTCTATTAACTATAGGATAAATACTTATAATAGCATTAGTCTTTCAATTTCAATCAGCCATGTTGAGGTTCTGGGGTGTTTTTCTGGAACCCGTTTTATTTTTTTAGGTTTCTGCTAAGATGTTCAGGGAAATTTGCAATATGTTGTCAGACAGCTTTATAGTGACACAGAATGATCCTTCATAAGAGGCTGCACAGGTACATAAGAACAAGGCCTCTCCCAGGCTGTTAGGAATTTTAAGGCTTTGTAGGTGTTAAAATTTTAAACTATAGCAATGATAAGGGACAATTTTTAAAAAATTAAGTTTCTGTTTATTTGAGGGATTACAAATAGGAAGAGTTATCTATTATATCTAAAGCATATCTTTAGGGATATAATTCAAGAATTTTTCCCCATTATTTCTAATAAGAAGGTAAAATGATATTGAAATTATTTTCAACTATTCTGTGGCCAAATGACTCTTCTCCCATTCACTTCAAATTCTATAAACTGTACAACTATAGTATGTAAATACCAATCTTTGAAGCCTTTCTGGTCCAGAGAGAAATCCAGAGGGTCGTGAACTAGATTTGGTGATACCTACATAATTACTTTATTTACTTAAAAAGTACTTATTCTGTGCCCTATTGATACACAAAACACTGAATTAGTGCTGGCTATATACATTTTGTGAACAAGGTAGCATTCTAAAGCCATTATTTGTCACTATTTATAAGTCTTCTAACTTGTAATGGCATTTGTTCTTTGCAAGGTGGAGGCAAGGATAAAAAGAAGAGATTCAAAAGAGTTGACAGTTTGCAGAATGAAATGGACAGAATAAAGAATGGTAAAAATACAGGAGTAGATTCTGCAGGAAAACTAGAGGGATCTACGCTTAAGAACTATGGCTCTATTTTCTCAGCATAGACTTGGAATGGTAAACAGAATATACAGACACAAAGACTCTAAATAGCCTTGTATTTCCAGCCCTTAACTTTCCCCAAAGGTTGGAAAGCAAACATGGGACATTTGCAAAGAACAGGAGATGGATTTTACCTGTTTGTGGTGCTCAGAGTTGGCTGCCGCTTGCTGTGAGTGGAATGCAGAGTAGAGATTTCAAAGGGGCAGGTAGAAGGCCCATGCTGGCTCCAAATGGATAGCACTCGGCCCACCGAGTAGGGCAGAGAACAGAAGACCTTGTCTGCTATGGAGGCTGGAGATCTTAACCCTTTTAAGCCCTGTGTAAATTGGGTCATGAAGAGCCTCTGTATTGTAGGCATGTGACTGGAGAAGCTCCGTTTTTTTGTCCAGATTCGGTAACATCCAGGAGAACAAAGTGCTAGAAGCGTGTGAAGACCAAGGACAGAGCAGCTTGCTCTGTTCTGGACTATGGCGGTGCCTCCATAGTCTTGGAGAGGACCTGGAGGCTGTGAAGGAGCCTGGGCATATGCCTGACCATGGGGGCCAGTGTCTTCCCTGAATGTGGCCATCCCAGGGCAACTGTGGGATAAGAAGAAAGAAAAGGTCCATTTGGGAGGTTGAGACAGGCACCTGGGGGCCTCTTCTAAGGCGAGCCTGGCTGGAGCACAGTGTTCAGGAAAAGTCCTTGGGGACTCAGTCATGCACTCAGAGCCTGATTTCATGTGAAAAGATACTGGGAAAATTTCGGAACCAAATAGCAGTGATGGCACCTTGTTGCTCAAATCTACGAAGCTCATTTTGATGGCTTCAAGAGAATAAAGTGTTAAGGGCTTACTGTTAGGCCTCTTATCGCATCCACTAGCTGCCAAATATGGATTCAGCTGCATTGTATTGTAAGAAAATCCATCCAGAAACCTTTTGTATCTGAGCCGCTTGTAGCTTTTAGCCACTGGAAGAAGTTCAGAGGAACATCGCCGATATCTTGGTTTCTGGGTCTTTGTGGCTGGGACCAGTCTGGAGGCAAGAATGGACAGCTTGTTGAGTAAGGCTGATTCTTTGGTAAGCTTCCTAACATTCAGGCTCCTCAAGGGATGGCACGGAGTCACCTTCTGCTTTGGTACGTGGCTCATTAAGCTCCTGGTTGGTACTGTTTCAGGTTCCAATTGTGCGGGTGCAGACACAGCACATGAATTAAGAAATCTGTGTGCTTTTGTGGGGATGGTTTCAGAAGAACTCTTTAAAAAGACAGAACTTCTGATTTTACTTATATTTTTCCCAATGTTGACTTGCTCCTGATAAGAAATTTTCTTACATGTTCGATGGGGCTGCTTCTTTAAGGGAAGCAGTCTTTTCTGATATGAAGTGTTCCCAAAGGCACCGTGTATTTCATCACATCCAGCAGAGTTGGGGTCTTGTGCTTTCTGAGGGGTGCCACTAAGGCAAGGATCTGTGCACGATGCCATGTCTGTTTTTAATGGATAGCACAAACTTTCCTCCTTTGGATTTTCCAGCTTTTGAAACTGTGCAGCAGTGCAGCCCTTGTCCAGCTTTGCTAGGGGGATTTCCTTCATCGTGGTGGACTCATCTTTGCAATCCTTAGTTTGGTTCTTATCTTGCATTTCATCTGACAACATATTCAATGTTTCACACTGTCCCAATATTGTGTGTGCTTCTTTTTGATGTACATATTCCTCTTCATTTTGCAACATGCAGTTCAAAGCCCTCTGGCTTTGTTGCTCTTCAGTATCACCAACCATCCTCTGAGATTTAGAGTAGGTCTGAGAAATCTCTCTCTGTTTATTATTGTGACCAGCTTCTCTGGTAATCATCTCCTCAGACTCTTCCCTGACAGTTAAGTAACCCAGGGGTCCCCTCTGATGTTCTTCAGTTTCTTCTCCTTTCAACTTAGTTTCTGTTTCCATTGTCAAAGGCAAATTTTGCATACTGCTGTCTATTCTGATTCCTTTACTAGAATTACTCTCATCCCCTGGTGCTCCTTCGTTTGCCTCAAGTAGGACTGTGCAGTGCTCTATGTTTTCACAAAGGATTTTATCATCTTTTGGTTTAAAAAGATTTTTCAGCTCAGTTTCTCCACTATTAACGTTACTTTCTGAATTTTCTTGAGAAAACAGATACAAAGGCATTGTCTCAACAGATTTCAGGCTCACTATGGGAACAGGGTTCTCATCTGGGCATCCAGAAGACAGTAACTCCTGTGAGGAAATTCTGAAGGTATTTTTCTTGTCAAACTCAGAATTTATTTTCAGTCTTGATCCTTCAATTATTCCTTGTGTTTCTTTCTGGGATGCTTCTTTAATTTGCTGTTCATGACGAATATAATCTAAGGACACATTTATACTATTCAATGTTTTTGTATTTGGTTGATGACCTGCAATAGACTCAATCTCATTGGCACAAGAGTCGGGACACATTTCCACTTCACAACCTTTTAATGATCTGCACACTTTCTTTTCACATGATTTTTTAATTTCCAGAGGCTCTACTAATGACGAAGTAGCATCTGGAAAATCTGAGTCCTGGTCCACCATTCCAATAAATGCAGCATCCAGTTCTCCTCTCTGAGGCAGAGTATTCACTGAGGTATCCTGTAACGTCAGTGTATCTTGTCCTGCACCACCAACAAGGGTACTAGATGCTTTTAAGTCCAAAACGCTTTCTGTAGACTGATTACTACAGTCTGTGTAGACAATGTCTACCATACCATCTGTGGACTCCTCACAACCAGAAATATGTCCAAAGTCTCCTTTCAAATCGCCTTTCTTTGAACTACCACTAGACAATGGGTTGTTACTGCCTGAACCAACTAACAGATCTTTTTGATTGTGGCTTATCTCTCTGTTAGGTTCTGTGACAGTCTCTCTCTCATTACCATGTAGTGTCTCCTTAGCTGGTTTATCTTCACTTCTGGATTCATCTGCTCTGTTCTGGTTACTCTGGGTATCAAGAACTTTATCTTCTTTTTGATCAAGAGTTTCAATTGCTTGGCTCATGTTTCTGAAACTGGAGAACATAATCATAAGAGACTGGTCCAAAACTTTTTCAGGGCTTGGAATGTTTGCAGTTAAGTTTAGTTGTGGTGTGGAACAGTCAGAGACGTTATACTTGCAAAACACAGTCCCTTTTGGTATATCCCTTTCCTCTCTTTTCAGACCTTCCTGACAGGGTTGGGTATGACTGGTGGTGGGAATGGTTTTGTCTGAAGCTTCACTATTTAACATGCCTACTGCCAAATTGTTTCTGATCTTATTTCCTGGGAGGCTGCCTTTAGTTTCTCCCCCAGCAAGTTCATTTTCTTCCAATGTGTGACCCACTTTATGGGTGCTACTTTCCGAGGAGTCTTCTCTTCTTTGGGAGTGGTCACTGCTGTGTTGAAATGCATCTTCACACTTGGTTATTAAAGAGTTTTCAACTTCTGGGATGATACGGATGGACTCAAATGCAGCACAAGCAGAACACATGCTCTTTTCTGGTGCGTTTTTATTTACACAATGACAGCTAGAGAGATCCTGAGACTGAACACTTCGACATTCCATAGCAGAGACCTCTTGAGGTAAGGCTGCTGCTTCTTTCTTACTTGAGAGAAGGCTGGAATGTAGATCTACAAATCCTGAATCAGCCATTTTGTCTTTTCTTTCTAGGCTTCCTGGTTTGATGTTTAAGGTGGGATTGTTTGAAGAGGCACCACAGGTTCTGTCACCTGATGGAGAGATGTCTTTCATTTTTGTTTTGATGGGAATGGTCTCGATGTCAGCAATGACATCTGCTCCATCCTCTAATGGAGGGTGATGGCTCTGTTGGGAATCCTCGCTTGTTGCTAAAGGCATCTCTTTGTTAGCTGGCAACTTTGCATGGTCTTGAGAATTAAGGGGCACTTGATTTAAAGCACATTCATTTTCTATTCTGTTTATAACCAGTTCATTGGTATGAGGAAGTTCATTCATCTCACAGGCAGTGTTCTGCTTATCTAAATGTGAACTACCATCCAGTGGGGTCTGTATAGCTTGCTCTGACTCAGGTCTGTAATCAAATTCTAGGGATAGTGGTAACTGAGCAATATCTTTCTTCGGTTTTGATACCTCATCCATAGGACTTATCTGGTCCTCTGGCATTAAACTCACAAGGGATTTTCTTTCATTCAGAAATTTATTATATGATGCTTCATTTAACCGGGTGTTGCCTTCCAGATTTTCCTGGGTGCAGACTAAAGAGTTAGAGTCTTTACTGTAAATCTTTTCAGTTACCATATTGGGCTCTATAGTGGTTGTTGGTTCTGGCTCTTCAATCTGCATCAAGGAGGAAAAACTGCTCTCTTCAGAATGTCTGCCTGGATGGCTCCTATCAGCAGAAGTTTCTCTATGGTCCTCATGGTTTGTCAAGCCACCTTGAGTGTCTAAAGTGATTTTTAAATCATTTTTTTTTAACATTACTTCTGTGGCTTCGGTAAAAGAATCTGGCACTAAAGAATCAGGGCTGTCCATATGGATACTGCCTTGAATGCAACAGTTACCATGAATATTCACTTTTGGGGAGGCAACAGTCTCTTTCTCACCAGGACAATGACCATTAGCATTCTCTTCTGGTTGCCTGGCATTAACGAGAAAGAGTTCCCCTCTTTCACTCCTGAGGTTCAAAAACTGTTCATTTTCTCTTCTAGTAGCCAAGTTCTTGCCTTGATCACTCCCATCAAAACAGGAATTGTCTGTCTTCTTAGCAGATCCTTTCAGCAAGCCATCGCCTTCAAAGCCACATGTTTCTAAGGATGTTGTTTTGGATTCTGGACCGGACAAACTTGATGAGAAATATGAAATGTCAGAATTTTTTTCTAAGGGTTCTACGAAAACTACATTTCTTGTGGCCTTGGGACTGCCATGGGCAAAACTGTGGTTTTCATTATGGTGGCCAAGAATCTGTTGGTGATTGTCATCTGCTTCACAGACAAGGTTTAACTCTTCCTTTTCATTGTCCACTTTGGAAATGGCACTGTTCCCTGGTAATAATGACAACCAAGAAGGACAAGTTTTTAATTCTTCACATTCTTTTTCTTTAGAAGATGCTTCTGTTAATCCAGGGTCCACCAAGGTTAAAGGCTCTAGGGAAACTAATGTGCTGGTTTCTGAAACCTTGCCACTGGTCATGATTTTGTCTACTTCTGGGTATTCGCTGCACCCAGCTGAGAGACCTTTACTCACATTGCCATTCTTGTGTCCTTCATTATAATCCGCCTTAGTCCCATTCACCTTCATACCTTGTACTTCTTCAGTAGATATAAGCAGAGTTCCAGTTGTAATTTGTACATTTCCGTCTGCCCAAGAGAAATAAATCCAAATAAGTGTGTAATCATAAAAATAAATCATGTGGTACATACTTCATTAATTTAATCATGCAACCAACAGTGACAAAAAAGACCCAACTCAAAAAGCAAATTACAAAGTTAGTTCACCGTACTATTGGTTTTGTTCTTTTATGCAAAATATGACATAGGGCCAAGGGTGTACTTGGCAGAAAATAGCTAATTTTGAACTAACACTCTTCTCTTAGTATTACTTATTTAAACGTATTTACATACTTTAAAAATTAAATACAATATGGAGACATATACATAATCCAGAGTCCTAAGAAGCTTCCATTCTAAAACATTAATAAAGTGGACACACAATAATAGCTTATATTATTCAATGACTATCTTATTACTTGAATAATACTAAATTAATCATAAATTACCTCCTTGAAAAAGAACAGTTATACATAAAACCTATGTTAAAGAGATTAATATGTAAGTTGAGTATTAGTTTTGAACCAAATTACTTACAGTAACTGCTTCCCTACAAGGCTGGTCATGAGCTGGTAATTATTGAAGCTGAATGACAGACATGTGGGTTTAGTATACTCTCCACTTCTCAATAAATTAAAAACTTTCTATTATGAAACATTAAAAAACAAACAAAAAACCTTTCTAAGAATGTAAATTCAATTCATAAAGAAGTTTTACTGTACAGTTTCTCTGAAATCCTAGATGTAAAATGCATTATGAAGTTCCCTAAACTTGTTAAACTACAAAAAAAATTTTTTTCCTTGTGCTTTTTAGAAAGCACACACACACACACACACACACACACAAAAACAGAGTTATACATGTAAATATATACATATGCATGCATACACATACATAACAAAAATACCTGCACTAAACAGATAAAGCTAAGTGCAAATCAATCTTCAACTTATAGAGCTAATTCTCATTAGAATATAAACTCCATGAGGGTAAGGGTCATGTTTATCTTGGTCTCTCCTTTTCCCAATTGCTCAGCATAATACCTGGTATATAATAGCACTCAAAAAATCTGTGGAATTAATAAATAAATACAGTTAGGTTAAACCAACAAATGCTATCACCATTGTCTTCCTAGAGCTTCCTTATCCATTTCTTAACTGATACTGACAGCAGCAATTCTGAAAGAAAAGGAACTCTAAAGGCAGGTGGGCTCTGTGATCTTACTTACCTCTCTGAGTCTCAGTTTCCTCCTTTGAAAAAGATGAGAAGTACACTTAACTCAAGTGCTACTTTGAGGATTAAATTAAATAACACATGTAAACCACCACCTGGTACAGTGCCTGCCATTTAAAGAAAAACTGCTCTTCCTTTGTTCTGCTTTCTTATCTTATTGGACCTGAGAATGGTTAAAATTATAAACTCAATAACTATGCTAGGACAGGACACAGTGTCTAAAAATATTTGGAGTTAGCAAATACTCAATGGATAAATGCATATTGGATTCCACAAGTCTGCAGAGATTCCAAAAACATAAACAGCCTCGAAATCCTAATGCCCTACACGGTACTTGTCTTTTTGAAACCAGCCTACTTTCCACATCATAGCAGACAATTCTATCCTATTCATGACTTTCTAACTGCATTTACCCTAAATGGTTTAGTGTATCTCTTCCCCAGACACTATGGCATTCATTAAGCCATTTGTGTAAATTCTAGGCCTTCTACTCTGTTCCAGCACCATCTTAGTTGAATCCTTCATTATAACTTCTCAGGAAAACTGCAAAACTCTTGCCCCCTCTCCAAACTGATAACTGTGCAAAGCCCTTATGGCAAGATTCTCCCTCAGAGCTCTTACCTGCTGAAAGAATACCTGTCCTAAACTTAGTTGAAAATCTTAGGGAGGGGGTAGGGGTACACTCATTTTCCAGGTGCTATAACACTGAAAGCAGGCTGGGGTACAGGGGTTGCGTACTGCTTGAAAACAAAAGGACTGCTTACTCTTTTACTTGATTGACTGATTAATTGTTTGGGGGGAGGGGAGAGGGCACGGACAGAGGATATGGGGCTTGAACTCACAAACTATGAGATCATGACCTGAGCTGAAGTCAAATGGTCAACCAATGGAGCCACCCAGGTACCCTTCTTTTACTTTTCTTTTTTCATCTGGAGATTTTTTTTTTAAGTTTATTTATTTTGAGAGAGAGAGAGACAGAGAGACAGATAGGCAGACAGTGGGACAGGGGCAAAGAAAGAGGGAGAAAGAGAATCCCAAGCAGGCTCTGTGCTGTCAGCGCAGAATCTGATGCGGCGCTTGAACTCATGAACCACACGATCATGACCTAAGCTGAAGTCAGACACTTAACTGACTGAGCCACTACTCAGGTACCTTCTTTTACTTGTTTTGTAATTAACCACATTGACTGAAATCTCAAAGCATTTTATTTCATTTTATTTTATGTATTTATTGACACACACAAAGACAGACAGGGGAGGGGCAGAGAGACAGAGAATCTCAAGCAGGCTCCACATTGTCAGGGCAGAGCCGGATGTGGGGCTTGATTTCACAAACCACGAAATCATGACTTGAGCCAAAATCCAGTATCAGATGCTTAACTGGCTGAGCCATCCAGGCACCCACAGAAACAGGATCTTAAAGATCACTGTGAACCAAGTACCCAGCACTGACCTTGGCACATAGCAGGTACCTGACAGATGTTGTCAGAATGAAGAATGAGAGGGTTAGGGAAGTTATTCAAAGTATTAGGTGTACTCCATCCAGAAACTTCACTTCTCAGTATATATTTAAAAGAAATGAAATCACTATTCTGAAAAGATAGCTATACCCCCATGTATACTATGGCATTATTTACAGTGAGTGAGAGACATGGAAACAACCCTAAGTATCCACTGATGAATGAATGGATAAAGAAAATATGGCTCATTTAAAAAAAAAAAAAAGGACTTAGATATTCTGGAGGGCGAAACACGTATTCTGTGAGGTATGGGCCCATCTTAGAATCACAGGCATTTCATGACCTCAGCTAAAGATCCTAGACTTGTAGTTTTATAACCACTTAAAAAGTGTGTATGTTTGCAGAAATTGACAAACTAATCCTGAAACTAAAAAAAAAAACTGCAAGGGAGGGGCACCTGTGTGGCTCAGTCAGTTAAGCATCCGACTTGGGCTCAAGTCATTATCTTGCGGTCTGTGAGTTGCAGCACCATGTCGGGCTCTGTGCTGAAAGCTCAGAGCCTGGAGCCTGCTTCGGATTCTGTGTTTCCCTCTCTCTCTGCCCCTCCCCTGCTCACAATTTGTCTCTCTCCTCAAAAATAAATAAACATTAACCAATTTAAAAAAAAATACAAGGAACACATAATAGCCAAAACCATCTTGAAAAAGAACTAAGATGGAAGACTCATGCTTCCTGATTTCAAAAAACAAAGTTGCAGTAATGGAAACAGTCTGGCACTGGCACAGGACAGACATAAAGAGCAAGAGAATTAGAACTGTATGTCAGAAATAAACTGTTAACACATATAGTCAACTGATTTTTGACAAAGGGACCAAGAAGAGTAGCTTTTCAACAAATGGTGAATGGTTTCAGGGTAATTGGATACCCATATGCAAATGAATAAATTTGGACCCTGTCTTATACACAAAAATTAACTCAATGTAGATCAGAGACCTATATGTAAGAGCTCAAACTATAAAACCCTTAGAAGAAAACATAAGAGTATTTCTTAATGATCTTGGTAAAGATTTCTTAGCTAAGATGTTGAAACACAAGTGATAAAAAGAAGACTGATAAGTTGAACTTCATCAAAACTAAAATCTTTTGTGTTTCAAAGGAAAACCAAGAAGTGAAAAGGCAACCCACTGATGGGGGGAAAACAGTTGCAAATCATCTATCTGATAAAGGACCTATATTTAGAATATATAAAGAATTTTCACAACTCAATAATAAAAATGGACAGAAGGAGTTTAACTCCCCACTCCTTAGGTTCAGGGTGTACTTAGTGACTTAGTTCTCCAAAGAGAACAGTATGGAAATGGGGTGAAGGAAGTAACCTGACAGTAAAGAGAACACTCACAAACTCTACTTCATGTTTATAGTACATGCCCTTTGTATGATGTGATGAAAATGGCACTTTACCTCTGTGATTTTCTTCCCCCAAACCTATAACCCCAGTCTTATGATAAAAACAGAAGATAATCCTAATGGTGAGCCATTCTACAATATACCCGACCAGTAACCTTCAAAACTCTTCAGGTCTCCTCAAAACAAGGAAAGTGGGAGAAACTGTCACGGCCAAGAAGAGCCAAAGGAAACCTGAGAACTAAATGCAATATGGTATTCTGTATGGGATTCCAGAACAGGAAAAGGATATTAGGTAAAAACTAAAGACATCTGAAAAAACTTCAATTAATACTAATGTATCAGTATTGTACAATAATAAATGTATTTACTAATACATTATCAATATAGGAAATTGTTCATGTTGGGGGTAGGGAGGTCGTGCTTAATGGAAACTCTATACTCTCTGCTCAGATTCTCTGTAAATCCAAAATTCCTCCAAAAATAATTATTTGAAAAGTAAAAAAAAAGCAAAAGACATAAATAGACATTTCCCCCAAAATATACAAATGCACACTGAAAAATGTTCAACATTAGTCACCAGAGAAATGAAAATCAAAACCACAATGATACACGCATTAAAATGGATATAATTTAAAACAAAACAAATCAGAAAATAACAAGTGTTGGACAGGATGCAGAGAAACTAGAACCTTCATCTGTTGCTGATGGGATTGGAAAACAGTTCAGCCATTTTGGAAAAGTTTGGCAATTCCTCAAAATGTTGAACAAAGTTTCCACATAACCCATCAATTCTATTCCTAGGTATCTATTCAAGAGAATTGAAACCTTATGTTCACACAAAACCTGTATGCAAATACTGACAACAGCATTATTCGTAATAGCCAAAGAGTTGGAAACAACCCAAATATCCATCAGATAAATGGATACAATGGAATATTATTCAGCCATAAAAACGAATAAAGTACTTTAAAATGCTAGATCATGGATGAACCTTAAAAATCTTTATGCCAACGGTTGCTTGGATGGCTCGGTCGGTTGACCGTATGACTTTGGTTCATGTCATGATCTCATGGTTAGTGGGTTTGAGCCCTGCGGGAGGCTCTGTGCTGACAGCTCAGAGAGTGGAGCCTGCTTCAGTCTGTCTCCCTCTCTCTCTGCCCCTCCCCTGCTTGTGCTCTGTCTCTGTCTCTCAAAAATAAATAAATGTTTAAAAAAATAAAAAAAAATCTTTATGCCAAGTGAAAGCAATCACAAAAGACTGTACATTGTAAGGTCTCATTTATATAAAATGTCCAGAATAGGCAAATCTATACAGAGAAGAGCAAATTAGTGGCTGGAAGAGGTTGGGGGTAAGGAAGAATGGGGAATGAAGAATGAATGTTAATGGGTACAAAACAATGTTTCTTTAGGGAGTGATGAAAAATTGTGGTGACGGTTGTGTTCTGTATTTAAGAAAACCACTGAATTTATTTTAAACAAGTTAACTTTACAGTATGTACAAATTATATCTCAGTAAAATTGTATTTAAAAAAAAAAACACTACACTCTGATTATAATACAAGTAACCTAAGAAAACTTGAAGACTTTTATTGGTGTTATCTCCAAATAACCATAATTAGGGACAGAGATGCTGGAGGTTGACAAGGACTTAACACTATTTCTATTAAAATCTTTTCTTGGATCAAAAATTAAGTTGTTAGACTGGGACACTAAATATGACATTCATTTTGGCATACCCTATATCTCGTCTTCAGAAAGATATGCAATGGGTTAGCAATACTGTCACGTCTTACAAAATGAAGCTCTCCTGTGTGGAGGCTCACAGTGGTAGGTAGGAGGACAGTGGCAAACAACCCTACAAGCTTATGCACTTCCTCAGCTTCTTCTGACCACTGAACATGTGGCTTTCTAAATTACAAATGAATTGGGGCACCTAGGTGGCTTAGTCGGTTAAGCGTCCGACTTTCGCTTAGGTCATGATCTCGCGGTTTGTGGGTTCGAGCCCCGCGTCGAGCTCTGTGCTGACTGCCAGCTTAGAGCCTGGAGCCTGTTTCAGAGTCTGTGACTCCCTCTCTCTCTGACCCTCCCCTGCTCACACTGTCTCTCTCTCTCTCTCCTAGAAATAAATAAAAATATTTTTTAAAAATAATAATAAATAAATAAATAAATTACAAATGAATTAATAAAGGAGTTGAAAATGGATTCACCTGCTTATCTGGAACTCATATATTGCTGGTAGGAATTCCAAACGGTACAACCACTCTGAAAAATAGACTGGTAGTTTATTTTTTCCTTAAAAAAATTTTTTTCGGGGTGACTGGGTGGCTCAGTTGGTTAAGCGTCTGTCTTCGGCTCAGGTCATGATCTCACAGTTCGTGAGTTTGAGCCCCACGTCAGGCTCTGTGCTGATGGCCAGCTCAGAGCCTGCAGCCTGTTTTGGATTCTGTGTGTCCCTCTCTCTCTGACCCTTCCTGCTCATGCTGTCTCTCTCTAAAAAATAAATAAAAAACATTAAAAAAAACTTTATGTTTTATTTTATATTTGAGAGAGAGAGGGACAGAGACAAAGCACGAGCAGGGGAGGGACAGAGATGGAGATAGAATCTAAAGCAGGCTCCAGGCTCCAAGCAGTCAGCACAGAGCCCGATGCAGGGCTTGAACTCATGAACTGTGAGATTATGACCTGAGCCGAAGTAGGCTATTTAAGCTACTGAACCACTCAGGCACCCCTCTTTTTTCCTTTTAAACTTTATTTATTTTGAAAGGAGGGAGGGAGAAGGAGGGAGAGAGACAGAGAGAGAAACAAGTGTTCACTCCAGCAGAGGAGGGCCAGAGAGAGAGAGAGGGAGACACAGAATCTGAAACAGGCTCCAGGCTCTGAGCTGCCTGCACAAAATCCGATGCAGGGCTCAAACCCACAAACCGCGAGATCATGACCTGAACCAAAGTCAGACGCTTAACTGACTGAGCCACCCAGGCACCCCACTGGGACATTTATTTAAAGAAGGAAAAATAACACACCATAGGGAGAATATAGCAGCCTAGGTTCACTTGATGAACACCTCAGTGCAAAGGACCCAAATTCATTCCTCAGCAAATTTATAAATTTTTGCAGTGCTGACCTTCAAGGTGGCCCCCCCCCTTCAGAGGAAGCAAAACAAATATAAACAGAACTATGTAATTTACACAGCATTCCACAGAGCAGACACTTAAAAACAAAGGTAGCAAGGTTCAACCTTGCTATAACAAAGGTTACACCTTGCTATAACAAAGGTTATACTAGTTTTCATCAGGAAAACTTACATCTGATATGTGCAGGACTAGGATATGTGTGGGCAAAGTGAAAATTCTGGAAGCTGGGGTCCCCAGAGGGAATGTACAACCAAGTTTCCAAGAAACAGTATTTACTTCTCAATTCTCTAGTAAATGACAGGTTGACAGATGCTTGATCTTAATCCTGGCAAAGTGAGATGAGATGCTGGCCACACTGTAGCATCTATTTGACTAAAATCCATGGTGGCACTTGTGTGTTCAATTCTTTCACAGGCCTGCCTTCATAGAACCTTCCTTTCTGTCTTGCTCTGACTGGCTAGGCCTCTGCACAGAGGACCCTGTTTCCTCATGTGTAACCAAAGGGACACCTTAGAAGGCTCTTTGGGGATTGAATGGAAGAATATATCATAGACAGGCACTAGGTCACTGCTGCTAAAAACTCTAGTAAAGGTGCTGTTTCCAAGTTCCTCCATCTCAAACTGAGAACCTTGCACAGTGACTTTAAGGGGAAAAATCATTTTCCTGATTTAAGTCACTGAAGAAGAATGGTTACCAGGACAGGAGGAAAAGTGTCACAAAGTAGTTCATCTGAAGATACATTTCAGAAGAGCTCATCTTACCCACGTCCAATGTGGACCAGATTTTTAGGTGGATAGAAACTAGGTAAGTCTGGAAAGGCAGATTTCCTCGGAAAATAACTGATTCTTCAGTATCCCCTCCACCTTTCTTAAAATGTTTATTTGGGGCGCCTGGGTGGCTCAGTTGGTTAAGTGTACGACTTCAGCTCAGGTCATGATCTCACTGATAGTGGGTTCGAGCCTCGCATTGGCCTCTGTGCTGACAGCTAGTTCAGAGCCTGGAGCCTGCTTCAGATTCTGTGTCTCCCTCTCTCTGACCCTACCCTGCTCGCTCGCTCGCTCTCGCTCTCTCTCTCAGAAATAAATAAACATAAAAAATTTTTTAAAAAATAAAATGTTTATTTATTTTTGAGAGAGAAAGCAGTGAGTGAGAAGAAAGAGTAAGTGGGGGAGGAGCAGAGAGAGAGGGAGAGACACAGAATCCAAAGCAGGTTGTAGGGTCTAGGCTCCAAGTTGTCAGCACTGAGCCCAACATGGGGCCCGAACCCACAAACCGCGAGATCATGACCTGAGCCAAAGTCAGACACTTAACCGACTGAGCCACCCAGGTGCCCCTGTCTCTTTCTTTTAATTAAGTAATTTCTGTGCCCAACATGGGACTTGAACCCACAACCCTGAGATCGAGTTGTGTACTCTGAGCCAGCCAGGTGCCCCCTGATTCTTCTGTTTAAAGGCCAGTTTAGTTGCTAAATGAAGGTATAGTTCAACAAATAGACACTAAATTTTGTGCTAAGATGTGGGTGAAAATATACCATTATACTGAAGACTCAATATAGCAATACTGAAGCCCCACTGAAAAGATACTTGGTGGGGGGAAGTGTGGTGGCACTAAAAATGGTCCCAAGCAAAGCCCTAGGAACTGGGGGAGACACGTACAAAAGAACATTTCTCATCTTCAGAGTTTTTAACCTCTACTGGACAGCCAAGCCTTCAAGCCACAAAGGAAATCTCTAGCAACAGGAAGCAGGGTAATAAATTGGGACAAGTGCCCTTTCTCATAAGGACAATTTGTGCTTCCTTTTCTGTCCAGGCTGCCAAGAAGCAGAGTAGTCAAATCTGATGTATTTTTTTTTTTATAGTTTATTTATTTTTGAGACAGAGAGAGACAGAGTATGAGTAGAAGAGAGGCAGAGAGAGGGAGACACAGAATCCGAAACAGGCTCCAGGCTCTGAGCTGCCAGCACAGAACCCGATGTGGGGCTGAAACCCATGAACCACATGATCATGACCTAAGCCTAAGCTGGATGCTTAACCGACTGAGCCACCCAGGTGCCCCTTAAATCTGATGTTTAGGGGTGCTGGGGTGGCTTAGTCGGTTAAGCATCCGACTTTCGCTTAGGTCATGATCTCATGGTTCATGGGTTCGGCGCATCGGGCTCTGTGCTGACTGCCAGCTCAGAGCCTGGAGCCTGTTTCAGTCTTTGACTCCCTCTCTCTCTGACCTCCCCTACTCACGCTGTCTCTCTGTCTCTCTCTGTCTCTCTCCCTCCTAGAAATAAATAAAACATTAAAAAAAAAATCTGATGTTTATGGGGCGCCTGGGTGGCTTAGTCGGTTAAGCGTCCGACTTTCGCTTGGGTCATGATCTCACGGTTCGTGGGTTCGAGCCCCGCGTCGGGCTCTGTGCTGACTGCCAGCTCAGAGCCTGGAGCCTGTTTCAGTCTGTGACTCCCTCTCTCTGACCCTCCCCCGTTCACGCTGTCTCTCTCTCTCTCCTAGAAATAAATAAAACATAAAAAAAAAAAAAAAAAATTAAAAAAAAAAATCTGATGTTTAATCACAGACATGTTCATATAATCAAACCTATTTGCTGTACTTTCCCTTTTTTGGGTGGTTTTGATTATACTTTTAACCTTAATTGCATAATATATATATATATATAGTCCTCTCTAAAGTTACCCAAGATTATTTTCAGCTGGGGACCAGGGAGAAGCATTTTGGCTCAGTACTCTTTGAATCTCAGCTTCCTCCTCAATTAGTCAATCAATCAATCAAACTAAAAGTATTACATCAGATTCCTGTATCTATTCATTGAGCAAAACACAGTAATAGAAATGAAGTTGCTTTGACAATTCTCAAGGTGACCTGGAGTGAACTCTTTCTCCCATCCCTGCCCAGGGGAAGAACAGGGTGCACTCCACAGCACTGAACTAGAAGGGGTCAATTCCTCCCCATCCATATTAACCCTTCCAAGGAAGCAGTTCAATTTTATAAAATCAAATAAAAGATTCCACATCAGCAATTAAGGTTCAACACACCATCAACAGGGACTCATTACAAAAAAAGCACGAGGCAAACTGCTGTCAAAACTAAGGCACTGCTCTGGGTGGCTGGCTGGCTCAAAGGGTAGAGCATATGACTCTTGATCTTAGTAAGTCCCATGCTGGGGGCGGAGTTTACTTAAACAAATAAACAGGGATGCCTGGGTGGCTCAGATGGTTAAGTGTCCAACTCTTGATTTCGGATCAGGTCATGATCTCATGGTTTGGGAGATCGAGCCCTGCTTCACAAAACCTGCTTGGGATTCTCTCTCTTCTCTTGCCTCCCCAAATCACTCATGCTTTGTCTCAAAATAAACAACATTAAAAACAAACAAACAAACCCCCCAAAACCTAAGACACTGCTAGGTGTCTTCAAGTATGTCCATGGGTAATATCAATAATTTCTACAGTTAAATCCATCTTCAAGCCAAGGACTTGCATTCCCAACGCAAAACAGAATATGTGAACTAAAACAGTGTGTGTAACAAGTAGAAAAAGGAAAAAAGTGGAGACAAATAAATACCTTTGCTCCTCAAACAGTCTTCAGGGATCCTCGTGCATAAACGTTCTTTGCTTGACTGCATCAGGAGGTCTTCCTGCAGGAAGAAAATCCAGTGGTCAGGGAGGATTTAGAGATACCTGAACCCATGAATGCAGATTACCATCTGAGGAAATTTCTTTGATTGCTGGAAATCCGCTATCGGTCACAAAGACTGGCAATTAAAGGAAACCTCAAATTTAAAGAAATAAAATTAGGGGCGCCTGGGTGGCTTAGTCGGTTAAGCAACCAACTTTCGCTTAGGTCATGATCTCGCGGTTCATGGGTTCGAGCCCGGCGTCGGGCTCTGTGTTGACTGTCAGCTCAGAGCCTGGAGCCTGTTTCAGTCTGTGACTCCCTCTCTCTCTGACCCTCTCCTGCTCACGCTGTCTCTCTCTCTCTCTCTCTCTCTCTCCTAGAAATAAATAAAATAAAAAATTAAAAAAAAAACATTTAAAGAAATAAAATCAATAAAAACTTCCACTCCTTGGGGCACTGGCAAGGTTCAGTCAGTTAAATGTCTGACTTGATTTCAGCTCAGGTCATCTCTCCACGGTGAGAATGAACCCCGCATTGGGCTCCACGCTGAGTATGGAGCCTGCTCCCCCTCAGTCCCTCTCCTATTCTAAAATTAAAAAAAATAATAAAAATAAAAATAAACCACCACCACCACAAAACCTTCCACTTCTCTAGAACTTGAACTTGAAAAGCTAAGTTTCCTAAGGTCTGGACAATAACAAAGCCTTAAAATGTTGACTTGCAGGTCCAAACAAACCCCCATAAATACCTTCTAAATCAAGAAACAAACTGCTGCAACAAAATTTTAATTTCATCTGAAAGGAAAACAGCAAATTGGATGTATCTCAGTCCTTAACCATTCAAGATTTCATGTACTCATTTTCTTTCCAAACCTCTTAGAAGGGCTATTTTTTCTTTTCATCCCCCTTCACTGGAGGTAGAACATCCAAAAGAGGACACCATCACTGATAACCAGTTTTCTCCTACAGATGGAATTCAGGAAAATAGGAGGGGGCAGTGGCAAATGTGCAAGTCACGACAGCAAATGGCCTCAAGGCCTATGAGGTAAGGGCTAACCAGCTTGGAGACACTGACAGACCTAAGATGGCTGCTTACACTAAGCTCTCCTGAGTCACCTCTTTTTCCCTGCCATAAGATTAAATTTTTTTCACATTGATTTAATTGGCAAGTACAAGACACTGATATGCTATCTATCTAAATCTACAGACAGTGGTATTATTACTACAACTTTTCATAATTTTTACAGCACTTCAAACAAACCAACCCAAAGCAAGCAAAAGCCATTTGGACCCTGAGCAAAGTTCCATGGTGGAAACAGAACCCAGGATTGAGAGGAAAGATAAAGGCAATGGTAAGCATAGGTAGATACTAGCAGAAATAACAGTATCATTGCAACTGAGAACATGGACTATTATATGTGAAGCTGGACTATTCTTTCATTTCCTTACTGTGGAATACTTTTGCAAAGCATGAACTTAAACACCGTATCTCCCAGATAATGGTAATACTATATGTTTGACAAAGAAGTATGAGTTCTAGCATGATGTCAGGCTGAACTTATTTGTAAAAGAGTTGAAGAGAAAAAAATTACTTACCATAGAAGGAATGATGGAATTAGAAAATCACCACTGGGCAACCATCACAGTAATAATTATCTCAACCAAAAATCATTAATGGCTGTTAAAACTAGTGGCTAAAACTTTGAATGAGAAACAGAAATATTTACACAGTTTCAAAACATCTCTCTACATGACACTTAATAATTCCATAGGGGAAAATAGTAAATTCACAGTGGAGAAACCTGGCAGACTCCACTTGAACAAAGTGATGGACTTCACCTTCCCAGGAATGAAGCACCCCAAAGCCATGTGCCTCCTGAGAGGATATACCAAGAAGAACCAGCATCACTTCTGTGGGATTCCTGCTGCCAAAATGCCAAATCAGAATCTAATCATGAGGAAACACCAGGCAAGCCTAAATTAAGGGGAATTTTACAAAATAAATGGCCTGTACTCTTTAAAAGTGTCAAGGTCATGGGCTGAGGAATGTATGTTACATATTATAGGAGATTAGGGACATGTCAATTGAATGCCACAAGTAATCCTGAATTTTTCCTAGACCAAAAAAGCCATTTTCTTTTCTTTTCCTATATCAGTGCAACAATTGGCCAAATTTGAACATGGTTTGTAGATTAAATAAAAGTACTTGGATCAGTGTTAACTGCTTGATTTTGATTGACATACTGTGGTCACATAACAGAATGTCTTTGTTTGCTAGGAAATACACACTGAAGTATTTAGCCATGTCTGCAACTATACTATCAAATTATTCAAAATAAAAAAGCAAATGTGATAAAATGTTAATGTGAAGAATCTGCATGAAGGGTATATGGGAATTCTGGGTACTATCTGCAACTTTTCTGTAAGTCTCAAATTATTTCACAATAAGAGGTTAAGGAAATATCTTTGTTTGTAGTTACATTTGATCCTTCCTCCAAAATGACACTTTTCCTGGCTCTTCCAGTTCTTAGGCTGAATGTTTGGGTTGTAACATTAGATGTGATTCAGAGTATCTTTTCAGGCTAATACTTTACGGAAAAGGCAGAGTGCTGGAGTAAAAGATTATGGGATGAGGAGTCAAACAGGGTTTTGTTCCAACTTCAGGACTCCTACAGACTAGCTATATAGTACTAAGAAAAAGCTTACAGGTGGCATTAAGAATAAATGGGGGCCATGGGGCGCCTGGGTGGCTTAGTCGGTTAAGCGTCCGACTTTTGCTTAGGTCATGATCTCGCGGTTCGTGGGTTCGAGCCCCGCGTCGGGCTCTGTGCTGAGTGCCAGCTCAGAGCCTGGAGCCTGTTTCAGTCTGTCACTCCCTCTCTCTCTGACCCTCCCCTGCTCATGCTGTCTCTCTCTCTCTCTCCTAGAAATAAATAAAAACCTTAAAAAAAATTAAAAAAAAAAAAAATAAATGGGGGCCATGTAACACTTAGCAAGATGCCCTGTCAGGACTGGGTGCTCCAAGAGCAGAAGCTCCAATCATCCATTAGACTTTAGACACTTGTTATCCCTTTCTGTGGGAAAAGCCAAATAGGACTATTACCAATAGATCCCAGTATATGTCCTGTGGAGTGACTGAGCTTTTCTGGGCCTAAAATAGGACCTCTGAAAAGTGAGAGCTGTGCTCAGGTCAGCAATGTACAGGTTCCGTACAGGTCCCTCAGACCGAACTGTGATGAATTTGTACAACTAACCCTATCAGCTTCAGCCACTGGAGCGGCTACTGGAGTTTCAGTTTTGCTCTACCTGCTGCTCTAAGGCTCTCAGCTAGAGGACCCAAAATACCCTGGTGGAGTGCCAAGCCAACTGTTTCAGCCATGTCCCCTTCTCCGTGGTTAGTTATGATTTATAACAGGGAAGGAGAGAAGCAGAAGCTAGGAGCTAGGAGTAAGTGATTTCCTTCTCCCTCTGGCTTGTTGACTTCTCTTAAAAGGTTCTGAATTAAGAGCTCTCAGACAGTTGGAGACCTATAAAGTTTAAAGTCTCAAATATCAGAAATTGACTAGGTTGAAAAAGAAACAGAGTGAAAGGATGAGGTCAGATGTGAGAGACACCTCCTAACCACCACTAACACAGTGATGGGTAATGTCCATACTAGGTGGGAATTCTACCAAAGTCTGGGCCTCAGGTGTGGATAATAGGAACAGAACAGCCCACCTGCAAGCAAGGGACATAATGATCCTGTGACTCCCCCATGCCCTTAGGATCAGCTAATAATATAATAAACACTTGTAGAAATTTATCAGACAATTTTTTCCTACAATATTTTATCTGCTAAATGTTCTAATTTACAGGATTTCTAGACTTAGAGTACTAAACATCTTCTCTTCAATCTAAATTCTGCAAAATCTGTTTTGAATGAATCAACTTCCAAGATGAAAGTACACGGATCCTTCTTTCAACATCAAGTGAAATAACCACTATAGTTTATAATATGTTATTAACTGTATAAAATAAAAAACGCATAGAACAGTACAAAGTCATTTTCCAAACTGCCAGCAAACAAATTCTCTGCCTGGCACATTCAACAGGTCATCCTCTTGCCTACAGCTTGGAATCAAAACCAACTTCTGATACTTCAAAGTTTTGGCAGATTTTAGAAAGGTCTTGAAAAGCCATTCTCACTGTTCATCTGTAATCTTATTTCCTATTAAAAGTGTTATGTCCTAGAAAAGATGGAATTATCTGATTCATTCCTGTGAGACTCGTTTAGGGTAGGAAACAACACAAATATTTAAAGGAAGAAAATGTATATACATCAGGCTCTTCAGCTTTTATATGCAAGGTAGTTACCAGCTCTTCAGGGCCTGATTTTTTTAATGTTTTATTTATTTCTGAGAGAGAGAGAGAGAGAAAACGAGCGAGCAGGAGAGGGTCAGAGAGAGAGAGGGTGACACAGAATCTGAAACAGGCTCCAGGCTGTGAGCCAGCTGTCAGCACAGAGCCCAAAGCGGGGCTCGAACCCACGAACCGTGAAAGCATGCCCTGAGCTGAAGTCGGATGTTTAACCGACTGAGCCACCCAGGCGCCCCATCTTCAGGGCCTGATTTACCTCTGAGCTGTGAGCCCTGCTTGTGACCGAACTCTGCTGAGCTACTCTAAACCTGAGCTTCCTGGAGCACCTGGGTGGCTCAGTTGGTTAAGTGCTGACTTCAGCTCAGGTCATGATCTCACGGTTCGTGGATTCAAGTCCCACATTGGGCTCTGGGCTGACAGCTCAGAGCCTGGAGCCTACTTCGGATTCTGTCTCCCTCTCTCTCTGCCACTCCCCTGCTCGCGCGGTCTCTCTGTCTCTCTATCTCTCAGAAATAAATAAAACATTAAAAAATTTTTAAAAAAGGAACACTTTGAAAATAAAAGAAACTTTTATTATCTCTAAATGGATCTTTCCCTCTCCTACTCTTGTATATTTAGAAGGGAACAGCTGTAAAACAGTAATTTTATTTTTTTATTTGTTATAATTTTTATGTTTTACTTATTTATTTTCCTTAAATAGTTTATTGTCAAGTTGGTTTCCATATAACACCCAGTGCTCATCCCAACAAGTGCCCTCCTCCATGCCCATCACCCCCTTCCCTTCTTCCCCACCCCCATCAGCCCTGTTTGTTCTCAGCATTCAAGAGTCTCGCATGGTTTGCCTCCCTCTCCCCAACTATTTTTCCCTTTCTCCTCCCCCATGGTTCTCTGTGAAGTTCCTCCTAATCCTCCTATACGTCCAAACAAATGGTATCTGTCCTTCTCTGCCTGACTTATTTCGCTCAGCATAACACCCTCAAGTTCCATCCATGTTGCTACAAATGGCCAGATTTCATAGAACAGTAATTTTAAAACATCTTTACAGAGCTTAAAAAAGGAATTTTCTGGGGTGCCTGTGTGGCTCAGTTGGTTAAGCATCCGACTTTGGCTCAAGTCATGATCTCACGGTCTGTGGGTTCAAGCCCCACATCGGGCTCTGTGGTGACAGCTCAGAGCCTGGTTTGGATTCTGTGTCTCCCTCTCTTTCTCTGCCCCTCTCCTGCTCATGCACTGTTGCTTCAAAATAAATGTTAAAAAAATTTTTTTAATTAAAAAAAAAAGGAATTTTCCTTCATGTATTTCAATTCAGGGGAACAATGGTAACTTTACGGCATTGATCACCTTAGCTGGGAAAGGCATTTGATAATATGCCAACAATGATTATCTGAGAACTGCTACAGCTATGAGGAGAAAGTTCTATCTTAAGTCCAGCAATATCCCACTTGTATTTGGGCAATTCTCTGTCACTTTTAGCAACATGAGATGTCATGGGCACACCATCACTGTGGAAACAACAGTGCCCTGGCAAACCTGGAGAACAGGCTATGGCCACTGGTTTTACTACTGACAGCATGAAGTTCAGACTTTTTTCACCTTTAAGTCACCAAAAATGAATTCTTTCCACCAAGATATCCTTTTAAAAAATAGCAAGCTCCTATACACTACTGCAAATTTCCTGTAGGATCACAGACTCTTAGGGTCTTAATGGACATTTAGTTCAACAGGATTTCATTTAAGTGAAGTCATGCAAACTGTACGAGATTGGGTCTTTGATGAACATGCCATTAAAAAAAAAGCTTCTTGGGGTGCCTGGGTGGCTCAGTCAGTTAAGCACCTGACTTCAGCTCAGGTCATGATCTCACAGTTCATGAGTTTATGAGTTTGAGCCCTGCGTTGGGCTCTGCACTGACAGCTCTGAGTCTGCTTCAGACTCTGTCTCCCTCTCTCTCAGTCTTTCCCCTACTTGCGTGCATGTGCAGGTACATTCTCTCTCTCAAAAACAAAAATAGAGTATTTCCATTTCCACAGTGGGGGCTGAAGGCACAGTGAGGGAAGCAGGAGTACCTATCTTAGACCCAAAGAGCCATGCATGAGAATGGCAGAGCAACAATTAGAGCTTGGATCATTCCTGAACTGGGTTACCTGTTCTGGACTCCCCAAAGAGACTTCTATGAGAGAGAGAAATAAAATTCTAGCTAATGTAAAAAAAAAAAAGCAAAAACCATTAAAAAAGAAACCAAAACCAAAAAACCACAGAATTTCTCCAAGAGCTAACATGGTTCAAGTGATCAGCAGCTATTGTGCTTCCTTACTTGATGTCCCCTGTCCAAACAGCTTCAAATATTTGTCAAAAAAAAGTATACTGACTCTTCATGCGTTATAGCTAACAAGTGGAACTTTTTCTGTGTCTGTGTTGAGCATGAATAAAGCATCATATCCTGGAACCAAAGCTTTCATAACACATTCAACCCAAGCATATCAACCACTATGAGAGAAAAAAAAAAAAAGGTAAAATATATAAAAACTTAAATACCCTACTGCTTGTATCTAACCACCACAAAAACAAAAAAAAAGCATATGTTGAAGGAAAAATGAAACAACCATGGTATAACAGGTTTTCGGTGTTTAATTATCTATGTGAAATATCACATACTCAACTTTTTCTTTTTTTTTTTTTTTTTTTTTTTTTTTTTTTTTTTTTTTTTTAGATTTATTCCATTAAATTTATTGAATTTAGTTTTAGAGACCAGAATGTCATGTATTATGTTAAATGTTCCATTGCACATGCAGAGAAAGTGTAATTTGCTGATTTGGGGGTAGAGTGATTTATAAAGGTCAAATGGGTCAAGTTGGTGGACAGTATTGTTGAAGTCTTATCTGCTTTTTTAAAAACAGTTTGTCTGATTGCTCAATTAACATTTGAGAGAGATCGATTACAATTTTTTGAATTGTGAATTTGTTGTACTTCTCCATTCTCTCAATTTTTGATACATTTATCTTGAAACTGTTATTAGATACATTAATGGTAAAGATTATTATGTAATCTTTTTTTTTTTTTCTAAATATCAGCAGATTTTAATATGATATTATATCTCACAAAACAAAACATTACAATGAAAAGCTCATTATGTGAGCTTTTTGTAATTTATATAAAGAAAAGGAATGTATTATGACTGGCTTTATCTTTCTTTTCTTTTTTTAAATTTTTAATTTTTTTTCTTTTCTTTTTTTTTACAAGTAGTTTATTGTCAAATTAGTTTCCACATAACACCCAGTGCTCATCCCCACAAGTGCCCTCCTCCATACCCACCCCTCCTCCCCCCCACATCCACCAGTCCTCAGTTTTTGTCAGCATTCAAGAGTCTCTCATGGTTTGCCTCTCCCCCTTTCCCCCACCATTTCTGCCTTCTTCTCCCCATACTCAACTTTTTCTATCTTATTCTTCGATAACACCAAATCTTGTCCATACCCTTGCAGGTATCCTGTATGTGCACCAAAGTGGTAGATCTTTGTCCTTCCACTGTGGAGCTCAGAAAGGAGTTCATTCTTCCACCATGCAGTCTGGCTCTTGCAGCTGTCCCTGCCACTGTGCCTGTTCTCACTTTCCTCTCCTTCCTTTTTTTTTTTTTTTTTTTTTTTATATTTTTATTTATTTCAAGGAGAGAGAGAGACAGCGTGAGCAGGGGAGGGTCAGAGAGAGAGGGAGTCACAGACTGAAACAGGCTCCAGGCTCTGAGCTGGCAGTCAGCACAGAGCCCGACGCGGGGCTCGAACCCACGAACCGCGAGATCATGACCTAAGCGAAAGTCGGACGCTTAACCGACTAAGCCACCCAGACGCCCCATCCTCTCCTTCCTTTTTGCCTTCCTTCTCTCCTCCTCAATAACAGAGTGTCTCCTGATCAAAGCACCAAATTATCAGTTATAACCTTTCATACATTTTGGACACAATCATAAGGCAGGAAAGAATTACTTTTTTGTTGGCTTTCCTTTTCATGACTGAAGCATTTCATGATTAGAATATCGAATCTAAAAAAATTTTTTTTAACATCTATTCATTTTTAAGAGAGAGAGAGAGAGACAGAGCACGAGTAGGGGAGGGCAGAGAGAGAGGAAGACACAGAATCTGAAACAGGCTTCAGGCTCTGAGCTGTCAGCACACAAACCATGAGATCATGACCTGAGTTGAAGTCAGAGGCTCAACCAACTGAGCCACCCAGGTGCCCCTAGAATATTTAATTTTTAAGTGGATATTTTAAAAAATGTTCAGTGCAGGGGCGCCTGGGTGGCTCAGTTGGTTAAGCGTCCGACTTCGGCTCAGGTCATGATCTCACAGTTTATGGGTTCAAGCCCCGTGTCAGGCTCTGTGCTGACATCTAGCTCAGAGCCTGGAGCCTGTTTTGGATTCTGTGTCTCCCTCTCTCTCTGACCCTCCCCTGTTCATGCTCTCTCTCTTTCTCTCTCTCTGAGAAATAAATAAAACATTAAAAAAAAATTAAAAAAAAAAGTTCAGTGCAGTCACAAAACACCAAAGACTATACTTCCACTTAGATTAGGTCCCTAGAGGTAGTCATTTTCATAGGGACAGAAAGAATGCTGGTTGCCAGGCACCGGGGCGGGGAGTTCTTGTTCAATGGAGACAGAGTTTCAGTTTGGCAAGATGAAAAAGAGTTAAGAGTTCTGGAGATGAATGGTGTTTATACAGTACAAATGTGCTCACCACCACTGAACTATACATTTACAAATAATTAAAATGGTAAATTTTACGTTATGTCCATTTTACCACAATTTTTAAAAAAAGGTTAGGGGCGTGTGGGTGGCTCAGGCGGTTGGGCGTCCGACTTTGGCTCAGGTCATGATCTCACAGTTCATGGGTTTGAGCCCCGCATTGGGCTCTGTGCTGACAGCTCAGAGCCTGGAGCCTATTTCAGATTCTGTGTCTCCCTCTCTCTCTACCCTCCCCTGCTCACACTGTCTGTCTGTCTCTCAGAAATAAATAAAACATTAAAATTTTTTTTAAAAAAAGGTTAAGACCAACATTTAAAAAATAAGTTGCTTCAGGGCATCTGGGTGGCTCAGTCAGTTAAACGTCTGACACTTGATTTCAGCTCAGGTCATGATCTCACAGTTCATGGGTTAGAGCCCTGTATGGGCTCTCTACAGTCAGCATAGAGCCCACTCAGGATCTTCTGTCCCCCTCTCCCTCTGGCCCTCCCTTCCTTGTTCTCTCTCCCTCTCCAAAATAAACATCAAAAAATAATTAAAAAGTTGCTTCAGGGGTGCCTGGGTGGCTCAGTTGGTTAAGCGTCTGACTCCTGATTTCAGCTCAGGTCATGATCTCATAGTTTGAGACTGAGCTTCTGTGTGTTGTGCTCCATGCTGACAGCACCAGAGCCTGTCTGGGATTCTCTCTCTTTTCAAAAATAAACATCAGGGGCACTGGGTGGCTGTCGATTAAGCGTCTGACTTGGCTCATGTCATGATCCCCCAGTTCATGGGTTCAAACCCCACACTGGGCGCTGTGCTGATAGATGAGAGCCTGAAGCCTGCTTCGCTTCTGTGTCTTCCTTTCTCTCTTTGCTCCTCCCCAACTTGCCCTGTCTCTGTCTCTCTCAAAATATTTAAAATTTTTTTTAAATAAACATTAAGTTGCTTCATAAAATAACACACATCTTGTTGATTTTTCTTTTAACAACAAAAAACAATGATTTTTTTTAAGTTTATTTATTTTTGAGAGAGAGAGGGGGTGAGCAGGGGAGGAGCAGAGAAAAATAGGAACAAAGGATCCTAAGTGGGCTCTGCTCTGACAGCAGAGAGCCTGATGCAAGGCTCAAACTCATGAACCATGAGATAACGACCTGAGCTGAAGTCGGAAGCTCAACCGACTGAGCCACCCAGGTGCCCCAATAATGAGTTTAAAAGAGATTAGATGAGGGGTGCCTGGATGGCTCAGTCAGTTAAATGTCTGACTTTGGCTCAGGTCATGATCTCATGGTTCATGAGTTCAAGCCCTGTGTGGGGCTCCCTGGTGTTAGCACAAAGCCTGCTTTGTATCCTCTGTCCTGTCACCCCCTCGCCCCCCGCCCTTACCCTGCTTGTGTGCTTGCACTCTCTCAAAAGAAATAAACTTTAAAAATGTATAAAAGAGATCAAATGAGTGAATGGATATTTAATATGACAGTTTAGGCTTCATCAGAAACCATGATGTAGAAAAAGTGCTTTTATTTCTAAAAACCAATATAGTCCTTCTTCTTGAATTTGGGAAATTCACCAAGCTGACTGAACTTTTTCAAATTCATTTGATTTATACAGTGAATGCCCAGGAAGCCTAGGTGGCTGTCGTTCAAAATTACAGCAAGTTTTCACTGCTGGAGCCAGGCTCTGTTGAAGTCATTAACTTTTCTATCAAGACAGATTTTGGTCCAGAGGGAACAGAGAGGAGCGGGGGGTAAGTAGTAATCTTTGGGTACTCTTTCCCAAACCTGAGCCAAGTGGCCAACTGTGGGCCCCTTGCTGGTTTGACTTGAGCAACAGCTGAAGGAAAAAAACTTTGTGGAATGCTGCTAAAGGCAAATCAGAGACAGAAAAATCAGATGGGAAAAGAATAGCTCTGAGGTTGCTTATCTAAACTAGAATCTCCTCGGGGCGCATGGGTAGCTTAGTCGGTTGAGCGTCCTACTTTCGCTTAGGTCACGATCTCGCGGTTCGTGGGTTCGAGCCCCGCGTCGGGCTCTGTGCTGCCAGCTCAGAGCCTGGAGCCTGTTTCAGTCTGTGACTCCCTCTCTCTCTGGCCCTCCCCTGCTCATGCTGTCTCTCTCTCTCTCTCTCTCTCTCCTAGAAATAAATAAAACATTTAAAAAAATTAAAAAAAAAAATAAACTAGAATCTCCTCTGCTGTATTTCTGACATACAGTCACTCAGTCTCTTCATAAACATGACTTTCCCACACAACCTAATCCATTTCCAGACTGATCCAAACTGGTCTAGATGTTAAAACATACCTTTCCAATGGACTTAAATCCTGTCTCCCTCAAGCAAGGTTTTTTTTTTTACTACATTTTGAAATTTAAATTTAAATGTTTTTTTAAACAATTGATTTAGCAATGGTCTCAGATATACAATAAACAAAAAAGTTTGCAAATACGGTTCAAAAAATTTCCTATCTTTATCCAGCTTTCCTCAGGGTTAACATCTTACATATAATCACAGTATAGTTACTAAGGCCAGTAAGTTGATATTAATATTCACTCTAAAATTTATTCAAATCTTATTAACCGCTTCCTAAAGTCCTTTTTCAGGACCTGAATCCAATCCAGGCTCCCATGTCTTAGTTAGTTAGTCCATGTGTTAGTTGTCATGTTTCCTTAAGTTCTCCCTTAAATGGAGATAGTTCCTCAAGTATTCATCTTTTGTGACTTTGACACTTTTGAAAGTCTCTTGATTTAGGTTTGATGTTTCTTTAAGATGAGATTCTGGTTATGCATTTTAGGGGCGGGAATCTCACTGAAGTGGTGCTAGTTCTTGGTGTACCCTCCCAGGAGATACATGGCTTTCAGCGGACTGTCTCATCTCTGTGGAGGTGAATTTTCATCATTTGGTTCAAGTAGGTCTGCTAGCTTTCTCCACTGTGGAGTTACTATTTTCCTCTTTGTATACCTTGTAATGCTTCTGTTACTCTGTAATCTTATGGGGAGATATTTAGAGATCCTTTAAACTTTAAACTTCAGTTTTTTAAAAAAAAATGTTTGAGAGGGATACAGATGGTGCAAGCAGAGGAGGGGCAGAGAGAGAATCCCAAGTAAGCTCCATGCTCCTGGCACAGAGCCTGACTCAGGGCTCTATCTCATGAGATCATGACCTTAGCTGAAACCAAGAGTACAATGCTTAACTGAGCCACCCAGCTGCCCCTTAGCCACTAGTTTTCACATGCACTGACGATTTTTGCTTGAGGTGATTATTACCATGATGATTGCCAAACAGCGATTTATTTCCATTCTTTTTACATTTATGAATTGGAATTCTTCAAGAGCTTATTTTTTTAAATGCTTTATTTATTTATTTATTATTATTATTTTTTAATGTTTTATTTATTTCTAGGAGAGAGAGAGAGACAGCGTGAGCAGGGGAGGGTCAGAGAGAGAGGGAGTCACAGACTGAAACAGGCTCCAGGCTCTGAGCTGGCAGTCAGCACAGAGCCCGACGCGGGGCTCGAACCCACGAACCGCGAGATCATGATCCAAGCGTGGACGCTTAACCGACTAAGCCACCCAGCGCCCCTGCTTTATTTATTTTGAGAGAGAGACAGAGAGAGAGACAGCATGAGCAGGGGAGGGTCAGAGAGAGAGGGAGTGATAGACTCCAAAACAGGCTCCGGGCTCTGAGCTGGCAGTCAGCGCAGAGCCCAACGCGGGGCTCGAACCCACGAACCGCAAGATCATGACCTAAGCGAAAGTCGGACGCTTAACCGACTAAGCCACCAGGCGCCCCAAGAGCTTTTTTATTTTTAATATATCTTTTTTAAAATTTTAAATGTTTTATTTATTTCTAAAAAAGAGATACAGCACAAGCAGGGGAGGGTCAGAGAGAGAGGGAGACACAGAATCTGAAGAAGGCTCCAGGCTGAGCTAGCTGTCAGCAGAGCCCAATGCAGGGCTTGAACCCACAAACTGCGAGATCATGGCCTGAGCTGAAGTCGGACGTTTAACCAACTGAGCCACTCAGGCACCCCTCAAGAGCTTTTTTCAAGTTATTTATTTCATATCAGCATGGATTCATGATATGTTTTGTTCTATAGGTTATAATTCATCACTATCATTATTTAAGCTCAAATTGTCCCAATCTTAGCCACTGAAGTCCTTTCAAGTTGGCTCCTGTGTTCTTTTGATATGTATCCATAATTTTCTGAGCAATTCACCACAAACTGTTCCAGGATCATCTTGTACTTTTTCCTGTGCCGGCCCCCAAAACACTTCTCCAAAAAGTCTTGTTTCCTTTCATTGGAAGATGTTATTTATCTATTTATTTATTTATTTAGGAAGATGTTATTTAGAAACCAAGAACTGAATGTGAGGTGTGCTCACTGCTATGTGTTGCTGCTTCTAGATCCCACCTCAAATTCCCATACACATAGAGTATTTCTGTGCCTGTGTATATTAAAAACTCTTAAGTTCATACTGCTAACTCCAGCTCTAGTTCCATACCACAGGGTTCATCCTAGTCCTCATCCCCCTGTCTGTAACTCTGTTCTGTTAGTGAGAAACCTAGCTCTCATCCACAATATTTACCCATTACTCAATCCTAAAATACACATGCAGCAGTTAGGAATTGCTAGGCCATACACCTGTGAAAAACAATTTTACTATAATGTTTAGTCAGGGTATAGTTAAAGGTATAGTAAGGGGTGCCTGGGTGGCTTAGTTGGTTAAGCGTCCAACTTTCGCTTAGGTCATTATCTCACAGTTCATGGGTTTGAGCTCCGCATCGGGCTCTGTGCTGACTGCCAGCTCAGAGCCTGGAGCCTGTTTCAGTCTGTGACACCCTCTCTCTCTGACCCTCCCCTGCTCACACTGTCTCTCTCTCTCTCCTAGAAATAAATAAAACATTAAAAAAAAAAAAAAAAAAAAAGAAAGTATAGTCAAAATACTATTTCCCAAAGCTACTTGGGTTACTTTATTTCTTCATCCCCCTCCTCCCTCAGTGTGGTTTTATTATTCATTTGTAATACAGCTAAGAGTCATTTGTCAGGATTTTTATTAAATTTTGGGCTCACTTCACATCTTGGCTAAGTAGTTATTTTTCAAGTATAGCCTCAGAACTCTACAAAAAGATGGCCTCGGGAGTTTACTTCCTCCTATTCCTTCTACCTCATTCCCACTCTCTCTTCCCTGCTCCCAATAGCTTCCTATAGGTAACCAAACCCATTCATTTCTGGTTGTCTTCCTGTGTGTCCCTGTGTGTTTTATACAAACGAGCAGTATACTTATCTCACCTTCTTCCTTGAATGACAGGGAGGATACAATAGATATTTACTTGCCCTCTGCTTTTTTTTTTTAACCTAACAGTACATCCTAGTTTGCAGAAAAGAGTTAACAGAGCAGGCCTGTTATCCTTAGAAAGTCCTGCTTGCAAGGGTGGCCTTGGCTTATCTGGGAACTTTAGATTTTGGGAGTTTCCAACATTCCCTACTGATAAAAATGGTTTGGAGCACCCATAGAACAATGGGGTTTATGTTGAAACACCTGCTTTAAGTCTGGAATTTTGGTATATGCCAGGGAGAGGATGCCCATGTGACCAGCCTCCAGTTAACACTCTGGTCTCTAACAAGCTTCCATGGTAACCCACATTTCACATGTGTTGTCACAATTTGTTCCTGGAGGAGACTATGTGTATGTGACTACACCAGGAGAGGATTCTTGGAAACTAGCATCTGGTATCTTCTGGACTTTGCACCATGCTTCCCCTTTGCTGATTGTTTTATATCCTTTTGCTGCAATTAATCTTAGCTACAAATATGACCATGTGCTAAGTCCTGCAAGTTCCAGGGAATCACCAAACCTGGAGGTGGTCTTGGGGAGCTCTAACATCTGGAAAGCACTCCATATCAGTACATGGAGATTTTCCTCAACTCCTTATCACATGTGCATGTACTGCATGTATGGACATAAAATACACATGCTATAGTTTTATTCAACTTCTCTCCTCTATGTGGACATTTAGGTTGCTTCAAACATTTTGTAGTGATAAACAATACTGTAAAAAATAACTTTTGGCATATATATTTCCACAGTTTTGGAGGTGTATATTTGCAGTAGATTCCTAGAAATGAGAGTGCCGGGTCAACAGGTCAGAGCATATGCATTCCGGTTAGGTGCAGCCAAATTCCTCTTCCGAAAGGCTGTAACGAGTATGCATTCCCACCAGCAATATGTGAGAACACCTTTTCCCTCACAACCTTGCCAACCAGGTATGTTCCCATAATTTTCCATATTCTCTAGTCTGATTGGTAAAAAGTGGTATTTTGATGGTGTAAATTTGCATCTTTAATTATGAGTGAGACTAACCATCTCTTCATGTGTTTCAGAACACACACATGCATGCAACATACACACAATGAATCATCTATTCAAGTCTTTCCTTCATTTTCTATTGGGTTTTCCATTCTTCAATCTACAAGTTCTTTATACATTAGTGGGGCATCCAGAGGCTTAGTCAGTAAAGCATGTGACTTTTGGTCTCAGGGTTTTAAGTTTGAACTAATATGGGTGTTGAGATTAATTACAAATAAAATCTTGGAGTGCCTGGGTGGCTTAGTTGGGTAAGCATCTGACTTCAGCTCAGGTCATGATCTCCCGGTTTGTGGGTCTGAGCCCCACATTGGGTTCTGTGTTGGTTGTGCAGAGCCTGCTTGGGAATCTCTCCTCACCCCCACTCCTTCCCCTTCCCCACTTGCATTCTCTCTCAAAATAAATGAACGAACTTAAAAGAAAAAGGAGTTCTTTATATATTAGTTAAGTCCTTTATCTGTGATATATGTTGCAAATATGTTCTTCCAATTCACCAGTTGTGTTCTGTCTGCGGTGTTTTGGCAATCTAACAAGAATTCTTGAGGTCCAACGATGTCTGGTCTCTGCAAACCTTTTCAAATAGCAGTCTGCTTTTCTAAGAGGTCCACAGCATTCATTCAGATTTTCTTTAAAAAAATTTTTTTAAAGTTTATTTTTGAAAGAGAGAGAGCATGAGCAGAGAGAGACAGAGAGAGAATCTGAAGCAGACTCCAAGCTCTAAGCTGTCAGCACAGAGCACAACACGAGGCTTAAATCCACAAACCGTGAGATCATGACCTGAGCCGAAGTCGGAAGCCTAACCAGCTGAGCCACCCAGGCACCCCAACAGTTCTCCAAATCCTTGAAGGCTTCTCTTGATTCTTCTTTGATAGGACATACCTAAGCAACTGGCTTCCAATGGTGTATTTTCAGGTTTTCTCGTTAGTGTGAACTCTTTATCATGAATGAATTCCTGGTTTCTATACTCATCCTATACATGAGACACTGACACCAGGCTCAGCATTGGGATGAGGAGCTAGGACCCCACTCTGGCCATTGAAGCCAACACTGATACATTCTTCCCTTTCCCTCTGCCCTCCCTAATCCCAGAGGCATCCTGAGCTCATCTGAGTGCTGGGGGAAGAGGGGACTGTGAATATGATACTCTAGCTACAGGCTAACTAGCACACAGTGTAGACAACACATTTCTGTTAATGTGCTAAATTAAGAGGAAACTGGCTTTTCTGGATGGCCATCCCACAAAGTCAATACTAATGAACTAGCTTTGTGTCTCTAAATATACTTCTGCTTTTTTTTTTCCCTTCCCCATTTGTGACGCTCACTTTCTGGAACAAAGTAGAAAATCTTATATCTATTAAATTTCATTTTGGTTTATATAATTCAAAACAGTATTTATTTCTGGTGGAGCTGGGAGGGAGGAAGGACAGCAACCTTCTAGTTCTTAGATTGGAAGGCATATATGTGTACCTATTTTTATTTTATACCAGATATTAGATGAAATTTTAGATAAACTACAAAAAATGTTTACCTTATTAGACTGAGCCCACCAGATCAAGAAACTTTTAGATCCTGAATCTGTTACCTCACTTCTATTTTTTTTTTTTCACTTCTATTTTTAATGTTAGGTCATCACAGCATAAAATCTGACCTTACTTAATTAATGCTAACTGAAAACATTAATCTATTCCTAACTATGGTCAATATATGAAGCCTACTAACAACAATCAATTGCCCTGTAACCTGTGTAAAGAAATGACATATTTATAAGGTGAGAAATGGAGCCTAACACAGAAAGCCCAAAGAATATGAATTTATTTGTGGGTCTACAACAGGGGCTGGGAAACTATAGCCCATGGGCCAGCACCTGCGCTCATAAAAAAGGTTTACTGAAATACAGCCACACTCTCATTTTTGTATTGTCTACGTCTGCTTTCATGACACAAGTGCAGAGTTGAGTAGTTTTGACAGAGACCTTATGCCTTGCAAAGTCTAAAATATTTACTATATGGCCTTGTACAGGAAAAAAAGTTTGCTGAATCCTGGTCTAAGACACCATCCAGAGGAGAAAGTAAATTTTCTAGTGTACTTGGCAGGTATAGTCTTTTAGGAACCTGGGTTTCTCAGGCTATCATAGCTCACTAGTCATTAGTCTTACCTACCTAACCCCTATTACTCTAATTTCACACTTACAGAGAGATATTTGATCTTACCTATATGGAGAAGACATACTGATCAGCCAGTGTGACAGTTCCTACCAAGAAATGATTCTCCTTTTCACTGTGAATTAAAGAACTGACTTTGTGATTTATATTTTAGTTTCTCATGAAGTGGATTAACATGGGTCAGTCCTTCGGCGACCATCACCTCTAATACACCAAAAAACAAAAGTCAAGTTCCTAGACCTGCAAAGCTAAGGAGCAGCTCCTGAAAAATGGAGATTCCTCTAGGGTATCCATCCTATGAAGCAGACTCCCTCAGAGGTATCTCTATGTCATGTCACTCCACCCTATTCGTGATACTACCAAAACTTAAGGACTGAGTATCCATCATTTCTTAAAATCAAATGCAGAAATATCACATGACTATCACAGAGACTCAACATTCCACATATGATAGCTGCTTCAGACAAATGATACTTTTTCATTACGTAAGCACTTTCTCCTCTCAAGTGTCTGATGTGACACAAATGTTTTAAAAAATCATCAAAAGAAAGTTAACATGAAAATCAACATTTTGGAAATGTTTCCAGAACAAATCATAAGCTACCTGTCAGCATCTATAGTTTATTATCTGAAGTGTTACTCTGGAAAGCTGTCATTCACACTCAACTCCTCTGAATTGAGATCTCATGTCTTACCTGACTTGGGCTGATCTTTTCTTCAGCAGCTGTGGAATGTTGATGTGGGTCTTCCTTTGCTCCCTCACAGGGGTCTCTTACAATTTCCGCCTGGTCCCCTTCATCTTTGAAGACCTTTAGCTCCATGCTCTTGGTTTTCTCTTCCCTATCCAAGACCCCAGAAGCCACAGAACCTCCTGCTGTGGTGTCCACCAGCCCACACCGCCCAGGCTCACCCCCATGATCCAAGGTGCCAGAAGTTTCTTCACAACAACTTTCCGCACAAGTCCTCTGCTGCTCCAAGGGCACTGCCCTACTCTGACTTATAAGAGAGCTTGAGGCTCCGGGTTTTACATCTGGAATCACACTTGGCTCAGGGTCAGCATGAAGCTCTTTGGAGACACTCACTGGGAGTTCAGAGTATAATTCCTGTACCACGGCAGACATGGAGGAATCAAGTGGAACTGGCTGAGTCTCTACTCCGGATGACAGCATTAGGGCAGATGGAAGATTATGGAGTCAAGTCTTTTACATCAAACGGTTCACCCTGACACAAATCAAAGGAAGGGGTAAAAGTTTAAAACCTTGCAGGGTAGAAAAAAGCTGTTTCAGCTAAAACTCGCTAAAATAAGGACAAAAAAATTCTACCTCAAATGCTGGCAACATCTGACACCAAAACATCTTCCTCAAAGACTGTGAGTTAGTGGAAAAATAAATGCCTTAAATCTTTAATAGACATCTGCCTAATCTCAATTCAAATACTGCCTTATAAACAATTCTCAATTTAAATCCGGAGGGCCAGCAGATGTAGATGAGAAGGAGACATGTCTTAAGCGTCCAAGGACAGACCTCAGGTAAAGAAGATAAAGATGATTTTCTACTTGTTTTCAGGGCGTGAACCTTGCCGGCTTTGTTCATTGCTATATCCTCACTGCCTAGAAGAGGTGCCTGGCGCATATAAGGTACTCAGTAAATATTTGCTGAATGAACATATACTGAGAGATTCTGAGGAATTTTTTTAAACTGACTTTTCCTCAAAAGAGTTCTCTATGAAAGACAGCAGAATTCCAATCCTTTACTGCTTACCAAACTTGAGCTGATCTATCCAAGCTGGCACAAGACACCACTGAACCAGTTTAGAAGAATCCTCTGTGACTTTTATTCAGCATCTTGAGATTTTCTATGTGCCTTCACAAACACCATTTAGATTTTCCCAACCCTGCGAGCAAAGTTAAGCAGCTATCACCATCCCGTTACAGAGCCTAACATCATACTTAAGAGGTAAAAGTGACCTGCCTGAAATATTATAGGATTACCTGAGGAAAGGGGGTGGGGAGATACTCAAGATACTTCCATGGTTTGGGGAATGTTTCACTGCTTGCACTGGGTAGTGGAAACATGGGATATTTGCTAAAATATGTGTATTTGTGTAGTTCATAAACCTACATTATTAAGGTTGTCAACACACGCATGCAGAGCTAAGGAATGGTACACTTAGAACCATGGTTTCCTGGCTGGTAACTTTTCAATTTAGGTTACCAAATGTGTGCAATTTCCACAACAAGACCCACTTTGACCCAAACGAGGTGGAAACTGGTTTAACCAAGTAAGATACTACATGCTTTCATTTTTTTTTTCATGCTTTCATTTCTAATGTTAACAAAAGGAGAGAAAAGGAGAGAAATTTCTGGCAAGAGTTCCTAACAAGGATCCATCTGAGGTACTGGTGGCAAATCTCTTTGGCCAAAAGGCACATAGGAAATGATATTTCAGAAAGCCAGCAGATTTCTACTCCTACCACTTTCTACCATCCACCTTTTCCCAAAATAAACATATTACATACAAGCAAAATCCACTGTTGGCTACCAAACAGTTTTGAATACTGAATTGTCTCACCTTTTCTCCACTGACCACATTTAGATTTCTTTTTTTTTTTTAATTTTTTAATGTTTTTTATTTATTTCCAGGAGAGAGAGAGAGAGACAGCGTGAGCAGGGGAGGGTCAGAGAGAGAGGGAGACACAGACTCTGAAACAGGCTCCAGGCACTGAGCTGGCAGTCAGCACAGAGCCCGACGCGGGGCTTGAACCCACGAACCGTGAGATCATGACCTAAGCAAAAGTCGGACACTTAACCGACTAAGCCACCCAGGCGCCCCTACCACATTTAGATTTCTGAGGAGGGATTCCCCTATACACCATGTAAATCTTTACAACTCGGTTTCCTCTTACCCTGTCTCTAACTCCTGTCCTGATTTTCTGGGAGAGCCTAAACATGTCGCTTACACAAAAGGGACCTGTTGTCCCTCCAGGCCAAGAAGCACCTACCTGGTTCTTGAATATTCCTGGATATACAATCTTTCCTCCTCCCACCCTCTGACCCACGCTTTCAAGACTGAAATTGGGGGCTCAGGTAGGGCAGATGATAGGTCCCTTCATTTTGGACCATTCTGTCTTTCCTGGTTTTCCAACCTGTGGCCAATCGTTTACTTACATTCCTATGCTTTCATCCACTGGGTGTCCTTAACGTTTTGAAGGAATCCTCTCCGAAAGTAAAAGTAGACAACACTATACAACTAACTTATATACTAGAAATTATAGGAAATCAGACTGCTGGTCTACTAAGTTTAGATAACACAGGAAGGCTGATGAAAAAACTTGAATCCCAAAAAGCAGCAAAGAGAGAAAAACTGTTGTGTCCAGAGTATGGTGAGAATCAAATGAGACTCTCATAAATGGTCTGACAAAAACAAATAATTTTTGGGGCTACAATCTTCCCCTTTCTCCTCTAGCTCCTGGATATTTCTAGGGGCACTTTAGATTTTAGTGTGTGCATTAGGGGTCAACAGCTAAAGCAGAATTGCTATTTGATGTTAAAAAAAAAAGAGAGGAGGTGCTCAATTTTCATTTGGCTCAGTTTCCCTTTCCCAACAACAACCACTCCAGTTTTTGATTGCCACAACACATACAGACCAGAAGAATAACTGCAGGAAAGGATATTGTAAAAGAGCAGGTTTGTTGGTGGAGATGGACTCCATAAGTCTCTCTGCCACCACGTGCTCAAGAGCTCCCTTCCCTTACCCGCCACTGAGGTGTGAGTGTTCTCAGAAGTTTAATCCTTGACACACCTCCCATTCCAGGATTCACTTTTTTGATGACCTCACCTTTTCTTGCAGCCTTTCTGCTATGTCAATGACTCAAAACTATCACTTTAAGTACAGGTGACCACATGACCCAACAATTCCACTCCTAGGTATACATGCAAAAAAAAGTCCACATAAAAACTAGCACAGAAATGTTCATAGCAGCACTATTCACAACAGTCAAAAAGTAGAAACAGCTTTCATGTCCATCAACTAATGAATGGATAAACGAAATGTGGTGTATCTGTAGAAATGGATATTACTCAGCTGTAAAAAGAAATGAAGTTCTGACCTGTGATTCAACATGGATGAACTTAGAAAACATTACAAGTAAAAGCCAGTTACAAAGGGCCATACAAGATTCCATATATACGAAATGTCCAGAGTAGACAAAGTAAATTGCTTAGTGAGAGTTGAAAAAACTGGGAGTAATTGTTAATAGAATTTCTTTCAGGGGCAATAAAAATGTTCTGAAATTGACTGTAGTGGTGGTTACACACCTTTGTGACTAAGCCAAACACTACTAAATTGTACAATTTAAGTTGGTGAATTGTATGATATGCAAATTACATCTGAAAGCTAATTTAAAACAAAAAAATAAAAACACCTGTCCCTCTACCCCATCATTTCTCAAATTCCTAACCTATGTTTTATTTATAAGGATAGCACCCCTCTAGGGGTGCCTAGGTGGCTTAGTGAGTTAAGCATCCAACTTCAGCTCAGGTCATGATTTCAGTTTGTAAGTCTGAGCCCTGTGTTGAGCTCTGTTCTATCAGTACAAAGCCTGGAGCCCACTTCGAATTATGTCTTCCTTTCTTTCTGCGCCTCCCCAAACTGCTCACACTGTGTCTCTCTCTCTCAAAAATATACATTAAAAAAAAAAAAAAAAAAAAGATGGCACCCCTCCCAAACTTAACATGTCCAAGATAGAACCCATTCAACCCAATGAATAACTGAGTCTTACTATACACAATCAGCTAGGAAAAACAAAGATGAGTAAGATGGTCTCAGTAAACTTACATGCTTATTTTTTTTACACCATTGCCTCTCATTAATAACACCCCCACTACCCTAGAGCTCAGACTTGAACCACCAGACACAACTAAATCTGATCTTCCATTTGTTGTTCAATTAGCACTTGGAGCCCACAGACTCCACTCTTACAGTGTCTGACAAATACCACTCCTTTCCATCCCCATGGTCCTAATTCAAGATTTGTTCTAAACACAGGATGATGCACAAATACACGCTTACTAATAAACAGTGTATCATGAAG
This sequence comes from Proteles cristata cristata, assembly GCA_017311185.1. NCBI lineage: Eukaryota > Metazoa > Chordata > Mammalia > Carnivora > Hyaenidae > Proteles > Proteles cristata. Next base: position 81,246 of record JAESUZ010000341.1, read on the forward strand.
AAGCAATATTAATAATCACATATAACGCTCCAAAATAGTCTTCAAGGAAAACAATGCTGTTATGCTTCCTATGCATGCATTTATGCTCTAAACTGGCATTGGCTAAAAGAGAACTTAAAGCTTTGGTTCTCCCCCACACCCCCCCAAAAAAACCTTCCAATTTACAAAAACCAAACACCACAATGCCATCATCACTTGAAACTTCTGTTTGGTAGAGATATTATTCTAAAATTTTTCAACCTGTAAAACAACTAAGCACATTCACTGTTGTTTTACAGGCATTTACAGACTTTCTCTCCTTTTCTCCTAGGCCTATCCTGGGTCCTTGAGTTTATAAGCAGTATGTGTAGTTGAGACACCCAGAAAAGGTGAGTACCTCAGCTGGAACTCTCAGTGTTGAAATAATATTTAGATGCAAGCTTAGAGTAGCAGATTAAAATTATTCTCAGCTCACTAGCTTGCATCACCAAACTCTCATTCTAGCCATTTAACAAAATACTGGTAAGGTCACAAGCCTGCAGAAACAGAAGAACATATTTTAAGAAGGCATTCAAGTTCTTTAAAACTAAATTTCTAATTACATTGGAATAATTAAAATTAAATGGTGTAGAAAATGAACTTACATAGAAAGTTGCCTAGGATAGTTTATCAAACTAAACATTAGAGCTCTCTTATTTTGATAAAATATGCACATAGGAAAACTGGAAGAATATATATAATCCAAATGTTAACAGTATCACCCTGGGTGAGGAGATCACAACTGACTTAAATGTTGCTACTTTTTTTTTTTCTACAGTAAATTAAAAAAAAAATTTAGGGGTACCTAGGTGGCTCAGTTGGTTAACCGTCCGACTTAGGCCCAGGTCATGAGCTCACCATTCCTGGTTTGAGCCCTCAGGGGTACTCCGTGGTGACAGCCTGGAGCCTGCTTCAAATCCTTTGTCACCTTCTCTCTCTGCCCCTCCCCTGCTTGTACTTTCTCTTAAAAAAATTTTTTTAAATAAATAAAAACAAACACTAAATTTTTTTTTAAAATTTTAAACATTATTTCCCAAGATCCAAATAGGAATAAAAAATAACTGTAAATGTATTATCCCTTTATATTTCCAAACCTCAGCTCTCTGCCTCAACCGTAAAAGTTTTTATGTTAAAGCGTTAAGTATACTTGAAGTAAAAGGAAACACTGAGCTAACACAGGCTTGTAAAATGAAGGCAGGGATTTATAGCTTAATCCTTACTAATGATTTATAATCAACCTACTGGGTGAGGACATTAGATAATTATCCAGTTTGAGGTATAAACAAAAAACAAACCACAGATTCACAAACAACGCTTGCCAGCTGCTACTGGCTTGTCATCTTTACTGTGACACAAATGAGAATTAGATTGTTTAAAGAAATAGACTTATCCTTGAAAAAAGACCAATAATTATAAGGGGTATGCAGTAAAGTTATCCTACTAAAAGAAGAAATTCTTTTGTTTTTAAATTGAGAAAAATCATCTCAAAACCTTTCTATGTCAAATACAATAGCAAAGCCGGGAAGCAGCCTGGTTGCTGGTCTCCAAATTGGGAGACCTGGGTCTCTATCCTGCTGGCTGCACGACTGTGAATGTATCACTTAACTCTCCAGGGCTTGTTTTTCACATGTAAAACGGAACAAGTTAAACAAAATAACCCCATAAAAACCCCATGAGTCTAAATGACAACTTTCCTATTTCATCGATCTATAGATACCAACAATGGTGGTAGATTTCTGACTAAGCCCCGCTGCATGTACTCAGGGTATAAGAGGTAATTTAAAAACACTTTACACGCAAAAAAAGATGGAACACTTTTTCTTCTTTAGTGGCAGCAGCACTGTTAATAAATAACAAAAACATGAAAAAAAAGAAAATAAACTACCAATGAAAAAGATTAGCCCTGCAGCTCTCAATCTGATTAGAATACATTTTGTATTCTAACACCTGACAAAGTGGTCCTTCCTCTTTAGTAGTTCAAACATTCCCTAATACAAAAGTTTTGGGAGCACAAAGTTTACAGTAATAAGTAAAATGTAAAAAAAAAAAAAAAAAAAGAATCAAACAAAGAAAACAGCCGAACAGAAGACCATGTGCCCAACAATCCCAGATCTGAAGGTCTCCCCTCCCTTTAATTCCAATGTAAAAGAGCTGCTCAAAACGAAGAATAGTAACACTGGGCACTGCCACACTCGTGTCAAGGGACAATACTCACAATATCGATCAGTCCCTCAGAAGTTCACAACACTCCTTTCACCTTGAGAAAGGGGCTTTCTTTTCCAAGATTCGGACACTGTAGCCAATGCCTCCATGAGGGCATTCGGAGAAGGGGCCTCTTCTTGAGGGACAGAGAAAGAAGAATCTTTTAACGAGATCTCTAGACAAACAGAAAGTGGGGTAGGGAAATCTATATACTAACAGGGCCGAGCTCTACAACATGGAGTGTGCAGGAAATCTCAAAAGCATCAAGCACTGTTTCCTTTTTCCTTCCTTTATTAGCATGCAGAAAAAGGATCCCTCCATGGGGGAGTAAAGAGGGAAAATGCTCCTGATTTCTGACAAAGACTTTCTGCATAAAAAAATTTCATTTCTTTTTCAGAGGAAGAGGAGAAGGAAACCATCTGTGCCACTCTAAATACACTGCATGAAAGAGTTCTCTCAAAGAGTCTTATTTTTCTTGGGAGAGCAAGAGAAAAGAAGTTGGACTCTCCCTCTTTGAGGAGGGGGAGGTGTACAGATAGCAGTAAGCTTTTTAATCACTACAGCAGGTAGGGGGAGTGGGAGATGACTTTGCTAACCAGTCAGGAAGAAGTGATAGCTTCTGTGGACAAAGGGAAGGCTGGCTTTTGGTATCAGTTCTCTCTCCCTCTTGGAGTACAGACCTGTTTCCAAAAACAAAGTCTTTTCTCCTGATTATTCTGAGACCCTCTTTGTTACTTTGGGGGGCATGGAAGGATTTAAAGGGAGAAATGCCTCTTTCTCCACTCCAGGGTGGAGATGGTAGTAGGCATACATGGAAATATCTGAGTCTCTATAGAAGATATTAGTTTTCTGTAGTAAGAGTAATAGCAACAATTTACCAAAAGCTTACAATGTACTAAACACTTACACAAATTCTCCCTTAGCCCTCAAGACAATGCTCTACAAAGAGGACCCAAATTTGAATGAGGCTAACTGAGACTACGAAATGTTAAACAATTAGCCAAGGTCACAAAGATGGGGACAGACTAACTACCACCACATTCCAGACGCCATGCTCTTAACTGTGCAAGGGAAAGCTCACTGCACACCAAGAGACTTGAGGGAAGAGTCTTGTGGACATTACTGGGGGAAAGGGGAAAGACTAATTTCTAATACCATAAAGTAAACTCAGGGTCTTCATCTTTATATCTAGGAGTAGAGGTGAAAAATAAAAGGTAAGTCTCTCTTTTACAGGGAAAGAAGAACTCCCCCCCACCACCACCACTTTTAGGCAACTTGAGTCTCCCTCTTCACCTGGGGAGCGCTGACCAAATCGGGGGAAAGGCCTTGTTCGGGGTTACATACTACCCTTCCTCATAAAAATAAGTTTAGAATCGCGCTCTTGAACCCCGGGAGCGGGTCTCGCGCCGCTGACAAACGCACAGGAGCTGGGTAAGAGCGTACGCCCACGACTAGGGGCGTCGCCCTCCTCGAGAAGTTGGGGGTCCCCCGCCGTATCGAGGTTGAAGAGGAGTATCTCTCCCCCGTCGGAGCCATGACTCGGAGAAGCCGTTTCCCCCTCGCGACGCGGGGCCTGGTCTCCTCCCTCTCCCCGGCTCGTTCCGCCGCCCGCAGAGCAGCCTCAGTTCCCTTCAGCGCCCCAAGAGGGAGGGGAGCCCGGGCTCCCCATCAGCCTGCAACACCCGGCGGAGGGGCCCCTCAGGGTCGTGTGGGGCGGGGCGGCTACGCCCGTAAGCCTTTCCGCCCCCAGCCTCTTACCCTGAGGCCTGCTCCGCGGCCCGCTCTCGCCCCGCCAGCCCGGCCTTTGCAGCTGCAGCCCGGTCGCCGCCAAAGCTACCTGAGCCTACCGAGCCGAGAGAGCCCGGGGCCACTCCAGCCGCCGCCGCCTTTTCGTCTCTATGGTCTTCTTCCTCCTCGCCCCCTCCCACCCCGCACTTCCTCATCCGGGGCCCGAGCCAGCCATGCGGGCTCATCCAAGTCCCGCCCCCGCACGGCGCGCGCGCAATCCTAGGGGCGGCTCTTCCCGCGTCAGGCCTCCGGCCCCGGCCGGGCCCCAGCCGCCCTTTGCCCCGCCCCTACGGCCGCGATTCTTAAAGGGGAAAGATCCTTTTTGCCCGGCTCCTACTGATCCCCAGAGCCCATTGTCTGCACTGCTACTACCCTCTTCAGTATTTTCCTGGCCTGAATGGCTGCAATTCTAGGTGCCCATCTCTGGAAGCCCAGGAGATCCTTTGATAACTTGAATTAGTGTTTTAGGTCATGTCACTCCCCTGCTCCTTTGAATCACACTGACCAGTAGGCCTAAATGGCACTTCTGCCTCCAGCCCTGTATGGTATCTTGTTTTCATTTCTTCAAGGCTTTAACGCTGTCTGATTTGCCACGTTGCATCCGTTTATTGATTCATTTCATCATCTGTCCCTTCCCAGGCTTGTTCATCATTCTGTGGTCAGTACCTAGCACCGTTTCTGGCACAAGCATTCAACAAACATTTGAAGGAAGGAAAAGAAGGTTTATTAAAAGAATTAAGGAGGTTCAGAGAATTGGGTGCCTGGGTGGCTCAGTCAGTTAAGTGACTCTTGATTTCAATTCAGGTCAGGATCTCCTGGTTTGTCAGATGGAGCTTCACACCCCTCCCTGGCACTTCTCTCTGCTACTAGAGCAAGGAGCCTGCGTGGGATTTTCTCTCCCTTTATCTCCCATCCAGTGTTAATGTGGGTGCACATACACACTCCCTCTCTCAAAAATAAGTAAATAAACTTAAAAAAGGAAGTTTCAGAGAGTGGGATCAAATTTTTGTTTCACACAGCCTTGTGTTAAACATAGAGATATGTTGTTTTGGGGCTTTATCAACTGGGCTGAGTAGAGAGCTAGAGGTTTGGAGGTTTGAGAGAGATTTTAATTCTCTCTTCTTTGATTAGGGTATCTTTTGAGCTAGTCAACATTTTTGCCAAGATAGTGGTTTTCCCACCTTTGGTTAGAGCTGGAGATATATAAATCCAAATACCAACCCTACTGTTTTACAGCCTGTGAATCCATATATCATCCCATATATGTGTACAATTAACACATAGGCTACTACAGATGCTATTGGGATGATTTAATAAGACATTTTGTTTAAGACGTTTCTTTCTTTTTAATGTTTTATTTAGTTATTTTTTGAGAGAGAGACAGACAGCGTAAGCAGGGAAGGGTCAGAGAGCGAGGGAGACACAGAATCAGAAGCAGGCTCCAGGCTCTGAGTTAGCTCAGCACAGAGCCTGACGCGGGGCTGGATCATGACCTGAGCCAAAGTCAGATGCTTAACTGACTGAGCCACCCAGGCACCGCTCTTAAGGACATTTCTAAATTTACAGTATCTACATCCTCCAGTACTTTCTCAGGCAACTACCTGCCTATAGAAGAGGATCTGAGAAACCCAGTATTACTATTTTGTCTTTTTGCCTCAGGCTGTAACATGACTGCATAGCACCATTTTTGAGCACATTTTAAAATGTGATATTTTGGGGGCGCCTAGGTGGCTAGGTCGGTTAAGCGTCTGACTTTCGCTTAGGTCATGATCTCGCGGTTCGTGGGTTCGAGCCCCGCGTCGGGCTCTGTGCTGACTGCTAGCTCAGAGCCTGGAGCCTGTTCAAGTCTGTGACTCCCTCTCTCTCTGACCCTCCCCTGCTCACGCTGTCTCTCTCTATCTCCTAGAAATAAACAAAAATATAAAAAAAAAATAAAATAAAATGTGATATTTTGTTAATAGCGGATTTTTGTATTATTTATTTAAAATATTATAGTACATTTTATTTATTTTGCTCCCTGGTTGTTGTTTTTTTTTTGACACTTCCTTAACATCTTGTGCCCTAAGGGAAGTGTCTCACTAGCCTTACCCACCTCACCCTACTGCTAACCCTACTTCTAGCTCAGTATTAGGCACAAAGAGGTTCAAAAGAAACATACGTATCATGCAACCCTCTAAAAGTCCAGGAAAGCCAGTTTCCTAATGAATTCCATGCTTTTGGTTAGTCAGTAATACTCTACACTTGGGATGCTTGGGTGGCTCAGTCAGGTAGGTGTCTGACTGCAGCTCAGGTAGTGATCGCTCCAAGCCCTGCATTCGGCTCTGTGCTGACAGTTCAAAGCCTGGAGCCTGCTTGGGAATTCTGAGTCCTCTTCCCTCTCTGCCCCTCCCCTACTAGTGTTCTGTCTCTCACCCCCCAAGAAACCCCCCCAAAATTTTTTTAAATATAATGCTCTACGTTTATATATAGCATTTTAAATTCTTTTAATTTCAAAGGCCTAATGTAACATGTCCCTCATTTCATTTGGCCCTCAAACACCTTGTGAACAAGGAAATACATGCACTTTTTATTCCCATCCGACAACGGAGAAAATTGAGAAAATAAAAGGATCTGGTGCAAAGCCACGCGGCCAAAAACAGGTTATTGTGTAGCTGGTTGTAGCACAGTGATCTTAGAACCAAGGATCTCCTGCCTAGATCCCTAGTCCGGGAGCTACTGCTCCAGCCTTCCCTAACCTTGACCAGACTTTGACAGTTTTTATTTTTTTTAGTATTTTTAATTTTTTAATGTTTATTTGTTTTGAAAGAGAGAGAGTGCCAGGAGGGTAGGGGCATAGAGAGGGGGACACAGAATCTGAAGCAGGCTTCACTCTCACAGCTAACATACAGCCCAATGCCAGCTCAAACTCAGGAACTGCGAGATCATGACCGGAGCCAAAGTCAGCCGCTTAACACACTGAGCCACCCAGGTGCCCCAGTTTTTAAAAAGGTCAAAACGTGTGGGCATGGAGGAGGACACTTGTGGGGATGAGCACTGGGTGTTATGTGGAAACTAATTTGACAATAAACTATTTGTAAAAAAAAAAAAAAAAAGGTCAAAACGTGTCAAGGATTTTTACAATCTTTTTCCAAATTAAAAAGTGAAATATTTGCATTTCTAAGATAAAACACCAATCATGGATATCTCTCAGAAGATGGAAATAACATTTCCTTGAAGGCCAGGGAGAGAGAATCTCATTAGTCCCTCTGGGATGGACGAACTCACCAGCCATTGCTGCAGATAAAACAGTCTGGGGGATCTGGGCGGGTCCCCTGAATCAGCAACATTAAAATGTTATTTATATTTAGCATTTTATCTCTTAAAGGTTGTTTTGCAACTGTTGCAGTATACTTGATTTCACGTTTTAATTTAATATAAAAAAATTACTATTTTATAGTCCTTCAACTTCTGAATCCTAAAGTAAAATAAGGATGTTTAGGGAACCTCTTGTCTTGCCAGAGCCTCCTCTCCCCGCTCCCGTCTCCTTTGTGGTATGTGATGCTTTTTTCTTTAAACATTCAGAAAATTTCCAAAAACCGTAAGTCAAGTAGATGAAATTGGCAACTTGTCGGGAGCGCTTGGAGAGTTTGAGGCGCAGCCCACACAGTTCTGATTTTCTCCTCGAGATCAGAAAGATGTCTTGACAGGGGCTCAGGCTGAACTCTTGGGTGTTACAAGGATGCTGGTTAAATGCTCAGCATCCAGAGCCAAGTTGGACTTGATTGGGTCAGGAGCTTCATTCCGAGGAGTTTCGTGTCCCCTGTCTGTTTACCCGTCTTTGAGAATATCAGCCACCCAATAGGGATGTGACCATTTCATAAGGATGTCTGTGAAAGCTATGGTAGCTATTAACAACCAGAGAGCCTGAGATCGTCATTTAGGGTTTGGAGGGATTTGAAAAGAGCATACAAAGTGAATACTTTCCAGGAGGGTCCATCGCGTTAGGTCGCGAGTGCTCAGCTTTTGCATTTTACAAAAGATCTCCAGGAAACTATTTTGTGCTTCTCACTAGCCCGGGGAAGCCAAGCAAGTGTCCTTTAACACTGTTAATAGATCCGGGGAGACTCGCCTAAGTTTGCCCTACTGAAGGACTGAATCAGAAACGAAGTTACTGTCATGGATCTATGTCATAATGTCTGGGAGGAAAAGTTTTTCCCTGTCATGGATTTATGTCAGTCATAATGTCTAAAAGGATTTTCTAAGGTTGGCTGATTTCGGGACACCGAGCGGGAAACGCAGGAGGTAGCGGGAGTTAGAGGCCGCAAGCGACGCCCCGCCCCTGGCGCGGGCCCCGGATGGGGAAGTGGCGCGGACACCGAGATGAGGAGGAGGCCCGGCCAGAGCGGCCCGAGGCGGGTGGGCGGGAAGGGGGCGGGGCTCCTGGGCGGAGCCACCAGAGCTGCGCGGGTTCTCAGGTGAGCGGTCTGTGGCTGGGGCGGGCCGGCAGGCTCCTCGAGGTCTGGCACCGAAGCCGCAAGGGTTGTGGGGGCGTAGGCGCGGTGTCCCGAGGAGTCGCGGGGGACCTCGGGAGGATCCGGGCCTCGGAGTCCCGGCCTGAAGCGACTCCGGAGCTGCGGTGAGTGGGGCTATTCGCCGGGCCCGGGTTTGTGGAGCCTGAGGGAATGGGCCGTGGCCGAGGTTCGAGTCCAGACCTCACTCCGCAACCCGCTGTGTGATCTTAGACAAATCTCCACCCCTCTCTGAGCTTCCAGTGGCCGCTGCTGTGAAGTGAAGGTTGGGGAGGAGGAGCCGCTGAGAGTTTGTACAGACGGACGTTTGGAGAAACACTCCTGCCTTCCTTCTATTTATACTCTCCTTGCCCAGTACATTGGCCGCGGAAGATGAACGGTGGGAGTGTCTTCGTGTCTGAATGACCTTGGGCAAGTCCCTTGCTCTGGCCCTCACTTACTTCATCTAAAAATGAGTGCGGTAAACCTCTTTCAAGATCTCTTTAATATTTGGGTGTTATTGTTTTGGATAGAGACAAGGTAGTGAGTGCCCAATTCACTGCAAGTTTTCCCTTTAGGGTGCTCTTCCCTTTAGGGTGCTCTTCCCTTTAGGGTTATCTTAAATCTGGCCCGAATTTCCCTTCGTTCCCAGATTTTGTGGTTTTGGTTGTTTTGTTTCTTGTCTCCAACCCTCCTTGTAATTGGAGGAGTGATTTCATCCGAGAGTTGATGCTACCTCTCATCTGAACAGTATATTCACTGGCCTAAAACCAAAGAGCAGTTGCAAGGAAAAATCTGATATCTTTGCCTTTTTGTGTTTCATTGGTAGGGAGGCATGATGACTTCTCTCCCCCATGCTTGGAACAACTGAAGGAAACAACAGTACAAGATGAGAACAACAAAGGTCTACAAACTCGTCATTCACAAGAAGGGCTTTGGGGGCAGTGGTCAGTATTGATCTGTCTTTGGGGGTTGTGTAAGTTGGCTGAGGTTCTGGTGTGTCCAATGCCTCGAAATTGACATGCTAACTCATGTGACAATAGAGGCTGGAGGCGACTTAGTGAAGCAGCAAGTATAATAAAGTAGCAGTGAAGGCAATAGCATGGGAGAGCACAGGCCTCTTCTTTTTTTTTTTTTTTTTAAATCACAACTTTATTTTTTTTTAATATTTTTTTATTTTATTTCTAGGATAGAGAGAGACAGCGTGAACAGGGGAGGGTCAGAGAGAGAGGGAGACACGACACGGACTCTGAAACAGGCTCCAGGCTCTGAGCTGGCAGTCAGCACAGAGCCCAACGCGGGGCTCGAACCCACGAACCGCGAGATCATGACCTAAGCGAAAGTTGGACGCTTAACCAACTAAGCCACCCAGGCGCCCCGAGCACAGGCCTCTTCTAAAAGCACTTATGTTCTGACTTTTAAGGAGCATTGTGAATGTTGCCAGTTTACTACCATTCATTTTTTTGTATTTTATATTACATATTTATTGTATATGTTCTATAAAATCCTAGTTTGCACTGGTTTGGCAGATAAAAGCTTACATTCATTGAGAGCAGTAGTAAATATGCATGAGACAGGTATGATTAAAGCATGAACCTTTGCCTGGCTTCCAGGCATGGTGAGAAGGGGCAGGACGCACCATATTGTGTGAGATTTTTCAGTTCTGCCTCTAATTTTCCCTGTGATCTCACGCAAGCCCCTAGTTTATCTTATTTACAGCCTCAAGCACTTTAGAACAGTTTCTCTGTTTCTCTTAGCACCTAGAGTCTATAAATCTGCGAAAAGATGGCAATTAGTAATATGATTTTTTTTCTTTTTGTAAAGGAATAATTTTCTGTCCTTACAACCTTATTTGTTTCAGAAATTGGAATTAATAACACAATAAGTCATTTTAAAATTGTATTTTACTGTGCATTTGCTCTTATGTATGTGTAAGCCTCCCAAGGGCGAGGACTGCCCAAAAAGAAAAACACTAGTTTCTATTTCATAAAGTTTGTGGAGATTGAGTAAGATGATGTATGTAAAGTATTTAGCAGAGTACCATGCTCAGTGCCACTCAGTAAATATAACCATCATAATTACCAAAACAGTATATACCAGGCATTGCTATATTTAAAGCAACACAATTTTGGGGGCACCTGAGTGCCTCAAGTCGGTTAAGCATCTGACTGTTGATTTCAGCTCAGGTCATGATCTCATGATTCGTGAGATTGAGCCCCATTTCCGGGTCTGTGCTGACAACATGGAGCCTGCTTGGGATTCTCTCTCTCCCTCTCTCTGCCCTTCCCCATCTCATATTCTCTCTCTAAAAAATAAATAAGTATTAAAAAAAACACAGTTTCTGCTAAAAGACACTCCTTTATTAATACTAGGCTTTGTATTAATGTCTACTGATGATAGATGGTGCCTAAACATCTGTGGAATAGATTTGAGTAGACAACAGAAACAACTTTGGACAGAGGGAAGGATGCAAAGATACAGTATATACAGTGTATATACAATGTATACAAGTTTTTATATGTGTAAAACAAAGACAGCTGGGTGCTATACCCAGTCTCCTGTAGGACTATGAATAAAAACACATCCAACAAAATTAGCTGCATATCTGTGCTAAACATAAAGGTTATGAATATGACAAAGTCCCTTGTCACTAAGGAGCTTTCAGCTTGATGGGACAGATATGAAAAAAAAATGAAAGAATGGAATTTGTCTTCAGGGAGTTTAATTCAGACTATAGAATTTATTTAAAAATTTTTTTTAATTTTTTTTTTTTATTATTTCTAAGAGAGAGAGAGACAGACAGAATCAGAAGCAGGCTCCAGGCTCTGAGCTGGCAGTTAGCACAGAGCCCGATGCGGGGCTTGAACCCATGAACCGCGAGATCATGACCTGAGCCGAAGTTGGACCCTTAACTGACTGAGCCACCCAGGTGCCCTCAGACTATAGAATTTAGAGGAAGGCATCACAGAGGATTTGGCATAAAACTGTCATTGGAAGCAATATACTAAATAAAATTTGGTATTAACCCAGGGCTTTGCTATCCTAGGCTGAATTTTTGTTGGTTCTGATTATATTTGAAATTTAGATATACTTACTTGTCATGGTTTTTAGCATAATTAGAGACCATATCTTTACCTCGAAATTAAGCAAGAAAAAAAATCACTCTATCTTTATGGTTCTGAGATTGTTATATAAGAGAGTTCTCACCCCACTGAGGGTGGGAGAGATAAACATATGAAATTATGTTGTCCCTCTATTTTAAGAGTCTCATTGGACCCTAATGTGAACTGGTATCCAAAGTTTTCACCTGATAAGTGCTGCCTTCCAAAATCTAGGGTATTTTTATTTGGCTTGTTTTTGTTTTTGTTTTTTTTTAAATGACATATAAGAGGTGGTAGGCTTTAGGCAGAAGGAACCTTAAACTAGTAGTCAGTCCTGGCTGTGCTGTTATTAGCTGTTTACCCTTACACCTTTATCACCTAGGTCATTTCTTCACTTTTGTTAGGTTTAATATGAACACTATCTAAACATAAGTTATTGTGCTGTATCTTGGTGTATGCCAGATAAATGTGATAATTCAAGGGAGTAATGTTGTTCCAGAGGTTTAATTTCCAAAGAGCAAGGACTACTTTTTCCCTGGGATCAGTGGGGCGGTAGTAGAAATAGCATGATCTCTGAAGACAAAAGTCCGTGAAAGCTGACCCACCCAGCTACTCACTAGCTTTGTGTTCCTGTATGAGGTCATGACATCGCAACCTAGAATGTATACCACAACCTGTTGACCACGTGAGTCTCTTTTCTATTTGAAATTGCCCAATTTTCTTTCAGATGATGAGCTAGTCATGAACCCCAGAGTGTTTCCTCACATCAAGCTTGGAGACATTGTGGAGATTGCTCACCCCAATGATGAATACAGGTAACTGTCTCATTAGGATCAAGGGAACTAACTGGGCAGTCTGATTTTTTTTTAATGTTTTTTATTTCTGAGAGAGAGACAGCTTGAGCAGGGGAGGGTCAGAGAGAGAGGGAGATACAGAATCTGAAGCAGGCTCCAGGCTCTGAGCTAGCTGTCAGCACAGATCCCGATGCGGGGCTTGAACCCACGAGCCGAAGTCAGATGCGCAACCGACTGAGCCACCCAGGCACCCCACAGTCTAATGTTTCTGAATATTTTATTTAAGGGGCTTGAAAATGCTCCTGTCCTCTAGGATTTGATAAACCGATGATCTTTTTTTAAAATAGTTATTCTTGGGGCGCCTGGGTGGCTTAGTCGGTTAAGCGTCCGACTTTCGCTTAGGTCATGATCTCGCGGTTCGTGGGTTCGAGCCCCGCGTCGGGCTCTGTGCTGACTGCCAGCTCGGAGCCTGGAGCCTGTTTCAGTCTGTGACTCCCTCTCTCTCTGACCCTCCCCTGCTCACGCTGTCTCTCTCTCTCTCCTAGAAATAAATAAAACATTAAAAAAATTAAAAAAAATAAAATAAAATAGTTATTCTTTCTTTTTAAAGCTGAAATGATGGGGCGCCTGGGTGGCTTAGTCGGTTAAGCGTCCGACTTTCGCTTAGGTCATGATCTCGCGGTTCGTGGGTTTGAGCCCCGCGTCGGGCTCTGTGCTGACTGCCAGCTCAGAGCCTGGAGCCTGTTTCAGTCTGTGACTCCCTCTCTCTCTGACCCTCCCCTGCTCACGCTGTCTCTCTCTCTCTCTCCTAGAAATAAATTTAGAAAAAAATAAAAATAAAAAATAAAGCTGAAATGAGAACTCTGAAAAATTGTGTAGCATTTATTTCCTTGAATGTAAATACAGAGTTTCTTTGTTTCTAAGAGAACTTTTTCCCCTTGTTGTGCTGCAGGTTACAATATGTCCAGAGGGATCTGTTTGCCTTTTGTTGGGGGGTGAAGAAAGCTGGTTAATTACCGCTTACAGCATCCCATCTCTTTGTTGCTTTTTTCTCCAGCCCTCTGCTTTTGCAGGTCAAATCACTAAAGGAAGATTTACAGAAAGGTAAGAATTCCATCTCTCTTTAAGATTTTTGCACTTAGAGAAACTGTTCCAGAAACTGTAAGAAATGTCTCTTCCTAATCTTAAGGAATGTGGGTGGTGTACCTCTTTCCTTCTCAAATTGTGTTCCCCTAAAAATTTGTCATATGTCGAAACTACCAAGGAATCTCATTTGTCGGCATCTTGAGGACACTGAAGAAACCATCTTTTTTTTTTTCTTTAAAGGTTTATTTATTTAAGTAATCTCTATATCCAACTCAGGGCTCAAACTCACAATCCCAAGATCAAGAGTTGCATGTTCTACATACTGAGCCAGCCAGGCACCCCAAGAAGCCATCTTTATTGTGAGGGGAAAGTTAACCTGCATAGATGAAGCTTTATGCTTAACTCAAAAAAAAAAAAACAAAAAAAAACAACAACCATTGTTGACAAAGCATGCTTTCCTAAATATTTTTTTACAAGATGTTTGTGAAGTGCCTACTCTGGATGAGGCAGGATAAAGAAACATTGATGATTACCTATCACAATGCAAGGCACTGTACTGAGTGCTTTTTGTAACGTCTCTTTCTTTTTGTCTTCCCATGCGATCTTGATTGAGTGAGGGAACTTAGTCTCAGTGAAGTGAATTAGCTTGTCTGAAGTCAGTAAGTGGAGGAGCCAAAGTAGCCATTCTAGTTCCTCATTCTGAATCTGATCCTTTCTTTTTTCATCTAAAGACCATACCATGGGGATCAAGGAACCAAAATGTTAATTGATAGCAAATAAGGTAATTCCTTAAATAGTACCTAAAAAAATAAATTCTAATTTGTTCTGAAGGTTTGTGATGTCTTCTACTTTCATAATACGGTAGGGAACAATTTCATAAAATCCGAATCCTAATAGTTTCTTCCTTATCCTTGCCACCCCATCACCTGTTATGTTTCTTATTTACCAGATATATGGGCTCATTGAAAAGTTTGTTTCTCTCTTAACTCTCTACTTTCATTCCAAATGAGAAATGATCTCCTGACTTTTTAGTTCTCTGAACTTTTTAAAAATATTTTTGAGGGAGTGAGAGAAAGAGCATGAGAGAGCACACGCAAGAGGGGGAGGGGCCGAAAGCAATGAAGACCCAGAATCAGAAGCAGGCTTCAGACTCTGAGCTGTCAGCACAGAGTCCCATGCCAGGCTCGAACTCACAAAGTGCAAGATCATGACCTGAGCCAAAAGTGGACCCTTAACCAAATTGGACCCTTAACCAACTGAGCAACCTAGGTGTCTCAGCAGTTCTTTGAACTTTTTGATGTTGCTTCTTAAATTTGTAATTTTTCCTCTCTCGATCTCCATTTCTGTCTGTCTCATTTTTAAAATTTTTTAAATTTTTTTTGAGAGAGACAGAGTGTGAGTTGGGGAGAGGCAGAGAGAGGAGACACAATCTGAGGCAGGCTCCAGGCTCTGAGCTGTCAGCACAGAGCCAGACATAGGGCTTGATCCTACGAACCATGAGATCATGACCTGAGCCAAAGGCAGCTGCTTTAAACTCACCCAGGTGCCCCTCTGTCTCTCTTGGTTTTTAATTGCTTGAGGCTCAGGTCTTATTTTACCTACTTGTCTCACCTAAAAAGCAGGGAATTCAAAACTTTAAAATGCTAGAAGGCAGAGAATGTTTCTTGCCCATTGCCAAGGATCATTTGTGTTGCTTGTTGAATAAGTATTTGTAGATTAGAATAGCTGCTTTTTCTGTTATCTGATCCAGATTTCTTCTGTTTCAGAAACTATTAGTGTGGACCAGACTGTGACTCAGGTGTTCCGTCTAAGACCTTATCAAGATGTTTATGTGAATGTTGTAGACCCTAAGGTACGTTTAGTTTCTGGACTTGATATCCTTTGGGAATAATTAATACCATTCCTAAAGGTTAAGTCTCTAAGGAAATAATAAGTTGCTTAAGTATAGTGTTGGACTATTAAATATGTGGTCGTATATAGGTCACTTAGATTATAGGTATTATGTAGGTTGCATTTAAAGTCCTCACCTTTTTTTTACCACTTGTCCTAAAAGATTCTGTACATATACACATGTATGTGTATACGTATATACATATATATACATGTATACATGTATATGTGTGCTTGTGAAGCTAAATGTAAAGTTTTCTATTGAAATACTATAATTTGTCTATGTATTCTCTTTTTTCTGAAATGAGAAATGTTATAATAGGTAAAAATCATTGTGTATGAGATACTATTGACAGTGTCTCGGGAAATGAAGCACAGAGCTCAGTGGCCTCTTTATGTGCCAGAGTCAAGACTAAACAGAATTATTACTTTGGTACTCTTTGCACTTAATTACGATACAGCTGCTGTAGCATCTGTTGTAGACTTCTCATCTGTGCTCAAAAGCATTTCCTGGCAGGATGAAATTCTGTTTTTCAGGTTTCTGTTATTGGATAGTCTTCTAGTAGTTTTCTTTTTTTGCTAAAAGGATCCTTCATGCTAAGTGTGCATTATCTTAAGGCTATAAAGTGTGGCAGAGTAATGCAAAGAGATGTATTTGATTATCCCTTTTAGGATGTGACCCTTGACCTAGTGGAATTAACCTTTAAGGATCAATATATCGGCCGAGGGGATATGTGGCGATTAAAGAAAAGTTTGGTAAGATGTTTTTATAAAAAAAAAAGTCTGTTACTTTCCCCATTGTATTAATAATCCATATTCCTCATAGAGTGGAGAGAAGAGTATAAAATCCTTTCTAGTTCCAGCATCACAGACCATTATTGTAGATTCTTTGTGTATCTTCTTCCATTTTATTTTTGTAGTTTTTTTGAGCTTTGATTTGCGTGTTTATAGATTTTTACTCCACTTTTTTTGTTCAAATGGGAAATTATAATATTATTTTACATTTGAATGGAACTGTAGCTTCCAAATGTTCAAATCACCTCCCTGTGGACAGGTATTTATTACTTTTAGTTTATATATGAAAAAAATTGATTTTTTTAAAACATTTTATTTATTTCTTAGAGAGAGAGAGACAGCATGGGCAGGGGAGGGTCAGAGAGAGAGAGGGAGACAAGGAGTCTGAAAGAGGCTCCAGGCTCTGAGCTAGCTATCAGCAGAGAGCCCAATGCAGGGCTCGAATCCACAGACTGCGAGATCATGACCTGAGTTGAAGTCGGATGCTCAACCGACTAAGCTACCCAGGTACCCCAAAAAACAAATTGAGAAGATAAGTGATTACCAAGCCAAAAAAACTAATCGGTGGTCGACACCAAGCTAGAACCCAGATTTTGTCGCTTCTGGGTTAGACTCCTTTTTTTTTTTTTTTTTTGCCATACCCTGCTCCCGTTTTCCTGATTTCGTTATTTTGAATTAACATTTCCCGCTTAAAATGATCAGTTTATTGTGAACTGGCACTGAAAATTCTTGTTGGACATTTTTTTTTTTTACAAATAGTTTATTGTCAAATTAGTTTCCACATAATTGTTGGACATTTTGAGTATTATGAAGCAACACATTGTAGGTTGAGTTTTCATACAGTGTATATTTTCAGAAAAACATATGTTTGCTCATTTTTTATTGGATGGGAGAGAGTTCCGTTCTATAAATTGAGAGCTGAAATGAGAAACCAATGTTCTGTAATTAAATGAGTATGTATGTAAATGTAGATACGTATGCAAACGTATGTGAAGATAAATGTATCAGTGAAGCTAGGCATTTATTTTCCCACCTGGTCTTTACTATTGTCTATACTTGCCACACTCTTAAGAACCTACTGTTATACCTGCCCTAGCAGGTTTGCCTAAAGGGTAAATCTTATTACTCCCACATTAATTAAACCTTGCGTTATTAGAAGAAATTAGAAAGACAGGAGACTTTCTTTGTGACCTTTTATGGCCTTGATGTGTTGTTGAATCTCATAGTCTCTCTCTTTCTGTCTGTCTTCCCTTAGGTCAGCACATGTGCCTATATCACTCAGAAGGTGGAATTTGCTGGCATCAGGTAGATATTACATCACTCTTGACTTACCAGCTAGTAAATGGAAGTGGGATCTAGTGTAGTAACTGGGCTGCATACAGCATTTGAGGAAGGTGGATGTCCAAATAATAAAATACACAAAGCTTAAAAGGTTAGATTGTTGTTGCTCAAACAAAAAACCCCCAAAATGCACTATAGTAGTTTTAAGATGAGTGGAAGTTGCTGAAGTCACATGGTATTCTGTAACAAAGGAGGCATAGACTCATAATTTTAGAACTAAAAAAAGCCCTAGATGAAGGTATTTAATCAGACTTTCTCATTTACAGATTAAGAAACATATTTGGAGATACAACAGTAGTTCCTAATTTGCTGCCTTTTTAAACCATAGTGCATGACTCTTGATTTGTTAAAATTGTCCCTAAATTTCAGTTTGTGGAGAAGAGCAAAAAAGGGCCTTTTTGAAAGCACCCCCCCCTTTTTTTAAATGTTTTATTTATTTCTGAGGGAGGGAGGGAGCATGAGCAGGGGATGGTTAGAGAGAGAGAGGGAGATAACAGAATCTGAAGCAGGCTCCAGGCTCTGAGCTAGCTGTCAGCACAGAGCCCGACATGGGGCTCGGACCCACAAACTGAGATCATGGCCTGAGCCAAAGTTGGGTGCTCAATTGACTGAGCCACCCAGGCGCCCCTTTGAAAGCCCTTTTAATTCAAAGAGCACAATGTCCACAGAGTAAAGCCTTCAAACAGTGCAAAATGGTGTATAATGAAGAGCAAATCCTTCTCCTTAGAAAAAAAATGGCCTCTTTCCTGAAATTCATTGTGTATAACGGAAGCATATTTACATCTGGCTGACTCACTTTTAATGAAACTAGAATTGACCAGTGGGTTCTGGTGATATAGTCTGGTCCTCCATTATGAAGTTCCCCATCAACTTTTCTTCTAATGGTTTCACTCATTTATGATTGTTGCAAGATGGTAATTTTCTTTCCTTTTCTTTTTTTAAATGTTTCTTTATTTTTGAGACAGAGGGAGAGAACACACGAGCACAAGTGGGAGAGGTGCAGAGAGAGGGAGGTACAGAGGATTCCAAGCAGGCTCTGCACTGACAGCAGAGAGCTCAATCTGGGGCTTGAACTCATGAACTGAGAGATCATGACTGGAGCCCAAGTCAAATGTTTAACTGACTGAGTCACCCAGGTGCCCTGGTGATTTTTCTACTTCAGTCATTTCTACTACCTTTGTTAGCCAGAATCCTTTTTGCAAAAAACTTTTCTTCATCAACTAGGGCTATTTGATTAATCTGAATTACTGATCCTAAAGGAAAGATGATTTTCTCCCCAGATTGGGATGTTTTAAAAGTTGGAGGGTCAAGGGACACCTGGTTGGCTCAGTTGATTAAGTGTCCGACTTTGGCTCTCAGGTCACGATCTGGTGATTCGTGAGTTCGAGCCCCGCGTCTGACTCTATGCTAACAGCTTAGAGCCTAGAGCCTGCCTTGGTTTCTATATCTCCCTCTTTGCCTCTTCCCCACTTGCGCTTTGTCTCTTTCAAAAATAAGTAAACACTAGGGGCGCCTGGGTGGCTTAGTCGGTTAAGCGTCCGACTTTCGCTTAGGTCATGATCTCGCAGATCGTGGGTTCGAGCCCCGCGTCGGGCTCTGTGCTGACTGCCAGCTCAGAGCCTGGAGCCTGTTTCAGTCTGTGACTCCCTCTCTCTCTGACCCTCCCCTGCTCACGCTGTCTCTCTCTCTCTCTCTCCTAAAAATAAATAAAACATTTTAAAAAAAAATAAGTAAACACTAGAAAAAAAATTAAAAAAAAAATTTTTTTTTTTAATATTTTTTATTTCTAGGAGAGAGAGAGAGACAGCGCAAGCAGGGGAAGGTCAGAGAGAGAGGGAGTCACAGACTCAAACAGGCTCCAGGCTTTGAGCTGGCAGTCAGCACAGAGCCCGACGCGGGGCTCGAACCCATGAACCGCGAGATCATGACCTAATCGAAAGTCGGACGCTTAACCAACTAAGCCACCCAGGCGCCCCTAGAAAAAATTTTTTTAAATGTTGAAGGGTCAAGATTCCTTGAAAAATCTTAACCGAAGATTTTAAAGCGCAGCCCATGAAGTGACTAAGCCTTGAGCAAAACAAGAAATGCAACCTAGATTCAGGCTTTCCAATACAAGCTAGTGTCTCTGAGGTGGTGGGCCAAGAGTCAGGAAAGCTGTAATCTACTCCTGCACTGCCAGTGATTAGCAGGGTGATGTTGGGCAGGTCAGGGAGACTCTTGAGCCTACTCCTCTCCAAAATGAAGTATTTGGTTTAGAATCTTTTTCTGTGAAGGACCAAAGAGTAAAGATTGTACGCTTAGGGCAACATGGGTCTCAGGTCTCTGTCCCAAATTCTTAGTTTTTGTTTTGTTTAGCATTTAAAAATATAAAATCCATTCTTAGCTGTGGGCCATACAGAAATAGGAGATGGGCTGAATTTGGTCTGCAGGCTATCATTAGCTGAGACCTGGTTTAGAAACCCACTCAGATGCCATTCATTTTTACATTTGTTTTTCTGCACAAGTGCCCTTATGCATATGGTACCAGATATACAAATGAAAACCTATAGCATAATGTCAGGTTTAGACTTTTAAAATTCTGTCCTAATATTTTGCTCATTCATGGTTAAATGTAAACCAGAAAATCTACCATTTCTCCAGAAGATTTATTTATAGTTTTCCTACATTGAATCAAAAGTCACTTTCTTTTCTTACATGGAGGTGTGCAAATTTAAAAAAAAGAAAAAAAGGAAGATGCTTTGGGACCTCATATAAGAAAAGATAGTCATTATTTATAAAAAGTCATAATTATTGGAGAATTTTTCTGTAACTTACTCTTTTCACCTGGTAATTGAGTAAATACTTAAGGACATATGAGACAGTTCCATTCCTTGAGACCCTGCCTTTGAAATGTCGTTTTTCCTTCAAAGGTAAACATTTTGATTTTCTTGACTAAATTTCTCATGTGTATTCTTTAAAATGTTAAAAATAGGGGCACCTGGGTTGCTCAGTTGTTTAAGTGTCTGACTTTGGCTCAGGTCATGATCTTGTGGTTTGTGAGTTCGAGCCCCGAGTTGGACTTTGTGCTGACAGCTTAGAGCCTGGAGCCTCCTTTAGATTCTGTGTCTCCCTCTCTCTCTGCCCCTCCTATGCTCATGCTCCAGTTCTCTCTGTCTCTCAATAATAAATAAAAATATTAAAAATTTTAAAAACTGTTAAAAATAAATCCTATCGGTATTTTTTTAAAAGTTAAGTTTTAAAAGAAAAGTATTGTACTATTTCCTAACAATTAGCATTTTGCTTTTTTAAAATATGGAACTTAAAAACTTAGTCTACTTGGTCTCATTGTGAACAAAGTTCATTTTTCCATATAGAGTTTTTGGGACTGCTGACTACCTGAAGTTTCTTTTTTCACGTAAGAAAAACTTTTTTCCATGACTCACACTCCAAAGGAAGCAACATTGAACAATTTCAGGCCTTTACTTCTCAGCTGTCCAGAAGCAGACAGACTTGTGTGTAGAGTCACAGTTAAAACCCCTTGGAACATCCAGTTTGGGTGTTTCTGTGTTGGATCTGCTGTACTGTGGAAAATTTTCTGGGATCTTTGATTTGAGTCTAATTCTATGATGGCCATTCTTTTAGAATGCCTTTCCTAATTATAGAATTAATATTAAGTACCACGTGTTCATCATATGCTATATACCAGCCGTATGCTAAATATTTTTATATATAATACTTGCTCATTGTAGACAATTTGAAAAATAAAGAAGCAGGAAAAAGAAACAATATTACTATTCAGAATCAACCACTGTTAACATTTTGATACAGTTCTATCAAAATATTTTGTTTTCCTTTTTCCATTTTTGGCTTGAGAACATATAGTATACATGATTTTATATAAAATTTTAAACAGTACAAAACCATTTTCATAATTTAAAAAATTTATTCTAGAAAATTTGAGTAATACAGAGAGTATAAAGAAGAAAACTTACAGTGGTATATAAGCCTACTATATACAGATAACCACTATTAAATTTTGATGTGATCATTTAATATTTTCTTTTAAAAAAAAAAAAAAGGTTTTTAGGGGTATCTTGGTGGCCCAATCATTTGAGCATCTGACTCTTGGCACAGAGCTTGCTTGGGATTCTCTCTCTCTCCCTCTCTCTGCCCCTCCCCTGCTTGCTCACTCTCTTAAAACAAATAAATTTTTAAAACATTAAAAATGTTTTAAATGTTTATTTTTGAGAGACAGAGCATGAGTGGGGGGAGGGCAGTGAGGGAGGGAGACACAAAATCTGAAGCAGGCTCCAGACTCTGAGCTGTCAGCACAGAGCCAAACGTGGGGTTTATACTCACCAGCTGTGAGATCATGACCTGAGCTGAAGTTGGATACCTAACCGACTGAGCTGCCCAGGTACTACCCCCAAATTTTTTTTTAAGTGATCTCTGTGCCTGTTGTGGGGCTTGAACTCAAAACTCGAAGATCAGGAGTCATCCTGATCTGGCCTGCTCTACCAACTGAGCTGGCCAGATTCCCCCTGTTTTATTTCCATATATACATACACATGCATGTATTTTTACTTTGATGGTGATAGTATGAATACTATTTTGTATCCTTTTTTTCCACTTAAAAGCATATAAACACTTTTGGTCAAGTTAAAACTCCTTGTAAATATTGTTTTAATTGTTCCATGATACTCTGTTGTCTGGATACACCATAATTTACCTAACTGGTCTGCCATTGTAGGACATTTAGGTTGTTCAAAGGTGTGCTATGCAGATGACACTACAGTGACCATACTTTGCATTTATTTTAAGTTTATAGTCACAGAATGATGACATTTCGTTGTAAAGGATAGTGGCAATAACTGACCCCCAACAGCTCAATTGATAGAAAAGGGAGAGGAAGTGGCTTGTCTAAGCTCCTTCATAATTAACAACTAGTGCACCTTTACCATTCTGGAGGTTGGCCATGTGCCATTCTGCTTCTCTTGTAGGAAGCCATGTGCACTCTTGGCTTTTGTCCTGAGGGATATGGATTTTACATTTGCATGTGTCAGTGGCAGTGGTTCTTCCCTTGAACCAGCAGAAAAGTGAAGAGAACCTACCTCAGGGCCAACCTCAATTCCTGTTTGGTAAGGGCAGATTTTAGGTTTAGGAGCAAAGGTCACGATTGCATTTTTTCTGTCTTTGTTTTATAAAAAAACATTTCTACTGGAATGATAACTGTTTCATAGTTACCAAGTCCTCTCATTTATAGTATCTCATTGGGTCTTCCCAAGAGCTGTAGAAGATGGATGAGACAAGGTTATTAACCGTGTTTACTGATTTTTCAAAAATTGCTTCAGAAAGATTGTGGCTTGACTTCTGCAGGGAGTGGAGTTGCAGGAATCTAAGCCCAAATTTTGTAACACTACTTTGTCTATACATACAGCAGAAGTTGGTGAGTTAGAGCAGTAACAATGTGTTTAGAGGTCTGGTTAATCTAGTATTTAGTAGCCTGTATGTAGAGTACTTCTTGCTAATAGAACTCAGAGATCTTGGGAACATTGAAGCCTGTCTTCTGTTAAAGAAACATAAGGGCCTTCTTAGATAAGGCTTGCTGCTTGTCCACTCACAGACACATTGGGCAGAGGAATACCAGGAAACATCCCTGTTGGTGAAAGCAGAGCTGGGAAACATATTTTAGTGTGTGTGGTTTTTTTTTAATTTATTTATTTTGAGAGAAAGAGAAAGCACGAGTTGGGGAGGGATAGAGAGAGAGGGAAAGAGAGAATCCCAAGCAGGTTGCAAGGAGCCTGATGTGGGGCTCAAACCCACAAACTGGGAGATCATGACCGGAGTCTAACTTGGACACTTAACTGACTGACCCACCCAGATGCCCCTGGGAAGCATATTTTAAAAACCATGGGCCTGGTCCAACTTTCTTCATGTTACAGATGGGAGGGAGAGCCAGCAAAGTTGACTGATTTGTCCAGTGTTTCGCAGGTAGGCTGAGCTGTGACTCATGGTACATAGCATTTTCCTTGCTTTGATTTTATCTTTTCTTCTTTTTTATGAGGACTGGTTGTGTAGGGCCAGTCAGTAGATTGCATTGGGTTTGGTAGAAGAGAAGGGCTTGAGTGGTTGGTTGAGGGATGATTGCAAGGTAGTCAGATAACAGCTATCACTTCCTTTCCAGAATAGCATTTTTTGTTAATATTTACCATTGGTATAGCTACTACAAATAACCTCTAGTACTTACTTGAGCACCTCCTAGCCTAGCACTGTCCTGAACAGTTTCCCCACATTATCTGGTTCTCAGAACAGTTCTACAAAGTAGATGTCATTATCTCCTTTTTTAAGATAAGGATACTGGGCCTTACGGAGTTATTTCCCCATGGCCATTCAGCTAGTTAAGCAACTCTTAGAATTGTGACTAGTTCCTCTCAAGACTGGTCCCTTCAGAAGGCCATGCTCTTTGAACTGTGCTGTCCATTTCATGCCCTTAAAAAGTTGCAGAGGAAAAGACATTTTAAGCCCCCAAAATGTAATACCAAGTTGCCATGAAAAGTTTTCAGCAGAATGGCCTCCATTGAATGTGAACCCTGACCCTACATGCCTCCTGACTGGTTGTCGTCGTCTTTTTTTTTTTTATTTATTAAAGTTTTGTTTTTTTAAGTTTTTGTTTATTAATTTACTTTTGAGAGAGAGAGAGCACACATGCACAAATGGGGGAGGGGCAGAGAGTGAGAGAGGGACAGAGGATCTGAAGTGGGCTCTGTGTGCACAACAGAGAGCCCGATATGGGGCCTGAACTCATGAACCGTGAGATCATGACCTGAGCCGAAGGCAGATGCTTAACTCACTGAGCCACCACGACTGCTTATCTTCTAATTCTGATATTAAGATGGATTTTTTTTCTGTTGCAACTGCTTGTTGGTGAGAAAGTTCACAAAACTTTCATAGCTGGTGAAAGCTGGGATTAGCAAAATTGTTCAGTATTAGTCCTTCCTAACTATTTTTGTGACATGGTCCCTTTTGAGATTTGACAAAAGCTATAATTCTCTGCCCAGGAAACTTTGCCTGATTTCAGGTGATTCATGGATTTCCTGAATCCCTCCTGAGACATGTTGCCTATGGAGTCCCAGATTAAGAACTGTCATACAAATTCAATACACTCTGAGAATTCTTTATATTGTATAATCTGTTCATGGCATTCTCTCTGGAAATCTGTACCTGGCCAGGTCATTTGAGGATACATATCAGAGTATAGTGAGCTACCCTGAAGTCCTCCCTGTTTCTTCGTGGTTTATGTAAGACTTGTAATAGCTCTTGTGTGTGTTTATCTTTTCAGGGCACAGGCTGGTGAGCTGTGGGTCAAGAATGAAAAGGTCATGTGTGGTTATATCAGCGAAGATACCAGGGTGAGATTGATAAAATGTTTTTTTGGTTTTGTTTCTTCATACCATTATGTCTGAGTCCTGAAATCAAAGACAAAACAGAGATAAGCAACTTGCTTATCTCCTGATGGCTACTATTCGAAGGTAGATAATATTTTAATATTGTCAAGGACTCCTGAAATTCTGGTGTTTTATAGTTGGATCTCTCCAGTTTGGGATCAGTCTTCACTTTCTCTTTCGAAAGAGGCCTAAACATGGAAATGTAGTGTCTAGCCTGCAGGCTTCTGTGCCTATAAATACATAGCAAAAGTTAAACTCAGTAGAAGGTTGCAGTCAGTAAACATGAACAAAGATCTTTGCAAAGGAAATCTCGTTCTTTGGCTCTCTTTTCCAGTTGGAAAAAGCCAAACTAAATAGCTGTAAACATTACCCATTTTGGTGAAACCACTTGCCCGCTCTTCCTTGTTCTCATCCTCTGCCTCCCTTGAGAGCATTGGTTTGAACTGAAGGTGATATTGTCTTCACAGGGGTCTTTTGGCAATGTCTGGAGATATTTTTATATGTCACAGCTAAGAGTATGTGAAGAATGTTGCTAGACATGATACAGTGTATAATACAGATCTCCAGAACAAAAAATTACCTGATCCAATATAGCAGTGTTGTGGTAGGGGGGCTGTTTGGTGTATTGTGGGATGCTTAGCATCATCCCTAGCTTCTGTGCACTAGATACCAGTAGCACCCTGCAGGTCATGACAACTAGATATGTTTCCAGACATCACCAAATGCCCCTGGTTGAGTACCAGTGCCTTTTTAGGTAACTACTATCTGAATTTAATTTTTGTATTTTTCCTTGTTTGCATAGTGTTAACACATATGTGTTATATCTTAGTTTACTGTATATTTGTTTTGCTTTTTTTTGAAATTTATTAAAGTGAAATAAAAAATAGTCCTTTTTAGCTAGCTTTTTACTTGATACCATATTTTAAATCTATAATTAAGACAGTATGGATCATAGGTAAAATAATGCCAAATTATTTTTCAAATTTTTGGAACCACTTAATACTCCTAGTAGCAATATATAAAATCTGTTGTTTTTCATTTTTTTCCAACACTTGGTGTGAGATTTTTAAAGTTTTTGCAGCTTTAGTGGGCACAGACTGGTATAGTGATCTTGTTTTGCTTTTATCCAGTTTTTATAGAAATTCATTCTTTTTTTTTTAAGTTTATTTATTTTTGAGAGAGGAAGAGTACGTATATGTGGGGAAGGGGCAGAGAGGGAGGGGGACAGATGATCTGAAGTGGGCTCTTGTGTTGACAGCAGAGATCCTGATATGGGACTTGATCTGCTTAACTGACTGAGCCACCCAGGCACCCCTCTAGAGATTCATTCTTGGTGGCTTGGTCACTTAAGCATCTGACTTTGACTCAGGTCATGACCTCACAGCTTGTGAGTTCGAGCCCCTCATTGGGCTCTGTGCTGACTGCTCAGAGCCAGGAGCTTGCTTCAGATTCTGTGTCTCCCTCTCTCTGCCCCTCCCCTGCTCACACTCTGCCTCTCTCTTTCTCAAAAATAAACATTTAAAAAAATTCACTCTTAAGCATGATTTACAAAGAGTGTGATAATTGGGCCTGTGTTCATCTCTTCAACCTTATTCATTCACTTATTTTACAATAAATAATATGGAAGCACCTCTTGTGTGTCAGCTACTGTGCTTTTTCTTTATACTTTTTTAAAATATATATTTTTTAAATTTTATTTTAGAGCAGGGGGAAAAGAGAGAATCCCATCATGGGGCTTGATCCCACAAAGCATGAGATCATGACCTGAGCAGAAAGCAGCAGTCAGACGTTCAACCTACTGAGCCTCCCAGGTGCCCCTACACTTGATTTTTAATGGCGCCTGACTGGCTCAGTTGGTAGAGCATGCCATTCGACCTTGGGGTCGTGAGTTTGAGCCCCACTTTGGGTGTAAAGATTACTTAAAAAACAATATTCTGGTTCAGAATATTGATCTGGTAACAGAACATTATCCATGAATAT
Organism: Proteles cristata cristata; assembly: GCA_017311185.1. Lineage (NCBI taxonomy): Eukaryota > Metazoa > Chordata > Mammalia > Carnivora > Hyaenidae > Proteles > Proteles cristata. Next base: position 108,152 of record JAESUZ010000341.1, read on the forward strand.
CTTTCATTCTAGAGGGGAATTCAGAGTGGGGAATTCCCATTCAGTAGGGATGCATGGATGAACAGCACAGACGAGAGCCCTCCCAGTAAGGAGCTTACACCTTAGTAGGGGGACAAATGTAGGTAGATACCCAGTCCATAAATGTGGTAATTACAGATTATGATGAGTACTCCAAAGGAAATTAATTGGGTAATGAGAAAGACTTGAGTGTGGCTGCCTTAGTAAACAAATGAGATAAATGAAAACTTCTCAGGGAAACAGGGCATTGTGGTAGAGAACAAGAGACCTTCTTTGCAAAGGTGGGCAAGGAGGTGTCTCTGAGAAGGTGCTGGAATGGTGAGACTTAGCCAGTATATGAAGGTTGAGGCGAAGAACATTCCAGGCAGAAGAAACAATTGTGAGAGGCAAGTGTGACAAAAGCATAGGTTATAAGTAGGGAGCATGATGTCAAAGGGAAGGTGGTCTGGTTCCAGCCAGTTTGTGCAGGTCCTTGTAACCAGTGTAGAGTGTATTCTAAAGATGATCCACTTGGGGCGCCTGGGTGGCTTAGTCGGTTAAGCGTCCGACTTTCGCTTAGGTCATGATCTCGCGGTTCGTGGGTTCGAGCCCCGCGTCGGGCTCTGTGCTGACTGCCAGCTCAGAGCCTGGAGCCTGTTTCAGTCTGTGACTCCCTCTCTCTCTGACCCTCCCCTGCTCACGCTGTCTCTCTCTCCTAGAAATAAAAAAAAAAAAAAAAGATGATCCACTGAAGGATTTTAAGAGGGGAGTGATTTCCGAATTAGGCTTTCAAAAGATTACTTATTAAGTTGGATTTTGTTGTTGTTACATAAATTAATCCCTTTGTTATAGACTAGTGATGTTTCAAATGGTGGACTTCTGCTGGTCTTTGAATTCTTTCAGGGTCCACTTTACTGTAATGGCAGAAATGTTGTAGGTCCAGGCACCACGGGTTACTGTTTGCATGCAGGAACCACAGGTCCAGATCCCCACAACTCATCTTCCTCTTAGTTTTGCCATAGAAGGAGCGTGCATACTTGGCGTGCTGGCTTTTTTCAACTTTCTTCACGATTTTCCTGAGGGAGACCCTGTAATGGAATCTGTATTTACCGACAATTCCCATCTTCATGGTGCATTTAGCTGTGTTGTCACAAACTAGGGCCAAGCTCAGAGAACCATCCATCCAGTTAGATTGGTTGAACAAAAAAACCTGAAGTAACAATAGCAAGTTGATTCTTCAAAGTCAACTTTTTTTTCTCCAGTAAAATAAGTCCATAGGTAAGCCATTCACTGCTAGGATGACATTGTCACAGTTAACTGGTGATCTAAGGTTTTTTTAATCTTCCTGTCCTGCCTTCCTTGGGACTGGGCTTCCATGGTTCAGCTGGAGCTGCTGTAACTACTTCAAATTCCAGGCAGAGGAGAGAGGAAGGGAAGGAAGACAAGAGGGATGCACTTTCTAGGCAAGTCAGCTTCAGGATGTGACATTTCTATTAACATCTTACTGAATTTAGTCACATACAACTACTCAGGAAGCTGGGAGGTTTAGTATTTTGATTTGGTCCCTTGCCTCTCGCAATAGCGTCAGCTTCCCATTACATAAGAAGAAAGGATGTGGCATAGGCATCCATGGTACGTGCTGTAGCCACTCTGGCTCTGTGTAGAGCATTGTTTGTAGGGTCAAGAGTAGAAGCAGAGAAACAACTTAGGAAGTTAGAAGATTATGGCATGGACTAAGGCTGGAGCTGTAGCAATGGAGACATGTGGGCAGACTTGGGATACATTTTGGGGTAGGGTCCACAAAACTTGCTGATGCATTGGATACAAAGAATGAAGGAAAGAGAAGAATTGATCAGCTTGATAGACAGATGTTGGTGTCATTATGGGATGAGGAAGACTGAGGAGGAGACATTTGGGAGCAATTGAGAGAAGATATTTGTAAGACGCCTGTTGGACTTCTGAGAGGAGTAATCTGGGGAGGTAGTTGAGTCTGAAGCTCATTTCATCACTTCTCCCATATGTGCCACACACACACCCCGCTCCAAACCCTCCCACGCCAAACTGTCCTGCTCTTGGGAACCATTTGCTATTCCTCAAACATGCCACAATTCTCTCTTGCCTCTCTATCTTTGCACATACTGCTCTCTCCTGCCTGGAGCACTTAGATCCTGCCTTCCCCCCTTACAAGCTACTCACCCATCCCTCTGCACTCCTCTCAGGCTTCCTTGCTTCTGGAAAGCCTTTCTAGTTTCTGAGGTAGTCTGGGTATGAAGGGCATGTATGATGTGAATTATAACTTATTAGACTGGCAGCTCATCAACTGGCATATCTTAGCCCAAGTTCTACATTCATAATGAGCTTTTCTTGACTTTCCCAGGTACATTTATTGCTCTTTCTCCTGTGTTTCTTATGAGAACCTTCATGGAATGTTTGTAGCTATTGCTATCGTTTGCACATCTTAATCCTCTACTATAATTTCTTAGAAGGTAGGGATAGGATCTTCTCTTCAGAGTTTATGATGTAAGGGATGAAGCGTGCTTTTAGAAATCCCATGTCACAAGAAAAATCTTCCATCACTGCTTTTTTTGGGGGACAGGTCTAAAAACATATAAGATATACTGTCTTAACCATTTTTTTTTTTTTTTTTTTTATTTAGGAGAGAGAGAGAGACAGCGTGAGCAGGGGAGGGTCAGAGAGAGGAGTCACAGACTGAAACAGGCTCCAGGCTCTGAGCTGGCAGTCAGCACAGAGCCCGACGCAGGGCTCGAACCCACGAACCGCGAGATCATGACCTGAGCGAAAGTCGGACGCTTAACCGACTAAGCCACCCGGGCGCCCCAACCATTTTCTTTTATTTATTTTTTGAGATTTTAAGTAGTCTCTGCACTCAATGTGTGGCTCAAATTTAGAACCCTGAGATCAGGAGTAACATGCTCTCCAGACTGAGCTAGCCAGGGGTCCCATATCTTAACCATTTTAAAATGTATGGTTCAATAGGGTTAAGTACATTAACATTGTTGTGAAATGAATCTACAGAACTTTTTCTTCTTGTACAACTGAAACTCACTACATTATTGCATTTTAATACAACTGCGTTTTTATTTCAGGTGGTATTCCGTTCTACGTCGGCTATGGTTTACATATTTATTCAAATGAGCTGTGAAATGTGGGATTTCGATATTTATGGTACTGTCCTTAAGTGATTGTTTTTGTTCCTTTTGGTAGATATTTTTGGTTTCCCCCAAAATGGTATTTTATAGCAAGACATTGACATTCTCTAAAAATATATCTTGAGATCTTTATAAATATTCAAATGCCAAAATAAATACACTGAAAGTAAATATTTTATATATACACATTTATTTATTTGATGAATTCCATGAAATGCTGTAAGGTATTAATGCAAAATCTAACTTCTCAGATCTTTAATTGTTCTGTAAGTACAGTCGAAAAGTCATAAAGTCACTCTGTTAGTAGGAACCAGCACTTTCTTTGATATCTTTCATTTCTCTTATCACTCATAGAAATCTCCATGTTTGTTTTGTTTTATTAAAATTACTATGTAATGAGAAGAGGACAGTAAAGCTGCCATGAGGTGTGAATACTGTGTCCAACACACCAACCCTATGGTGCATGTTATTTCACATTTGTGTTTAGAGAAATTATAAGCTAATTTCTGCCATGGGTCATCAAGGTCACTCAAGAACAGCAGGAACTGCAAATGATAATTCAGTGAATGCCCAGGGTCATCTTCTAACCAACTTTAAGCATCATTGTAAAATATTCACATTTAGTAGATATTTATTCCTCCTCTCATTCTGAAGATAACACTGTATTTTTCTTTTTTAAATAAAAGTTTATTTTTTTGGGGGGAGTGTATGGGAGAGAGTCAGAGAGAGAGGGAGAGAGAAAGAGTCCTGAGCAGGCTCCATGCTGTCAGCTTGAACAGTTTGGGGCTTTAACCCATGATTCATGAGACCATGACCCGAGCCAAAATCAAGAGTTAGACACTTAACCAAGTGAGCCCCCCAGGTGCCCGAATACTGTATTTTAAAATCATCAAAGCGTTTCAGTCTTGGATTTTATCTTGGAGCTATGGCCTCTTAGTGAGGCAGATATTAAATTTGGCTTGATAGAAAGTCTAAGTTGAACACTTCTATACATCTGACTTTTAGGATCTTGTTTTAAGATACAGCAGAACCCACCTTCTCTTTGGTCTTATTCGTGCTACTTTACTGAGAGAAGATATTGTAAACAAGAAATAAAGATAATCCTTACCCTCTTCTCATTGTTGCTTTTCAGGGGATCTATATTTTGAGAAAGCTGTGAATGGTTTCCTTGCTGATCTCTTTACCAAGTGGAAGGTATGTTTCTTATGCAATAAATCTCATTATGTAAACATTATTCATTGCAGGTTTTAGACATACAGTCTTTCTGTTAAGCTGCCTTTATCAAGTTTCTTAGCTAAAGCCCAAGTTTATAAGACTGTAGATTTAATTACTTTAACCACCTCAACATGATAAAGGTCATTTATGAGAAACCCACAGCTGACATCAGACTCAATGGTGAAAGACTAAAAACTTCCCTCCTTAATAGATTAGGAACAAGGTAAGGATGCCTGCTGTCACCACTGGTGTTCAGCATTGTACTTGAAGTTTTAGCCTCAGCAACAAGGCAAGAAAAAGAAATAGAAAGCATGCATATTGGAAAAGAAGGATTAAAACTATTAAAACTATTTCCATTCACAGATGATCTCTTATATGTAGAAGATCTTTAAAAATGCACCAAAAAACTATTAGAGCTAATAAATGGATTCAGCAAAGCTGCAAGGTTACAAAATCAATGCACATAATCAGCTGTATTTCATCAGCAATGGACACTTTGAACAGGAAATTTAGAAACAAAGAATTAAATTGTATGTATGTACTTATTTAAGTAGGTTCATGCCCAACTGAGCCCAATCCAGGACTTGAACTCAATAATCCTGTGATCATGATCTGACCTGAGCTGAGATCAAAAGTCAGATACTTAATCAACTGAGTCACCCAGGCGCCCCCAAGGAATTAAATTTTAAAAAGAGAATTAAATTGGGGCATCTGGGTTGCTCAGTTAGTTGGGCATCTGACTCCTGGTTTTGGCTCAGGTCATGATCTCACAGTTTGTGAGTTCCAGCCTTGTGTCAGGCTCTGCACTGCCAGTGAAGAGCCTGCTTGGGATTCTCTCTCCCTCTTTCTCTGCCTCTTCCCCACTCACTCTCTTTCTCTCTTTCAAAATAAATTTAAAACAAAAATTAAAGCACTCCTGGGTGGCTCTGTCGGTTAAGTGGCCAGCTTCGGCTCGGGTCATGATCTTGCAGTTAATGACTTTGAGCGCTGCATCGGGCTGGCTGCTGAGAACTCAGAGCCTGGATCCTGCTTCAGATTCTTTGTCTCCCTCTCTGTCTGCCCCTCCCCTGCTCACGCTCAGTCTCTCTGTCTTTCAAAAATAAACATTAAAAACTTTAAAAAATAGGGGCGCCTGGGTGGCTTAGTCGGTTAAGCGTCCGACTTTCGCTTGGGTCATGATCTCGCGATTTGTGGGTTCGAGCCCCACATTGGGCTCTGTGCTGACAGCCAGCTCAGAGCCTGGAGCCTGTTTCAGAGTCTGTGACTCCCCCTCTCTCTAACCCTCCCCTGCTCATGCTGTCTCTCTCTCTCTCTCTCTCTCTCTCTCTCTCCTAGAAATAAATAAAACATTAAAAAAATAAAAAATAATAAAAAATAAAACTTTAAAAAATAAAAAATTAAAAAGAGAATTAACTTAAAAAAAATTCTATATACAAGAACATCAGAGAGTGTAAAATATTTTGAATTAATTTACCCAAGGAGGTGCAAGATTTGTATGCTAAAATCTACAAAATGTTGCTGAACGAGATTAATAAAGATCTAAATAAATGAAAAGAACCAACCCATGATCATAGATTGGGAGACTTAATATCATTAAAATAGCAATAGTACTCAAACTATAGTTCAGTCCCTATCAAAATCCCAATGACCTTTCTTTTTCGCAGAAACGGAAAAGCTAATTGTAAAATTTATGTAGAATTGCAAGGGATTCTGCGTAGCCAAAACAACCTTGAGAAAGAACAACAAAGTTGGAGGCCTCTCACTTCCTAATTTCAAAACTTACTACAAAGCTAAAATGCACCTGGCATTTAGATAGATCTATAAATCATTGGAATAGAATTGAGAGTACAGAAATCAATCTATACACCTGTGATTTTAGACAAGGATGTCAAGTCCATTCAATGAAAGAAAGAACAGTCTCTTCAACAAATGGTTCTGAGCCAACTGAATATCCATATGCAGAATGAATTTGGACCTCTTACTTCACATCATATATAAAAATTAACTCACGGTGGATCAAAGACCTAATGTAGGAGAGCTATTTGAGGTCACATTATGTAATGGCAAACAACATGGAGTTTGGATAGAAACAATTTGGGCTTAAAATTATGGTTCTGCTTTGATTAGATTTTTTTTTTTTTAAATCTTGGAGAAGTAGTCAGTCTCTCTGAGCTTCTGTTTTCTTTTCTTCAAAATGGAGATTATAATAGTACCTGCCTCACAAGGTGTTTTAAAGTATCTGTACATAGTAGGGTCTCAGTTGAATCTTAAGTACCATCTTCTTACCTCAGCAATATGGGAGCACTGTCCGTCAGCTCTAAAGGGTACAGAAATAGAAAGACAATGATTACCCTGAGAGAACTTACAGATCTGCTGGGGAGCTTGCATCTACATATTTGAAACAATAGCAAGCCATATGTTTTAGGGGTTAGAATTTTATTTAGTTTTGAATTTGGGCCTGGAAGACTGAGGAAGTTTTGGATGGTTGAAAAGGAAGATGGAGAGGTTGTGTCAGATGAACAGTTTGACCAAAAGGATATAGATGGGCATGAGAGTAGGGTATGGTCTTAGGTGACTTCACAGAGGATTAGTGTAGGGAATAATTAAGTAATAAGATGGATTAGAAGGATGGGGTCGCATCAAGCCAGGAAGTTTGGACCTGACAGGAAGTGTGGGAGCTATTAAAGATTCTCAGTCAAGTGGTCAGTATGATCAAAGCCAGGGAGAATTTGAGGAAGGAGTAGTCTAAGTGGCCAGGAGCAATGTGGTGAAGTGACACATGGAATTAAGCAGAGCAGCGAGGAGGCTTCTGCAGTCGTGTGACTTAACAGTGATCAGGACTTTGTGTCTGCCTGAGTACAGGGGCTAAAGTTTGAGGTGGGCTGAATAATGGTCACCTTGGACCACGTAAATGGCCATTTCAGTATTGGGTGTGTGAAAACGTTCATTTTAAGGCTCAGTGCCTTAGATGTCCCCTCACCCTAGATTTTGTGCATGGATTTTTTTTATTAGATATAGGTGCAGGGTTTGGAATAGGTTCAGTCATTAGTTTATAGGACTTCACTCTTAGGATTTGTTTATTTTTTTAAAGTCAAGAACTTGGTTTTAAAGCAGGAGCTTGAAAAGGAATTAAAATAACTTTCTGTCGTCACTCTATTGATTTAATGATATTTGGTGAAGGTTGTTTATACTTTTTTAGTTTTTTAAGTTTATTTTTTATTTGTGAGAGAGAATGAGAACAGGGGAGATGCAGAGAGAAAGGGAGAGAGAATCCCAGGTAGGCTCTGTGCTGCACAACGCAGAGCTCAACATGGGACTCGATCCCACAAACCATGAGATCATAACTTGAGCCAAAATCAAGAGTTGGTGACTCAATTGACTGAGCCACCAGGCGATTCTTTATACCTCCTGTTGAATGACTTACAGCTAACACTGTGGCAACTGGATCAAGCATGAGAGTTCATGAATTCATTTCAGAGCCCAAAATATGGTAGTGGGGGGAATAATAGTAGTAGTCGTAATTAACATTTATTGAGTATTTTGACATACTGGGTATCATGATACGTGTTTTGCCCACATTATCTCACTTAATCCTCTTACTCCTATTAATACTGGTATGGAAAGTACAGCTCAATGAAGTTGGGCAACTTATCTATGATCAACAGCATGTAAAAGCAAAATGAGAATTCTAATTTCATGCCATCCATTCTCCCAGAGCTACACTGAGATCGTGACCTCTCTGCTGTCCTGTCTGTATTTTTATAACCCCAGGCCATGCACCTATTGTATGCTATCCCCACCATCACATGAGATGAGAGACTCAAATGCCCATACCATCCCAATCGTTGTAAGGCATTTTTTTTCTATATATCACTTATACCAAAATGAGTTAAATTTGAAGTTGAGTTTGGAGCACTGGGCATCCAATACATTAGTTGATGGCTAATAAAGATTTGCTCTTTCCTAGCGTTCTGCTCGTGGTGCTGTGGCTTGAATTTAGGAATTTCGGTCCACTTGAGATATATCCATGGGGGAATATAAGGTGACATGTTATGTGCATCATGTTGTATATATACCCTACATGGTGAATGCTGAGTTGTGTAATCAGTGAGCCTGGTGGGTTAGGGACAGGGTTGGTCTGTGTAAGCACCCATCTTCAAAGATCTGGGAGGAACTGAAACTGGGCTTGCTGGCTTACTAGGGCAAGCCACATTTCATGCCATCTGTAAACACCCTCTTTCCAGAACATTGATTTCCAGACTCCATGAATTGTTTATTCCCACTAGTCCTCATCCTAATCCAAAGGTACTTCATCACCCTGGCTTTAACTGCTGCATCTCGAACAGCTCCCAACCCTGATTTTATGACAGTGGTAGGATGTTGGGTTTGTAGTTAATTCTTACTTATACCATCGTGTGTTTTGTTCTTGTTCCTAAACTATGGTTCTGAAGAAATTTTAAAAACAACATGAAGCAGGTACAAATACCATGATCCTTTGACACTGGGCTCATCTAGTTCATGTCAAATCAAGAGCTGAGAAATAGTGACCCATATGTATTGGTGATTTACTGTTTTCAAAGCACTTTTTGCTTTCCTGTGACTATTGCCCAAGATCACATAGTGTTAAATTTCAGGGCCAGGACTCAACCTGCATTTTCTCACTCCAACAGTCCTCTGTTCACTGGATCATGCAACCTACAATGATGTGACATCATCCAATATAGTGTGCTGCCATTGGGTCTCCTAGAATTGATAATATTATGTTAAATCAGCCTGCTTCATCATGAAGTGAATAAAATAAGCTTGAGCTCTTTTTCTCTACTTATTCCTAGGAGAAGAACTGTAGTCATGAAGTGACAGTGGTTCTGTTTTCTAGAACTTTCTATGATGCAAAATCTCTTGGTAAGTCTTTCTCCTATAGTTCTTTTTTGTTAAGCTTTCCATCCATTCCTTATCATCTTGCTGTTTGCAATGCTCAGCTTTCCCACTTTTTCTGTTATGAGCACAGGGTAAAATGGAAAATAACATAGTCCGTTAGGGGATGTAGGAAGTCTATGGGCCATGATTCATCTTAAAGCAAACTCGATACATAATTTATTTCATTCATTTGTTCATTTATTCTGGTGATGAAAACCTTTTTTTTTAATGTTTATTTTTGAGAGAGACAGTGCATGAACAGGGGAGGGGCAGAGAGAGTGGGAGAATTCAGAAGAATTCAGTGGGAGAATACAGAATTCAAAGCAAACTCCAGGCTCTGAGCTGTCAGTACACAGCCCAACGTGGGGCTTGAACTAATAACTATGAGATCATGACCTGAGACAGCATCAGATGCTTAACCCACTAAGCCACCCAGGCGCCCCTGGTGATGCAGATCTTTAACCTAGAAGGAGGAGCAGGTAAACTGAATTTCTCTTCTCAATCAAATTTACATGTGTTGTTTTCTCTTTTTCAGATGAATTTCCTGAAATAAACCGAGCCTCAATTCGACAGGATCACAAAGGACGGTACTATGAAGACTTTTATAAGTATGTTTGCGGCTTTGCTATGGCCCCTCACTTTTTTTTTTTTGCTTTTTCTTTCCTAAGTTAAAAAAAATTAACCTTTTCATTTTGGAATAACAGTAGGTTTACAGGGGAGTTGCAAAGGTAGCACAGAGAGTTCAAATATACACTTCAGCCAGTTTTCCCTTTTAACATTTCATAACTATGATACATTTGTCAAAAGTATGAGATTAGCACTGGTGTATTACTATTAACTAAAGTTCAGTTACAGTTCTCAGATTTCATCAGTTTTCCCACTTTATATATCTTTTTTCATTCCAGCATCTAATCCAGGATACCACATTGCATTTTCTAAACTTTGTGCTGTGAAAAATTTCAAACTCACAGAAACGAAGAATAAATAACATGATGAATTCATACACCTAACACCTAGATTTAACAGCTATTATTATGCCACGTTTGCTTCATCTGTTTTTAGGCTATATTTTATTTTAGAGTAAATTATAAATATTATGATATTTCATTCTTATGCATATCTAAAAAATAAGGTCGATTTTACATATAACCACAATATCATGGTCACATTGGACAAAGTCAACTCTATATCATCCAATATCTAGTACATATTTAGGTTTCATTAATTGTGTCTGAAGTAACTTATGTTTAGTCTGCTTAAGTCTTTTTAAATTTTTTTTTAACATTTATTATTATTATTATTTTTTAACATTTATTTATTTTTTTGAGAGACAGAGAGACAGAGCATGATCAAGGGAGGGTCAGAGAGAGAGGGAGACACAGAATCTGAAACAGGCTCCAGGCTCTGAGCCGTCAGCACAGAGCCCAACGCAGGGCTCAAAGTCACAAACTGCAAGATCATGACCTGAGCTGAAGTCAGAGGCTCAACCAACTGAGCCACCCAGGCGCCCCTGTTAAGTCTTGATGTAAATTCACCCTTGATGCAATTTCACCCTTCCTTTTTGCCCCCAAACATGTGATGTGTTGAAGACTAAGTTGGTAGTTCTGTAGTATTGTGCTTTCCAATCTTTCATGTTCCTATGAACCTTTCCTGGGGATCATTCTGAGTCCAATCAGTTTGGAAGTCCTGGGATGGGCCTGAGATTCTGCTTGTCCAACTAGCTCCTGTGCTTGCATATGTTGGTCTCTGCACCCCATTTTGAGTAGGGAGGCTGTAAAAGACCCTTTCTGGATTTGTCTGATTGCATCCTTGTGGTGGTGCTTATTTTCTATAAACCAAAGGTTACAAATGAGGCAATTTAGCTGCCCTGTCCACTCACCATGGACATTTGGCATTGTCTAGAGACTTTTTTCCTTTTGGTCAAAATGGTATAGGGGAGGTAAAAAGGGGGAGGTTCTACAACTGATACCTGCTGGGTAGAGGCCAGGGATGCTGCTCTGCATCCTGCAGTGCACACAGGACAGCCCCCGCTGTAGTTATTTAGCTCAAGGTAACTAACAGTAGTGCTGAGGTTGAGAAGCCCTCTCTAAGGACTTGATGGAATTTAGGTTGGACCTTTTTCGTAAGACTTACCTCATTGTTGATGCCCTGTACTTCACGCTGCATCACTACAGGAATGCAGATCAGTCTAGACGTCCTGACTGTGGCCCTGAATAAGGGGATGCTTTGTGAGATGATAGAAGCATAGCAGATATAGTCAGATGGCATTGCTCTGTGACCTGGGGCTGAAGGCCCTTGATCTTTTAAACTCTCAGATCTGTGGAGAAATTTATCACATGATTCTTGGCTCTAGAGTAGATCTCAAAACAGACTTAAAAACCCTTTTGGGGGCACCTAGGTGGTAGCTCAGTTGGTTGAGCATCTGACTTCATCTCATGGTTTGGGAGTTCAGGCCCTGCATTGGGTTCTCTTGTCAGCGCAGAGCCTTCTTAGGATTTTCTCTGCCCCTCCCCTGCTTACACTCTTTCTCTCTTTCGCAAAAATGCCTAAACATTAAAAAAAAAAAAAAGAAACCCTTTTGCTTTGTAGATTTTAAATGGGTTGATTTATTCTTGCCTGAGGTACCAAGATTTTATGCTTAAGTAAAAACCAAGTCCTTTGAAACTGAGCACATTTCATCAACTTACTATACTTGTTAAAGATTGCTTCTCTCAAACACACTACTCCGCACTACTCCGTCATCGATTCAGTCTTGCTTCCTTAGACTGTTTCCTTCTGTAATTGAGAGGAGGAGCTCTTTGTTAGTTTCCCTTCCTACCTTAGATTCTGAAAGACAATCTCACTGTTCTACAGTAACAGTTTACTCTGTGGGTTTAGTTTTTGTCTCAGATGGCCAATCCTCTACCTTACCCCCAGCCTGGAGCCTTAAACATATTTCTTTGTAGCTAGTTCCTTCCTAAGTCTCAAGCCAACACCAAATGCCAATTTGTATTTTTCTCTCCCTTCTCAACTTTGTAATAGCATTCCTAAAGAATAAATATTCTTTTGTAATTATATATATATTTCAAAAACCAGTGATTGTGGATAAGCCACAATTTTGGGGGGAACCTTTTTAACTTTTTATCTTAAAATTTTTTCAATTATGAGGACATTAAAAGAGGAATATGATGAATCTGTATACTTTTCACCTAGATTTACCAGTTACTAACATTTAGTAGACACATGATTATTTTCTACTTCATTATCATCTTTTAAGAATAAGGACATTGTAAGAGAATGTTAGATTTTGCCAATTGTTGTAATATTCCTTGTTGTAATATTCCTTATTGAAATGTTTTTCCTGATCCAGATTTCTTTTTAGAATCATGTGTCATTATTAGCTTAATCTTTTGTGTTAGTTTTTCCGTTATGAACCACATGGGTTTGAACTGCATGGATCCCCTTATATCTGGATTTCTTTCAATAGATACAAGACAGTACTATAAAGGTATTTTCCTTATGATTTTATTTTTTCTTTTTTTAAAATTTATTTTGAGAGAGAGAGAGTGCAAATAGGGGAGGAGAAGAGAGAGAGAGAGACAGAGAGAGAGAATCCCGAGCAAGCTTCACGCTGCCAGTGCAGAGCTCAACTCAGGGCTCAGACTCACAAACCACAAGATCATGACCTGAGCCAAATTGAGAGTCAGAAACTTAACCAACTGAGCCACCCAGTAACCCCTTCCCCCTTTACAGTTTTCTTAATAACACTTGTTTTTGTCTAGTTTTTTTTTTTAATTTTTTTTAATGTTTTATTTATTTCTAGGAGAGAGAGAGAGACAGCGTGAGCAGGGGAGGGTCAGAGAGAGAGGGAGTCACAGACTGAAACAGTCTCCAGGCTCTGAGCTGGCAGTCAGCACAGAGCCCGACACGGGGCTCGAACCCACAAACCGCGAGATCATGACCTAAGCGAAAGTCAGACGCTTAACCGATTAAGCCACCCAGGCGCCCCTTTTGTCTAGTTTTATTGTAAGAATATAATATATAATATTTATAATGTACACAGTATGTTAATAGACTCTTCAGCAGTAAGGGACTTCTGGTCAAGTTTTCAGGGAGTCAAAACATATGCAGATTTTCAGTTGCACAAGTCAGGAACATCTAGCCCCCATGTTGTTCAAGGGTCAGCTGTATTTCCTTTAAAACTTATCAGATTACCTTTTTATATCACTGAAGAAATAATGCATCTTTGTTGTAGAAATTTTGAAAAATCTATAGGAGAGCACAAAATAGAAAATAATAGTGGCTCCACTATGGAGGTTAATAATAAGATGGTAATAATTATCATTTGTATTCACGATTTATTATGTATAGGCCCTGATTCTAAGTACTTTAAGCATCTCTGTTTCATGTAAATATCACAGCATTCCTTGTGATGGTTACTCTTGTCCCATTGTATAGATGTAGAAACTTAGACACAAGAGTTTAACTTATCCAAAGCCCATGGAGGATTAAATGATGGCATTTGCATTTGACTAAGTCTAGTTCAGAGTCTGCTTTTGACCATTGTGTTCTTCAACCCCATAGTGATCCTACTTTAAATTATTTGTTGATTTTCTTTTGGGTCCTGTATCCCTGTGAGAATTTCATGAAAGTGATGGGCTATTTCTTCCCCCAAGATAAACATCACTATTTATCCCATGCTGATAAATTTTTCATAGCACTTCAGTGGACTCCTAGAACCTCTTTTAAGATTTTATTTTTTAAGTAATCTCTACATCCAGCATGGGGCTTGAACTCACGGCCCCAGGATTAAGAGTTGCATGCTGTACCAACTGAACCAGCCCAACACCCCTAATTCCTGGACTCTTGAGGGCTCTTGTAGCTTAACAGTATATGAAGCTATTTTTACATAATGAATGTAAAATGTACTCTGGTAGAGAGAATAGCATTGTGAGACTTCATATACCCATTACTCATGTTAAACAATTATCAAAGAGGATCGTGTCATTTTTGATAGTTACGTAATATTTGTCATAGTCTGAAGTTTTGTCATAATTTAATTCCTTATTGTTGGATGTTTAATATTTTTTAATTTTCAAATTGAATTATGTACCACTGTGATAAATAGATATATAGTTATACATTTCTGACTGTTTCTTGCTTTTTTTAAAAAAATTTGACTTTATTTTTTTAAAGCAGCTTTAGGTTCATAGCAAAATTGAGAGAAGGTACAGGGATTTCCCACATAACTCCTATACCCACACATACATAATGCCCTTCCCCCCATTATCAACATCCCTCACCAGAGGGATTTTGTTATAATTAATGAACGTACACAGATATACCATACTCGCTTAGTTAATCTTAGGGTTCACTCTTGGTGTTGTATATTTTGTGGGTTTGAACAAATATATAATGATATGTCTCCATTATTATAGAATATTTTCACTATAAAAATCATCATTGTTCCACTTATCTCTTCCCCCTAACCCACATCTCCTGGCAAGCACCGATCTTTCTAGAGTCTGCACAGTTTTTTGCCTTTTCCAGAAAGTCCTAGAATTGGAATCATATAGTATATAACGATTTCATGTTAGGTTTTCACTGAATGGTATACATTTAAATAATATTCATGGCTCAATAGCTTATTTCTTTTTAGCACTCAATAGTATTCCATTGTCTGGATATATCACAGTTTGTCCATTCATCTACTGAAGGACATCTTGGTTGCTTTCAAGTTTTGGCAGTTATAATCTTCCATGTGTGGATGTAAATTTTCAATTAATTTGGGCAATACCAAGGAGTATGATTGCTAGATCATATGATAGGAGTATATTTAGTTTTGTAAGAACCACCAAACCGTTTTCCAAAGTGGCTCCATTATTTTGCATTCCCACCAACAGTGAATGAAACTTCCTATTGCTCCATATTCTCACCAGCATTTGATATTGTCAGTGTTCTAGATTTTGGCCATTCTAATAGGCATACAGTAGTCCCGTATTGCTGTTTTATTTATTCATTTATTTATTTATTTATTTATTTATTTATTTTTAATGTTTTTATTTATTTCTGAGAGAGAGAGAGACAGTGTGAACAGGGGAGGGTCAGAGAGAGGGGGAGACACAGAATCTGAAACACACTCCAGGCTCTGAGTAGCTGTCAGCACAGAGCCCAATGCGGAGCTCGAACTCACGAACCTTAAGATCATGACCTGAGCCGAAGTTGGATGCTTAACCGACTGAGCCACCCAGGTGCCCTTACCCCCATACGATATGATGTGGAGCATCTTTTCATATGCTTATTTGCCATGTGTATTTCTTTTTTGGTGAGGTGTCTGTTCAGGTATTCTGCCTATCTTTAAATTCATAGTTTGTTTTCTGATTGTTGAATTTTAAGAGTTCTTTATGGTTTTGGTTGACAGTCCTATATCAGATGTGTTTTTTGCTGACATTATTTTCTAGTCTGTGTCTTGTCTTCTAATTCTCTTGTCATTGTCTTTCCCAGAGCAGAAGTTATTTAATTTTAATAAGGTCTAGCTTATCAATTTTTCTCTTTCATGGATTGTGGCTTTGGTGTTGAATCTAAAAAGTCACCGCCCTAGGGGCACCTTGGTGGCTCAGTCAGTTAAGTGTCCAACTTGATTTTGGCTCAGGTCATGATCTCATAGTTGGTGAGTTCAAGTCCCATGTCAGATGCTGTGCTCACAGTGTGGAATATACTTGGGATTATCTCTCCCTCTTTGTCTGCCCTTTCCCTGCCAGCACTCACTCTCGCCCGCATGCACACTCTCTCTCTCTCTCTCTCAAAATAAATAAAACTTAAAAAAAAAGTCATCACCCTAACTAGGGTCATGGGATTTTCTGGTATATTATCTTTTAGGAGTTTTATAGTTTCACATTTTATATTTTGATCTATGATCTATTTTGAGTTAATTTTATGAAGGGTGTATAGTCTATATCTAGATTCATTTTCTTTTCTTATTTTTTACGCGTGGATGTCCTCTTGCTCCAGCACCATTTGTTGAAAAGAATGTCTTTGTTCCACTGTGTTATCTTTGCTTCTTTGGTTATATTTCATACTTTTGTCTTTTGTTATGTTTTTGGGATTCTGTTTCTGGGCCCTTTATTCTGTTCCATTGATCTATTTGTCTACTCTTTCACCAGTGCTACACTATCTTTAGCTTTATCTGTAGCGTCATAGTAAGTCTCGAAGTTGGTTAGTGTTAGTTTTCCAACTTTGTTCTTCTTCAATATTGGTTGGCTATCCGGGTTCTTTATGTTTCTTTAGGATAAATTCCTAGCATTAAAATTAATGGATTAATAGAAAAATGTTTATATATATATATTTTTTAATTTTATTTTATTATTTAAAAAATTTTTCTTTTAATGTTTATTCATTTTTGAGAGAGAGAGAGACAGAGTGCAAGTAGGAGAGGGGCAGAGAGAGAGGGAGACACAGAATTTGAAGCAGGCTCTAGGTTCAGAGCTGTCAGCACAGTGCCTGATGTGGGGCTCGAACCCATGGACCTTGAGATCATGACCTGAGCCGAAGTCAGATGCCTAACTGACTGAGCCACCCAAGCCCCCCTATTTTTTAATTTTTTGTAATACATTCACATGGCTTGATATTTTTAGGTTCACAAGATCTATAGTAAACAGATTCCTACTATCTCTTTCTACTAATCTAGTTCCCTGACCTAGATTTGTTTATTGGATATATATGTAGAACCTACATATAGATATTTTACTTCAGACTTTTTATATACCGCCTAACTATTATATGATTAGGTGATATATAATGAAGAATCTTCATATAATGAAGATTTCGTATTCCTCCTCAATACTAAGCATTAATATAATTTCAAGGCAATTTTTAAGTATTTTCTTACTTTTGGTTTTCAGTCTATGTGACTTGATAATACAGGTCTTTGTTAATGTTTGTTATGTGCACTTGGCTTTAATACTTACTATTATGATAAATTACCTTAGCCCTGAAAATCCCTTCTTCCCCTTTCCTTTGAAACCCTGTGAGGGACCTGACGTAATAATAGCTGTTCAATGTCTATTTTATTTCAGAGTGGTGGTGCAGAATGAGAGGAGAGAAGAGTGGACGTCTCTTCTTGTGACCATTAAAAAACTCTTTATCCAGTATCCAGTGTTGGTGCGACTGGAACAGGCAGGTACTGCATTCATATGACAGAAAGTGCAGCAGGGAAAGGAGGTGTAGGATGGAGGCTGGCAGTCAAGAGACTCATGCTTGCTTCCTTCCCAGTGCTGGACAGAGTTTCTGCTTCTGGTCAGGTTTCTATTTTCACTTGGGTCTGATTGTTCATTATGTATGCAGTAAGTTCAATAGTGTACCTACTACAGGGTAGGGAGACCTCTGAAGCCAGTCACTCTCCACTTTCCACTTCTTTAAGAGTTCATCTTTCATGGGATACTTTTCCTTCTCTTGTGTCTTTTGCTTCAGAGGGCTTTCCTCAAGGAGACAATTCTACCTCAGCACAAGGAAACTACCTAGAGGCCATCAATCTGTCCTTCAATGGTGAGTAGGGACACCAGTCATGGTGATCTGGTATCTATCTTGTTTACCACAAGATAAACTATGAACTTCTTTTTACTAATGTCCAAAGACCCATATCCAGCTGAAGATCTCTCCACTCATGTATTCCAAAGATTAACTGGAAGCAGTAACTTCTGATTGAACAGGTTTTTTTTTTTTTTTTTAATGTTTTATTTATTTCTGAGAATGAGAGAGAGAGAGAGAGAGAGACAGTATGAACAGGGGAGGGTCAGAGAGAGAAGGAGATACAGAATCTGAAACAGGCTCCAGGCTCGAGCTAGCTGTCAGCACAGGGCCTGACGTGGCACTCCAACCCACAAACCATGAGATCATGACCTGAGCCAAAGTCAGATGCTCAACTGACTGAGCCATCCAGGCACCCCTGATTGAACAGTTTTAATGGCCAACATTTAGCTGTTAGATCTTCCATTTGGAATTAACTTGCTATTCTCATCTGCTTCTCATGGTAACCTGAGAATAAAGAGCTGGAGGGAATCTTCCTTGGGCTGTTTCACTAATAACTCCTATTCTCTACCCTATTCCTCAATTGCTTCTAAGTAATTTTTTAATTTTTTTTTTTTACCTTTATCTATTTTGAGAGAGAGAGAGAAAGCATGTGCATGCAAGTGGGGGAGGGGCAGGAGAGAGAGAGAATCCCAAGCAGACTCTACACTGTCAGTGTGAGCCTGATGTAGAGTTTGAACTCACAAACCATGAGATCATGACCTGAGCCAAAGTTGGATGCTTAACTGACTGAACCACTCAGGAACCTCAGGCTTTTTTTTTTTTTTTTTTTTAAATTACAAAAGGAACCCATGTTCTAAAATTATAATAATCAGAGGTATATCAAGTAACAATGAAGATCTCCTTCCTTCCTCTACTGTCAGTTCCCTTCTAGGAGGGAATCTTTTTAACAGTGTGGTGTGACTTCTTCTATATGTTTGTCTCTGGATGTGTTACCTGATATGCTTTGTTTGTAAATTACAGAAACCTACTGAATTGGTTTACACAAAAGAAAAAATTACTCTTATGATAAAGGGACCTGGTGGGGCCTCAGGAAAGGCTTGAACATTATTCAGAAGAAGGTGGGGAACAAAGTGGCTCTAGGAAATACAGCAGCAGGTATTCCTGGAGCATTGTTTAGCTCCCAGTTCTGTTGTCAGCTCTCTGCTCTCTGTTTAGAATTCAGTGTTCCCATAAGAGAGTCTGATTGGCACAGCTGTGGTTAGGCTTCCATTGACACTGGCCAGTAGTGGAAGTAATGATGTGTGGTCACTTCATTGTGCTTATAACCTGCTGTGTGTCTACACCAAGGTGCTGGGGATTCTAAAGTATGGGGTCTACATTCTCCAAAGAGGACATCCAGATGGCCAACAGACACATGAAATGATGCTCAGCATCCCTCCTCATCAGGGAGATACCACCTCACACCGATCAGAGTGGCTAAAATGAACAAATCAGAGGACTCTAGATGCTGGCGAGGATATGGAGAAATGGGTACCGTCCTACACTGTTTGTAGGAATGTAAACTGGTGCAGCCCCTCTGGAAAACAGTGTGGAGGTTCCTCAAAAAATGAATAGAACTCCCCTATGATCCAGCAATAGCACTGCTAGGAATTTACCCAAGGGATACAGGAGTGCTGATGCATAGGGGCACATGTACCCCAGTGTTCATAGCACCACTCTCCACAATAGCCAAAACATGGAAAGAGCCTAAGTGTCCATCAACGGACGAATGGATCAAGAAGATGTGGTTTATCTATATACAATGGAATATTACATGGCAATGAGAAACAATGACATCTGGCCATGTGTAGCAACATGGATGGAACTAGAGGGTGTTATGCTGAGCGAAATAAGTCAGGCAGAGAAGGACAAATACCATATGTTGGCATGTATAGGAGGATTAGGAAGAACTTAACGGAGGACTGGGGGGGAGAAGGGGGGAAATAGGGGAGAGGGAGGGAGGCAAACCATGAGAGACTCTTGAATGCTGAGAACAAACTGAGGACTGATGGGTATGGGGGGAGGGGAAGGGGGTGAGGGGATGGAGGAGAGCACTTGTTGGGATGGGCACTGGGTGTTATATGGAAACCAACTTGATAATAAACTATTAAAAAGGTGGGGGGAATGTATGGGGTCTTTTTTTTTTTTTAATTTATTTTGAGAGAGAGAGGGAAAGAGAGAAGGAGAGAGAGAATTCTAGGCAGGTTTTGCACTGTCACCATCGAGCCTGAGGAGGGGCTTGAACTCATGAACTGTGAGATCATGACATGAGCTGAAATCAAGAGTCAGGCACCCAAGTGTGGAGTCTTTTATTAGTAAATCTTTTTGTCATATTGGAGTATCTTTGGTTTTCCAAAGTAAGGATTGTACAGGACAGAAATAAAAATTAAGTTGCCAAATTTGCAATGTCATCTCAGGATTCTGTCCACTCTTTTAAATATTGTCTTAAATTAATATTTCATTTTTGTAAGTTTCAATACAGACTCATTTATGGATTGTTTAAATTAATGACATGAAATTTGGGCATTTAAGACTACACAAGATTAAGTATGAGGCATCAACGATGGAGTGTTAACAAAGGCAACAGTGGCATAGCTTGTGTTCAAATTCTTAATGTAGAAGGGGAAAAGCAAATGTGCACACGACTAACTAGAATTTAGGTCCGAGTTGGCAATTGCTGCAATAGAAACATGGGCAAAATACTCTGAGGGCACAGAGACGCTTGCAAGTAGCTTGTTTCTGAAAAGCTGTAACATCTTCATTTGGGAACTTTTACTTTGTTTCAAGTGTTTGACAAGCACTACATCAACCGCAACTTTGACCGAACTGGGCAGATGTCTGTGGTGATCACACCAGGGGTCGGTGTGTTTGAAGTGGACCGTCTACTCATGATCTTGACCAAGCAGCGAATGATAGATAATGGTAATGCTCCCTGGTTTGCACTGTCTCCAAGTGTTTATAACCTGACTTACTCTTAGAACTCTGAGCTTTCCCTTTGTGCATCAGAGATCCTGAGGATGTGAATAATGTTAGGAGACGAAAAGAATTCTATGGTCAAATTGGTTTGGGAAATGGTGAGTCATACACAGTTTAAGCAGATACCCTAATTGCAGGTTTTAATTTGTTAGTATATCTTTTTTATCTCTAGTGGGTATAACAGGTACCCAGTTTTCCAAACATAGGTAACACTGAAGAACTCTTTTTGGGGGGATTGTTTCAAGGAACCAGTGTATCATCAGCCCATCTTGGGGATTCCTGTCAGATCATCTGATCTAGGCCTCCTTCTGTGATGTGTCATGCTTTCCCAACTTGTAACCCTGACTCCATGAAATTTGGGCTTTAAAAAGATAAGGGTGAAGTGTAAATCCTGGGTTGATTAAGAAGCTCTGTTAAACAGTATGGATTGTTTTGCTGTCTTACTGAAATTTCAAGATTCCTTTTCCTTTTTGGCCATTCCTTTAGTAATAGAGGCCTGGGTTGTCTTTTTAACAAATCATGATCTACACAGCATTCCAAGGCTAATTGTCCAAGCACTCAATAATGGCAGGTGTGATGGGACCTGGTAAAGAGGAAGCAGACAAAATGCATCTCTTTCCTTTTTTGTTGTGTAGGCAGCCCTGTGAGGTTATAAATCATAGGATGGAAAGTCAGCTTTGCCTCATACCTTGACTTAGTTAAGTAATATTGTCAATAGATTGAGATACTTATCTCTACTTCCTCCTACCCTTACCCACACCCTAAACTCTTTTTGTCTTCTCTTTTTTAGGAATTGGCGTGGACTTGGTGTGCATGGGGGAGCAACCATTACATGCTGTCCCATTGTTCAAGGTAATTCGATTTTGGATTGCTTACTAAAGGCCAGTCTCTAGTACTAGAGTGATCTTGAGACTACTTAAAAATAGAAAAGCTGAAACAGTTCCACATCCTACTTGTTTTCTAGCTGATCTTTGCACTGGCTTTTTCCCTTCCAGCTACATAATCGAAGTGTACCTCGTGATTCTCGGCTGGGTGATGACTATAATATTCCTCACTGGATAAACCACAGGTGGGTGTAACCTTGATTCAATGTAGATAATAAGGGTGTTGAATAACTTCCTTGCCATTTTCTCTTCACATCTGTTAAGTTCTTACTATAATACCTTTCGTCGGGGCGCCTGGGTGGCTTAGTTGGTTAAGCGTCCGACTTTCGCTTAGGTCATGATCTCGTGGTTCGTGGGCTCGAGCCCCGCATCGGGCTCTGTGCTGACTGCCAGCTCAGAGCCTGGAGCCTATTTCAGAGTCTGTATCTCCCTCTCTCTCTGACCCTCCCCTGCTCACGCTGTCTCTCTCTCTCCTAGAAATAAATAAAAATATTAAAAAAAGAAAAAACCTTTCGTCAAGAAAATGTGGAAACCAAAGTTCTAACATTTGCTTAGAGCTTCTGTACATGCAAAGCAGTGACAGTAACATAAGAACAGTCTAGAGTGAAAAAAATAAAAGCATATTTTGAAGGACTTATTTTTTTTTCAATCACTTAGTCATTTATTGATTTATTAAATTAATATCATTCTATTATTGAATTCTTTACTTCTCTGAATTCTCCTAGTTCCTTGCAGGTCACTTATAATACTATTTATTTTTAATAAGTAACCCATAACTATCTCTAATCTTTTTTTTTTTTTTTTTACAAATAGTTTATTGTCACATTAGTTTCCACATAACACTCAATGCTCATCCCCACAAGTGCCCTCCTCCATGCCCTCCCTCCTCCCCTCCACATCCATCAGTCCTCAGTTTTTGTCAGCATTCAAGAGTCTCTCATGGTTTGCCTCTCTCCCTTTCCCCACCATTTCCGCCCTTCTTCCCCCCCTTGTTCCTCCATCAAGTTCCTCCTAATCCTCCTATACGTGCAAACATATGGTATTTGTCCTTCTCTGCCTGACTTATTTCGCTCAGCATAACACCCTCAAGGTCCATCCATGTTGCTACACATGGACAGATTTCATTGTTTCTCATTGCCATGGAGTATTCCATGGTATAGATGAACCACATCTTCTTGATCCATTCATCGGTTGATGGACACTTAGGCTCTTTCCATGTTTTAGCTATTGTGGAGAGTGCTGCTATGAACATTGAGGTACATGTGCTCCTATGCATCAGCATTTCTGTATCCCTTGGGTAAATTCCTAGCAGTGCTATTGCTGGGTCATAGGGGAGTTCTATTATTAGTTTCCTGAGGAACCTCCACACTGTTTTCCAGAGGGGCTGTACCAGTTTACATTCCCACCAACAGTGTAGGAGGGTGCCCGTTTCTCCACATCCTCGCCAGCATCTAGAGTTCTCTGATTTGCTCATTTTAGCCACTCTGGCTGGCGTGAGGTGGTATCTCAGTGTGGTTTTGATTTGTATTTCCCTGATGAGGAGGAATGCTGAACATCGTTTCATGTGTCTGTTGGCCATCTGGATGTCCTCTTTGGAGAAGTGTCTGTTCATATCTTCTGCCCATTTCTTCACTGGGTTGTTTGTTTTTCGGGTGTGAAGTTTGGTGAGTTCCTTATAGATTCTGGATATTAACCCTTTATCTGATATGTTGAAGGACTTATTTTTATTATTAACCTCCGTTCCTACTATTCACAATTCCCACAGACCATAGCCGACCAACATTGTACTTGGCATTCTCATTTGTAGAGAAATCCCTGTGTCTCTTCTTCACATGAGACACGGCCTCAGTGTTTCTGCTGATTGAGGCTCAGGTCTGGTGTCTTTCATGCCTCTGTCAGAGCCACTACCTTATCCTAAGGTATATTAATATCCTAATAATGTTTTATTTATTTCTAGGAGAGAGAGAGACAGTGTGAGCAGGGGAGGGTCAGAGAGAGAGAGAGTCACAGACTCTGAAACAGGCTCCAGGCTCTGAGCTGGCAGTCAGCACAGAGCCCAATGCGGGGCTCGAACCCACAAACCGCGAGATCATGACCTAAGTGAAAGTCGGACGCTTAACCGACTAACCCACCCAGGCACCCCGTTTTTTAAAAAATTTTTAAATGTTTGTTTATTTTTGAGAGAGAGAGAGACAGACACAAGCAGGGGCGGGACAGAGAGAGAGGGAGACACAGAATCCAGAGCAGGCCCCAGGCTCTGAGCGATCAGCACAGAGCTTGATGCGGGGCTCGACTCCATGAACCACAAGATCATGACCTGAACCAAAGTTGGACGTTCAACTGAGCCACCCAGGCACCCTTCATGATTTTTTTAAAATGCCTGCATGTTTATGGAGAATTCAGTTAAAAATCTTGGAAACTGAGGAGGGAAATAATTTAGACTAAAAAACAGAAAAATTAAAAAAAATCAAACACCTGCAGCATTGCCACATGCCTCTTGGGTGGCAGATTCCTCCTGCCCCCACTGACAGTCACTTTAAACTAGTGGTTTTCTTCTTTCTTTAAGCAACAGAGCCCCTTTTTCTAAGTAAAAATCTTACTTGCAACCAAATATATGATAGTGAAAAGGTTTTTTTTGTTGTTGTTTGTTTATTTTGAGAAAGAGAAAGTGAGAGAGCAGGGGAGGGCAGAGAGAGAAGAAAAGAGAATCTCAAGCAGGCTCCACACTGTCAATGTAGGGCTCAAAGTACAAATCACAAGATCACGACTTGAGCTGTAGTTGGATGGACACTTGACTGATTGAAGCACCCAGGTGCCCCAATGTTACTGTTATTTATTTACTAAAAAAATTTTTTTGACTTATTAAATTTATTTTTTGAGAGAGAGAGAGAGAGACAAAGTATGAGTGGGGAAGGGGCAGAGAGAGAGGGAGACACAGAATCTGAAGCAGGCTCCAGGCTCCGAGCTGTCAGCACAGAGCCTGATGCACAGCTCAAACTCACAAGTCATATGATCATGACCTGAGCCAAAGTCAGATGTTTAATTGACTGAGCCACCCAGGTAACCCACTTATTTTTTTTAATATTTATTTTATTAGTTATTTTGAGAGAGAGAGAGCAAGCGAGCATGTGCAGGGGAGGGACAGAGAGAGAGAGGAGAGAGAGAATCCCAAGCAGGATCCATACTCAGCATGGAGCCTGATGGAGGGCTAAGTCCCACAACTATGAGATCAGGACCTGAGCCAAAACCAAGAGTCAGATGCTTAACTGACTGAGCCACCCAGGCGCCCCTGGTGTTACTGTTATTTTAAAACAGTAAAATAGGGGTGCCTGGGTGGCTCAGTCGGTTAGCATCTGACTTCGGCTTAGGCCATGACCTCGTGGTTTGTGGGTTTGAGCCCAGCGTTGGGCTTTGTGCTGATAGCTATCTCAGAGCCTGGAGCCTGTTTCAGATTCTGTGTCTCCCTCTCTCTCTGACCCTCCCCTGCTCATGCTGTCTCTCTCTCAAATAAGTATAACATTTAGAAAATAATAAAAAAAACAGTAAAATAATACTTTGAATTTTTTTAACTTATTTCAGAGACCAATGTATCTTAACATTATATATTTATTTATTTATTATTGAGAGACAGAGCATGAGCATGGGAGGGGAAGACACAGAATCTGAAGGAAGCTCCAGGCTCTGAGCTGTCAGCACAGAGTCCGACGCGGGGCTCAGACTCACAAACCACGAGATCATGACCTGAGCCAATGTTGGACGCTTAACCAACTGAGCCACCCAGGCACCCCTGTATCTTCTTTTTTTAAAACATTTACTTTTTTTGTTTCTTTAAAGTTTATCCACTTGTTCTGAGAGAATGTGTATGTGCAAGTGTGCATGAGCAGGGGAGGGGCAGAGAGAGAGGGAGAGAGAGAACCCCAAGCAGACTCCACACTGTCAGCACAGAGCCAGATGTGGGGCTCAGTCCCATGAACCATGAGATCATGACCTGAGCCAAAATCAAAAGTCAGATGCTCGACCAATTAAGCCTCCCAGATGCCCTAATGTATCTTCTTTTTTATCAGTTCTCAAATTAGATTTGGATTTGTAATCATATTTTTTATATATACATGTATATATGTATAGCAAAAGAGAAACAGGGAGGGAGAGAGGGAGAGTATGAGACAGGGAGAGGGGCAGAGGAAGAGAGAGAGAGAATCCTAAGCAGGCTACATACTCAGGGTGGCATCCCAAATGGGGCACAATCCCATGGCCCTGGGATCATGGCATGAGCCGAAATAAAGAGTCAGTGCTCAACCAACTGAACCACCCGTGTGCCCCCGGATTTGTAATCTTTGAATAGTCATTCAGAGTTTAAAAAAATTTTTTTTAATGTTTGTTTTTGGAAAAAAGAGAGTGGGGGGTGGGGGAGAGGCAGAGAGAGGAGAGAAAGAATCCCAAGCAGGCTCTGTGCTGCCAGCACAGAGTCAGATGCAGGACTCACCCCGTGAACCATGAGACCATTACCTGATCCAAAACCAAGAGTTGGACACTTACCCGACTGCAACACTCAGGTACCCCTGAATAGACATTTTGATTATTTTTCCAAAAGAAAATAGCAACTGTTTAATTTTATACCATATTTTATTGTTTTATGTTCAGTTTAGGAAATAAGGAGAGTAGCTATTACACACACGAAATTGTATATGAATTTAAACCTTGTAATTTCCTCAAATTTTAATTAATAATAACTTGAAGGTTTCCTGATATATCACTTTATTTTTCATCCTAAATTGTCTCTCTGATATCATTTAAGATGGACAATAGATTCACACATGTAGGGCTTCAGAATCTAAAAGCTGGGATGGCCTGAGGCCTGCT
Source organism: Proteles cristata cristata (assembly GCA_017311185.1). NCBI lineage: Eukaryota > Metazoa > Chordata > Mammalia > Carnivora > Hyaenidae > Proteles > Proteles cristata. The sequence goes on from JAESUZ010000341.1 coordinate 134,718, forward strand.
TTTCACATCTTACTTTGAGCTTTGTTTGCTTGAGCCACTCAGGGACAGGAGCAGAGGGCTTGTGACTGGAGATGTATGGTTGCTTGTAAGGGCCATTGTTCTTATCCTGTCCACTAGCCTCTTCAGAATCATCCCGCAAGGCCAGAGACCTTACTTGAAGCATATTCATATTGTCTTCAGTGAAAATTTATTCTCCAGGTATTATGTAATGATAATTGTAATATTAGTAATGAAAATTGATCCAAAAAGTAAATTAGTAACAGATACATAAGACCTTACTTGAAGCATAATCATATTGTCTTCAGTGAAAATTTATTCTCCAGGTATTATGTAATGATAATTGTAATACTAGTAATGAAAATTGATCCAAAAAGTAAATTAGTAACAGATACATAAGAGTTACAAAACTGGCATTTGAGGATGTCACAGCTATCCTGTTTTAGAGATCATAGAAACCCTCCAGTCACACTGGATAGGTGAGGAACCTGAGTTCCAGGAGAGTAACTTGGCTTGCCAAGGATTGAGCAGCAAGTTCATGGCAAAGCTGAAGGTGTTGGTTTAAACCATTTGAAATTGTGATTTTTACAATGGTTTTGACCTTCTAATACAGCAATTTCACATGGATAAATCTAATAGAAACCCATTCTTCTGTATAATATTACTTTAATTCTCAGATCTTTTGCAATTAATGTCTGGAAAGCAAGCAGCATCCTCTACTTGGTACTTATCTTGGTACCACTCTAAGGAGCCAAGTCCCAGAGGCTAGTTGGACTTCAGGTCTGACTGTAGTTGGTATTCTTTTTTTTTTCCAAAAAATTTTTTTTTAAGTTTATTCATTTTGAGAGAGACGGAGAGAGTGAGCAGGGAGGGACAGAGAGAGAGGGAAAGAGAGAATCCCAAGCAGGCTCCGTACTGCCAGCACAGAGCCCAACACAGGGTTTGAACTCATGAAATGTGAGATCATGACCTGAGCCGGAACCAAGAGCTAGATGTGTAACTAACTGAGTCACCCAGATGCCCCTCTTTTTTTTTTTTTTTTTTAGTTTATTTATTTTGAGAGAGACAGAGAGCGCACAAGTGGAGGAGAGGCAGAGAGGGAGAGAGATAAAATCCTGAGCAAGCTCCCCACCAACAGCACAGAGCCCAATGCAGGGCTGGCACCCATGAACTGTGAGATCATGACCTGAGCTAAAGTTGAATGCTTAACCGACTGAACCACCCAGGCACCCCGCAGTTGGTATTCTTATGTTATGCACATAATGCATAATGTGTTAGTTACTGGATTGCCCCTACAGTTCACTGGTTATCTATTGGTAAACTTTTTTTTTTGGCTTATGATCAGAGTTATGATGGAAGATGAGGATTGGTTATTAATCAAAACATCTTTCCAACAAGTTAATTATGGATAAAAGAGACTATAGAGACATGCCTAAGAAATGGAAAAGGCTGTACATCCTCTTTTTATTCATTTATTCATTATACCCAGGGCAAGGTTGGGTCTCCCAGTTTTCTTGTGTGTCTGACATAACTACATTAAGATATGATTTTCAGAGGCACCTGGTGGCTCAGTCAGCTGTGTCCCAGTCTTGGTTTCAGTTCAGGTTATGATCTTGGGGTTTGTTAGTTTGAGACCCATGTCGAGCTCCATACTGACAGTGTAGAGCCTGCTTCATATTCTCTCTCCCTCCTTCTCTCTCTGGCCCTTCCCTGCTCATGCTCTCTCTCTCTCTCTCTCTCTCTCTCTCTCTCTCTCTGTCACTCTCTCTCTCAAAATAAATACACTTTAAAAAAATGATATGATTTTCAAAGAGATAAGAATTTGATGATTTGTGTTCTCTTTTCTTGAGACCATTTTTTTCTTTCCTTGCCTGAGTTATTCTTGCTTACCAAGTGCTGTTCAACCCAAGAGTGATAAAGACTGCCCTTGGGCCTGGCATTGTGCCAAATATCAAGAAAGCAAAAGTATGGTGTAAATAAATGTAATCCCTGCCAGGAGAAGGAAATTCTCATCCAGTTAGGAATCAGGACTAGCATGAAACAGTGGGAAAAAAAGAATAGAACAGTAATTAAAATCATATTTAATTTTCTGTAGTAATTACAGAACAAGTTAGAATTGGAGGAATCAGGGGCGCCTGGGTGGCTTAGTCGGTTAAGCGTCCGACTTTCGCTTAGGTCATGATCTCGCGGTTCGCGGGTTCAAGCCCCGCGTCGGGCTCTGTGCTGACTGCCAGCTCAGAGCCTGGAGCCTGTTTCAGTCTGTGACTCCCTCTCTCTCTGACCCTCCCCTGTTCACGCTGTCTCTCTCTCTCTGCTAGAAATAAATAAAACATTTAAAAAAAAAAAAAAAGAATTGGAGGAATCAAGGAAGCCTCAGACATCGGCAGTCACGAGAGGGCTAATCCATGACTGGGGTTTCAACTTAAACTTTAAAATGAAAGGGGTTTAAATTAATGACCCTTTTTTCTTTCACAGTTTCTATACATCCAAAAGCCAGCTCTTTTGTAACAGTTTCACCCCGCGAATAAAACTGGCAGGAAAGAAGGTAGGTGTCATCGACCTGCAGAGTCTTCAGGGAGTGTCCCACACTGACATGGTTATTTTGATCCTGGGATATGCCCTTCTACCCCATGGTCATGAGTAGAGTTCAAGAGCTTTTTTTGTCTTAGAACTTTATGATTTTCCATATTAAATACATAAATAACAAGGCAACCCCCCAGACTATAAGAAATATCTCTGGGAAAACTATGACAACTCTTTTTAGTTCTTTAATAATGAATATTTTTGTTATGATGTGACTGTTTTATTCAGATACCCGGACCTCTCAGATACTTTTGGGGACAAAGACAATGGGCAGGCATTGCAGCAAAGGGGAAATATGATGTAAAGGTCACAATCTGGCAGTAGTTAAAGAATTACAAATTCAAATAAGAATGGAGATTCTTTTTGTTTACCAAATGGGTATTTTATTTTATTTTATAAAAATTTTATATTTTATTTATTAAAAAATTTTTTTAATGTCTGTTTTATTTTTGAGAGAGAGAGAGTGCGAGCAGGGAAGGGGCAGAGAGAGAGACACACACAGAATCCGAAGCAGGCTCTAGGCTGTGAGCTGTCAACACAGAGCCAGATGTGGGGCTCCAGCTCACAAACCGTGAGACCATGACCTGATCTGAAGTCAGATGCTTAACCAACTCAGCCACCCAGGCACCCCTATTTTATTTAAAGTTTATTTATTTTTGAGAGGGAGAGCAAGTGAGCACAGGGGAAGGGCAGAGAGAGAAGGAAACACAGAATCTGAAGCAGGCTCCAGGCTCTGCACTGTGAGCACACAGCTTGATATGGGGCTTGAACTCACGAATCATGAGATTGTGACCTGAGCTGAAGTTGGATGCTTAAACACCTGGGCCACCCAGGCACCCCTAACGATTTTACTTTTAAGTAATCTCTATACCTAACGTGGGGTTCAAACTTAGAACCCTGAGACTGAGAGTCATACACTCCACCAACTGAACCTGCCAGGTGGGCCTGCTTACCAAAAGGTTTAAAACAAAATAATTATACCAAGTCCTGGAAAAAGTGGTGACACTGGTGCTTGAGTACCTGGTTGGTGTACAATACTTATGAAAGCAGTTCAGCCATGTGTATCAAGGGCAGTGCAGACGTTCATGCCATTTGACCAGAGAATTCCATTTTTGGCCATATGGTCTAAGGAAATAATTGTGAATATTGAGTGCAAATAAGGTCTTTATATAATAGTTAGAAGTTGAGAGTAGTAGAGAAATGACTAAATAAACCATGAAATATCACTCAATGTAATATATTGCCAGTCAATAAAAATACCAGTTTTAAGAACCTTTAAAGGTGTTTTTGATGTAATGTGAAGAGAAAAACAGACTATTGCATGGTTAGGTGGCATACCCATCCGTCTGCCTGTTTCTAACAGAGCTAAACTGTAAAAATGGCTCTATTGTGATCGTGTTAGTATCAGGGCCATTTTTTCCCTCTTTGGGGGGGAAGGGGTTAATGGTACTCTTCTAATAAGGAAAATAATAATTTTGAGGAATATGAAGACTCCTAAAATGGGCTTTATCAAGTAGTGAAATGCTAAGAGAAGGGATTCTGCCTAGAAAGGTCCACCTCCTGCCCTCTGAGGTTTTATGCCTTCATTACAACCCTTCTGGGCAAAGTGGAACATGGAGGAACTTCTCTGTATATGGTAATTTTAAAGAAGAATGGGTATTGTTATAGAAGTTTAAAGGGTCCTGAAAAAGATTTATTTGAAAAAAAAGGAAAAGCTCTGTCCGTTTTCTTTCTATCCCTGTACAGCATTTTAGCAAACTGGGTGATCTCTTGTAGGTGTAGGCAGACCAGTGAGAGCACCGTGCTGAAAGGGGCAGCACATGCAGGGTTTGGGGGCAGGTAGGTCACACATCTGCTGGACTGACCAAGAGCATGAAGGGCTGGGCTTGGATTTGGCTCTGCCACCTGCTAACTGTATGACTTGAGGGAATGCCTTTTTCTCTCTAGAACTGAATGTCCTCATCTGTAAGGTAGGGTACACACCTCCATTGGCTAGAGTTTTGAGGGCAAACAAGGTGTGAGATGGGCCTGGTAGGGCCACGCTGATGTAGGTAGGCCTCAGGTGTTCGCTTCTGCCTTCCCATCAGCTACAGGAATGGATCAGGCATATTTCTACCCAGGAGAGCAGCCACCTATATGCTGTGCCTTGTGATAAGTTCTATTTTAGCAGAGAAGGAAGTGATTAATTATCTATTTAATTTTACAGCCTGCCTCTGAGAAATCAAAAAATGGTCGTGATACATGTGAGTATTTTTGGGACCTCCTTTTGTCGCTTGTAGAAAGAGTCCACTAACCCATGTTAACAAGATTATGTGAGGTCGCATAAGCAGTTCACAGCCAATTTGGAAGACCAGAGTTCCCTTTGGAAGGTCTCTTAACCACCTTGTATATTTTTGTCTTGTCGACTGGAAAATAGATGCTGACAGACCTTGCTTTTCTTTTCCATTGGTCAATTGTAGGGATCAGGCATAAAGTTTTAAAGTACTAACCATACTACATATTAAGAGGGTCTTTTTTTTTTTTAAGTGGGATCACAGAAGAATGATATACTACCTAAACCTTCTCCTTAATTTAGTGCTACAATCTTTTCTATATCACTTTGACATGTTAGTCATTTAATTTCAAGAATCTGATGAATGGGTTATTATCCCACTTTTTTCAGGGGGACATGATGGTGATCACCTGTGTCATGTGGATTTTGATGAAGGGCCTCTGAAAGCATCTGATTGAAATGTGTTTTAATGACCATTCCTGTGATTTATTCATTTCAGCTCTTGGGACTCCAAAAGAATCTGAGAACGCCCTTCCCATCCAAGTAGATTATGATGCTTACGACGCCCAAGTGTTCAGGCTGCCAGGCCCATCCCGGGCTCAGCGCCTCGCCACCTGCAGGTTTTTTGCCAGATTCCCTTTGGGTTGGACATGAAAATTGCTTGGGAAGACCTTAGGGCCTGCAGGGACCTTCATGAGAGCAACCTTGAAAATGTTTTATTTTTTATTTATTTTTTTTTTAATTTTTTTTCATGTTTTTTATTTATTTCTAGGAGAGAGAGAGAGAGACAGCATGAGCAGGGGAGAGTCAGAGAGAGAGGGAGTCACAGACTGAAACAGGCTCCAGGCTCTGAGCTGGCAGTCAGCACAGAGCCCGATGCGGGGCTCGAACCCACGAACCGCGAGATCATGACCTAAGCGAAAGTCGGACGCTTAACCGACTAAGCCACCCAGGCGCCCCGAAAATGTTTTAAATTAAAATTAGCCAAATGGAAACTATACCACATAGCTCATTAAGGGTTCTGTTTCCAGGTTCTCTGGCTCACCTATTTTGTTAGCTATATTTGCAATAAGTGTTGTCCCAAATAAGGAGAGTGTTCTTCTGCTTCTTCTAATCAAGCAATTCACAAATTCTAGAATCTTTTTCTTATTGGGTTGCCACTAATATGTATATATATATATATAGATAGATTTGGCGCCCAAAGTTTCTTTGGGAGTTTTTATTCCCAGAGACTTTTCTGTCTTTAATTCTTGATTTTTAAGTTTGCTCCATGTTATTTTGGTCATGATAGTTTTTAATTATGCTATAGTCAGATTTGCCAATATATTCATTTCTAAGTCTTATGTAAAAAGGCCATGTCTAGCCCAGGGCTTTGGGTTTTTTTTTTTTTACCCCTAGTGGACTAAATACCATGAGCCCATTTTCTAGATTTCTTAAATATGCATGTTTATTTATTATTACTATTTTGTAATATTTATTTATTTTTGAGGTACAGAGGGAGACAGAGCATGAGCAGGGAAGGGACAGAGAGAGAGGGAGACACAGAATCCGAAGCAGGCTCCAGGCTCTGAGCTGTGAGCACAGAGCCCAATGCGAGGCTTGAACCCACAGACCTCGAGATGATGGCCTGAGCTGAAGTCAGACACTTAACTGACTGAGACACCCAGGCGCCCCAAATATGCACGTTTATTTAAGCACAAGTGTTTGGAAGAATATTCCATCTCTTCATATTGGCAATTGAGCTTACAGTAGCCACATGATTGTCTTCTGTCCTTTTCTCTCATCCCATCCTAAGATGAAAACATTTAGAACTCAGACATAAAACATTTCCTAAATGTTTAGAATATTTAGTGTCAGTAGCCACAGTTCTCCTACATATAGATCTGCTTAGGGGCTTGGTAGCACTTTCCTTCCCAATATTTAAAAATGCTCGCTCTCTCTCGCTCTCTCTCGCTCTCTCTCACACACATAAATAAAAAATAAAATAAAAATGCTTTTATAGTCCAAAATCTTGGTTTTCTTTTTTCTAAACAAAGATGGCAAGAAATGTTATTTCAGAAACTTAGGTCTTATGCTTCTGTGAGGGAACTGACTGTGTCTTAATCATACTCTGTCCCCCTGCACAGCATTAAGGATACACTGTTGCCCAGATATTTATTGTTACAATAATGCATATGCAGACAGCCCAGGGGATCTATTTTCAGGCTCTATTTAAGTTCTGACTTAAGACAAAATCCTTCCAGGAGGAAACAGAACAGCTCTGATGCCCAAGGGGGAGCCCTATCTATGGTTGTTAACTCTTCCATTCTGAATTTTTGCCTCCCCATTGGGCTTCTCCCCTTTTGATCCTTCCTCCTACTGCTTCCAGAGGTTTTCCTCTTAGGTACGTTAATGTTTTAATTAGGGTACATGGGTTTTTTTAAGGAAATGTTCAAACATGCTCAAATAGAGTAGCATAATGAAGAGTGATCTGTGTCTTGTCTGCTTCATTTCACTACTTTCCCCACATTTTACATTTTGCTGGAATATTCTAAAGTAAATTCTTTTTTGGGGGCGCCTGGGTGGCTCAGTCGGTTGAGCGTCCGACTAGGCTCAGGTCGTGATCTCGCCGTTCATGGGTTCGAGCCCCGTGTCGAGCTCTGTGCTGACAGCTAGCTCAGAGCCTGGAGCCTGCTTCAGATTCTGTATCTCCCTCTCTCTCTGAACCTCCCCTGCTCAGCTCATGCTATCTCTCTCTCTCTTAGAAATCAATAAAACATTAAAAAAGTTTTTAAAATAAAATAAATCCTTTTTTAACCTGTAAATATTATAGTGTGTGTCTCTAGCAAGTAAGAGTTAAAAAATAAATTATCTCAAGTACCAAAATTAACACTAATTCTTTAATATCTTCTAATAGCTAGCCTATATCCAAATTTCCCAGTTGTCTCAAAAATATATTTTTACAGTTGGTTGATTTGAATTGGGACCTAGAGAAGACGCAGACAAAGCATTTGGTTGGAATGTGTTTTTTCTGTGACTGTAGATTATGTTGCTTTCTTCATTTGGCTGATTGTTTTGTTGTAATGTGTAACTTGTCCTCTCTTCTCTGAATTTCCTGTAAACTAGCAATTATCTCTAGAGACCTGATTAGATTTAGGCTCAGTTTTTGGTCCAAGAAGACTTCTAAGGTGGCTGTGTACTTTCTCTTGCATCATATCATATCCTGTCTCGTTGTCCCATTTTCAGTGATATGAGATTGATTGGTGGGATCAAGTAGGGTCAGACTGGAGCAGTCATTCCTTTACAACTATAACCCTGGGACTTGGGCCATTTGAGAACTGTCAGTTCTTATGCAATATCTCAAGCTAGTCAAGGCAGAATCACCCCTACATTATTTCTCACTCATAGATCACACTGTGGATTTTTGTTATTAGTTTCCCAAGTAGCTTGGGCTGGTGACAGGTTTTGGTACTTTATTTCTAGGTGGAGCACCATCACTTGCCTGTTGGTAACTCATTGTCTGTCACCTGTCAGGTCTGTGCGAGAGCGGGAGAGTCACAGTCGAAAGAGCGCCAGCTCCTGTGATGTCTCATCCAGCCCTTCCCTGCCCAGCCGCATGCTGCCCACTGAGGAAGTGCGGAGCCAGGCTTCTGATGACAGCTCCCTGGGAAGGAGTGCCAACATCCTGATGATCCCACACCCCCACCTGCACCAGTATGAAGTCAGCAGCTCATTGGGCTATACCAGCACTCGAGGTCAGAGAGTAGAAGCATGGGCACAGCTGGGCAGAGCTGGGGACAGCTTCCTCCCTGTAGCAGGAGATGGGAGGTGATATGACCAGGTGTGGGGTATAGGTCCCATATCTTAATTATTTCCATGCCAGTGCAAAGCATATAAGTCACCTGAGATGTATGTATATTATACTATTTTTGTCTCTAACACTTTTTCCCCCTTCACTGTAACTGTATACCTTTCCATATGTTAATGTAGAGATTTTCTTAGGCCTAGGGTCAAAGGTGTTTGCTCATTTCCTTATTGCCATTTGTGTTATGCCTAAAACAGCCTCAGTCCCATATTCCACTTTAAGATTTGTCCTCATAGTTACTTCCTAACCTGGCTTGGACTAAGGAGTACAGGTGTTACTTTTTCTGTATCTTATCCTGACTTTTTAAAACTTTTAATTTCGAAATAATTATTGGTTCATGGGAAATTGCAAATACACATACACACTCATGTGCACACGGAGGTTCTATGTACCTTTTACTCATTTTCACCGTGGCAACATGTTGCATAACTATAGACAACATCAAACCAGGAAACTGACATTGGTACAAGCCACAGAGCTTATTCGAATTTCATTAGTTTTACATACACTCATTTGTGTGTGTGTATTTTTGTGCAGTTTGTTTTATTTTTAAAATGCTTTCTTTCTTTCTTTCTTTCTTTCTTTCTTTCTTTCTTTCTTTCTTTCTTTCTTTCTTTCTTTAGAAAGGTTGGGGCAGAGAGAGAGGAAAAGAAGGAATCACAAGTGAGCTCCATACTTTCAGCAGAGAGCCCAATGAGGGGCTCAGTCTCACAAACCATGAGATCATGGCCTGAACTGAAATCAAGAACCAGATTAACTGTTGAACCACCCAGGCACCCCTGGGGTTTTTTGTTTGTTTGTTTGTTTGTTTGAAGTAAGGTCTATGCCCAACATGGGTCTTGAAATCACAACCTCGAGATCAAGAATCATATGTTCTAAAGACTAAGCCAGCCAGGTGCCCCCCTATGCATTTTTATCACATGTATAGATTTATTTATTTATAGTTATAATCATAATTAAATACAGAACTCTTCCATCACCATAAGGCTCTCTTGTGCTACCCCTTTATAGCCGTACACTCTCACTGACCATTCTCTTATTCTATAATTTTGTTAATTTCAAGGATGTTATATAAATGGAAGCATACCCCTCCTGACTTTTGATCACTGACTTAGGAATGTTATATACACACAACTGTACCCTGTTGCCCTCCTGGAAGGATTCGCAAAGGGTGAGGAATGTTTTCTATGACCCAGGATATTGAAGGTAAAGCCATTGGCTCCAGCACCATATACACTATGCCAAGAGCCTAGGACGGTTTTTGACTACAGAAAAAAGTCTGCTTGTTTTTTAACTGGTTCAAAGTATAAATAGGAAATGCTGAAAGAGAAAGGAGCAGATATTTAATTACATGAGTATAGTATATCACCTATGTCACCTGTATTAGTTAGTTTTAGCAATCAAAGGGATTTTAATACATTTGAAATTTGTAAGTTAGCATTTTCCCACTTTCTGGAAATTTCTAAGTTCGTATGACAGTTACTCCCATTTTGCTAAAAATTTCTTACTAGGATCTGTAACAAAAATTAAAAAACTGAACATTAATTCTTTCAAAACCCTTTTTCGAAAAGCCAGATCTCTGAGGAGATAATGTTCTAGCTTTGAAACTAGTTTTGAGGGGTGCCTGGGTGGCTTAGTCAGTCGGTTAAGCATCCGACTTTGGCTCAGGTCATGATCTTGCGGTTCGTGGGTTCGAGCCCTGCTTCGGGTTCTGTGCTGGCAGCTCAGAGCCTGGAGCCTGTTTCAGATTCTGTCTCTCTCTCTCTCTCTCTCTGCCCCGTCCCCGCTCATGCTGTCTCTCTTTGTCTCAAAAATAAATAAACTAGAAAAAAAAAACTAGCTTTGAAAGTAGCTTTGAAAATAGTTTTCTTAAAAAATTATCTGAATCGTAGAATTGATTTCAGTGTTCTTTAGTGTTCCTGGGGAGTTTATTGGAAAAGCCAAAAAGCAGTTCCCTGGAATATTGTAAGGCAGTACAGTCTTATAGGCCCTAGTTTATTGTTTATTTACTGTGTTTAGGGGGTCTCACCCATTTATCTACCCAATGTAACATAGAAAACTTTTCCCCTTTCCTCTATACATATTTTTGATCCACTTTATCCCTTAGTCCTTTTTTTTTTTTAAGGAGTCTCCATGCCCAATATGGGGCTCAGATTCATGACCCTGAGACTAAGAGTTGCATGCTCTACCAACTTGTAGTCTCATGACTCTGCCAACTCATGACCTTGAGACTAAGAGTTGCATACTCTACCAACTGAGCCAGCCAGGCATCCCTATGCCTTAGTCCTATTTCTCATCCTTTTCAAAGCATTAATTTATCTTTTTTAAAATTGGGTTTTCTCCTTTTATTTCACAATAACTAACTAAACTACATTCGTTTTTATTTGGTAAACCAGAGCATCAGTTCATTAATTAACAATGAAAAGTAGGGGTGCCTGACTGCTCAGTCGGTTAAGCGTCCAACTCTTAGTTTTGGCTCAGGTTATGATCTCACAGTTGGTACGTTTGAGCCTTACAAGGGGCTCTGTGCTGACAATGCAGAGCCTGCTTGGGATTCTCACTCCCTCCTCACTGCCCCTCCCTACTCATACTGTCTCTGTCTCCCTTGGAGTAAGTAAATAAATAAACTTTAAAAAACAGTGAAAGGGGCATCTGGGTGGCTCAGTCGGTTAAGCGCCTGACTTCAGCTCAGATCATGATCTCACGGTTCATGGGTTCAAGCCCTGTGTCAGGCTCTGTGATGACAGCTAGCTCAGAGCCTAGAACCTGTTTTGGATTCTGTGTCTCCCTCTCTCTCTGGCCCTCCCCTGTTCATGCTGTGTCTCAGAAATAAGTAAAAAAACATTAAAAAATAAATAAATAACAGTGAAAAATACAGCTTTCATAGAGATCTGAATGTTCCCTTCTTTTTTTTTTTTTTTAAATGTTTTTATTTATTTCTAGGAGAGAGAGAGCGAGAGCGCGTGAGCAGGGAAGGGTCAGAGAGAGAGGAGTCACAGACTGAAACAGGCTCCAGGCTCTGAGCTGGCAGTCAGCACAGAGCCCGACGCGGGGCTCGAACCCACGAACCGCGAGATCATGACCTAAGCGAAAGTCAGACGCTTAACCAACTAAGCCACCCAGGCGCCCCTGAATGTTCCCTTCTTGTATGCAAATCAGCTTAAATTTAAAGTGGGTGATTGCCTTACTGAACATGGGATGCATACCAGCAGAGCTGGTTGTGGATTTTTTGCTCTTTGATCCACTTAGGTTATGTAGCATGTTGCCCCCATCTCTATAATAGGAACCTGTCTATTGTTGGACAAGACAGGTTGAGTCAGTCTATCTATCATGCTACCTCATTGCCTGGTCAATGCTGCATGCATCTATTTCTTCATTCTTTTCTCCCAAGAATTTTTCTTTTAAGCATAAGTAATATTTGCTTACTTATATCCTGGTCACTGAGTCAATGGGAGCGGGTATCTGATCCACCCAGTCATTCAGGGCTCCAGGCTGGGATGGTATGATCATTAGCACTGGTAGCCAAAGTTAGCACAGTAGGGGAAAAGAGAATGGATATCATTGAGTGGAGGTCTTTGTGGTCCAGGCCTTCCATTGGAGCATGTCATTTCTACCTGTGTTCTATTGGCTGGAATGAAGTTATTATTATTATTTTATTTATTTTATTTTATTTTATTTTATTTTATTTTATTTTATGTCATACCGTGTCATGTCATGTCATTTGCAGTGTAGTTAATATATAGTGTTATGTAAATTTCATGTGTACAATATAGTGACTCAACAATTCCATGTATTTTGCTCTGTGCTCATCACAACAAGTTCACTCCTTAATCTCTATCACCTATTTCACCCAACCCTCCCTGCCCCTGTAACCATCAGTTTGTTCTGTATACTTAAGAGTCTGTTTCTTGGTTTGTCTCTGTTTCTCTCTCACTCTCTTTTTTTCCTTTGCTTATTTGTTTTATTTCTTAAATTCCCCATATGTGTGAAATCATATGATATTTGTCTTTCTCTGACTTATTTCACTTAGCATTATATTCTTCAGCTCAGTCCATGTTGTTGGAAATGACAGGATTTCATTCTTCTTTTAAAAATTTCTTTTTAAATATGTTTATTTAGTTTTGAGAGCGGGGGGAGGGGCAAAGAGGGAAGGAGACACAGAATCTGAAGAAGGCTCCAGGCTCCGCGTTTGGCAGCACAGAGCCTGACATGGAGCTCAGACTCACAAGCTGTGAGATCATGACCTGAGCCGAAGTCAGACACTTAACCGACTGAGCCACCCAGGCGCCTCAACATTTCATTCTTTTTTTATGGCTGAATAATATTCCATTGTATACATATACCGTATCTTCTTTACCTCTTCACCTATTGATAAACACTTGGACTGCTTCCATAATTTGGGTGTTGTAAATAATGCTGCATATATCCCTTTGAATTAGTGTTTTTGTATTCTTTGAGTAAATACGTAGTGTGATTACTAGATCATAAGATAGTTCTATTTTTAACTTTTGGAGGAATCTCCATTCTGTTTTCCATAGTGGCTGCACCCGTTTGCATTCCTACTGATAGTGCAAGAGGTAGAACAAAGTTATTTGGCCCTATCACAGAGGGGCTGGAAACTATAGTATTGTGTGCCTAAGAGGAAAATCAAATAGGTTTAGTGAACACACTGGCTATCTTGTCTGCCCTTCTGGTCACCAAATGTCTATTTTTATTGTTCCTCCCACATATAGAATATACCCGCCCTACTCAAGTCATTGCATCTGGTTCAAAGTGAATGGTCTCTAGGTGATGTGTGATTCTCCTCATCAGGTTTTGGTATGGCTTCACTGGGCCAGTAACTTAGGAACCAGAACTTCCTTCTCCCGAATATTTAAAAAGTAAACAAATCCAGTGTTTCATTTCATTTTAGTTGGGTGATTTTACCTCTTTCTCTCCCTAACATGTATGATGTCCAAGATTCTAGCCTTGGCCAATTGCATGGTCCTGGTTTCACCATGGCTCTTTTCTTTCTCTTGTGATGCAACTCTACAATAACTGACAGATGTCCTGGAGAACATGGTGGAGCCACCACAGCGAGACTCTAGCGCGCCAGGAAGGTTCCATGTAGGCAGCGCAGAATCCATGCTACATGTTCGACCCGGGGGATATACACCCCAACGGGCATTGATTAACCCTTTTGCCCCCTCACGAATGCCCATGAAGCTCACATCTAACAGAAGACGCTGGATGCACACTTTTCCTGTGGGTAAGTTGGTTGCTCAGGAAAGAGCCTTGGGCTGGGAGCTGCTGCTAGTCCTGGTCCTTGTCACTAACCAGCCATGTGGCATCAGCCAAGTATCTCAGCTTCTCTGCGACTCCGGTGCTCCACCTCTAAGACGGAGAGATATCCATGGCTACTCTGCCTACCCTAGGGGTTCTTGTTGGGATCCTTGAGGACACACTTGGGAAGGAGCTGTATAAACCTAAGTAAGGGCTTTTCTTCTGTTTGAAAGGGACTGTACTCTGTCACTTGCTTTCTTTCATAAGACTAATTACTCTCATTCTTATTTATTCCTTCCTCTCCTCTCTCTGGATAGTGATATTAATGTCTTGATTACACAGAAGTTATGCTATTTTGTTTTCTCTCAAGGGTCTATGACAACTGAAAAAAAATACATTTTTTGAGATATGTGTGAATTGATTTTTTTGTTTCTGTTTTAGTTCATATAAATTGAAAAAAAAAGAAAGGATAAAATAAGTGGGGTTTTTTTGTAAATGAGATGCTATGCAGAAATAAAAATGAACCACAACCGCATCCAAATCTATGTTTTAACTTTATATACATAACAAAAGAAGCCCGACATAAGAGTGCATTCCATATGATTGCATTTTTAAAACATTCAAAACCAATCAAATCTTAAAAAAATTTTTTTTCAATCCACTGTTTTTCCTAGCCTGCCCTTTTTGATCTGTGTTCTCTCCTACAGAGGATGACAGTAAGGTTTTACAAAGCTGTGGCTAAAATTAACTTCAGCTTAATGGACTCTGACTGGGCCACGAAGGAACAGATATATTAAAACTCCAGTGTCTTTTCATGGAAGCCATTCTGCTGAATGCCTGCAAATGTCTAGTTACTTCCTTTTCCACTTGCTTTTAATGTTAAAAGTTAAATCAATGAGAAATATATCTGGTTGCTTAGGCCATAATTGGGGATCACTCCCAAACTCCTTTTTGCCCCCCTTACCCTGTCATAATTACTCACAGGATTTTTTTTCTTTTCAGTGTCTCTTTCTTTACATTGTTATCCCCATGGGCTCCCTTTGAGTTCTCTTAGGAGAACCATTGATGTTTCTTTTATGGCCTCTAGCTTTTCTTGCTCCCACTGTCAGGCGCACTTTACTAAAACAGGACTCTCTGGCCCCGCTCCTCTGTTTCTTCCTCCTGCCTGCCCAGCCCGCTGATAGCTGAGGCCTGGCTCCCCAACTTTGCGTCTCCTCGCTCCCATTGCCAGAGCTTCTGTTCTTTCCCATGCTCATCTGGTGGTCTCCTGCATGCCTTTTGCTTCCTCCACATTGGAGATTTCACACACATCATTTCTTCTGCCCAAGTGCCCTCTCTTTCCATCCCTACTAACCTTGCTGAACACTCAGCTCTGAAACTTCTTCCCCAGGAAACATTTTTGAGTAGACTTGACTGATTGTGATTTCTCCACTGCCCACCTGATGTCATTTATGCATTTGTTCATCCTCTGCTTCTGGAAGTCACGGTTGTCAATGTCTTATGTATTAACAGTCATTGATGTTTCACTCGTGTGTTCCTTGTTATTTAGTTTGTGTCAGTCCTCCTGGAAGGGGCCCTCTACTCCTGTACTTCAGTATTTCTCTATGGTGTCTCAGTTTGACATGCATGAGACAGAGGCTCCTAAAATGTTCTTAGGTTGAACAGGGTGATAAATGTGAGGCCCCACAAGAGAATGGGTCCTGCTTAGAAAAGGAGATGTCCTTTTGGGAAGCTGGAGCGTCCTGTGTGTAGTGTTCCCCTCGGTGTGCTTTCGTTTCGGTCTCTCCCAGCACCCACATCCCAACAGCTGGAAAGAAGGAAGAGTAGCACTAAACACAAAGCACTAGCTGTTGGATGGGAATGATGCTCAGTGGATCTTTGTCTGGGTAGGACCATCCGGAGAGGCCATCCAGATCCATCACCAGACCCGACAGAATATGGTGGAGCTTCAGGGCAGCGGGCAGAGGGACCCAACTCACTCCTCTGCAGAGCTGCTGGAATTAGCGTATCATGAAGCTGCTGGAAGGTGAGGATGTGCATAGGGCTCCAGAATGTACCTTGAGAAACTCCTCAGTACCCAGGGCCATGGCAGAACAGTCTGCTGACAAAAGAGAGTATGAGATCAAGCCCTTCCTTTGTCAGTGCCATTCCTTTCATTGGGCCAAGTGCAAAGCAAACAGCCTGATGCTGTTGCCACATGCTACCTAGGCCCTGCTTTTGCTTTAGTTCAAAGCACACTTTGTAAACCTCTAACGTGAGTTTCATCTAAACCTCAGCTAAGAGTTAAAATGAATGCTGAGACAGGTTGTTCATGCTGTGTGTTTTGGGCAGTCTGTCTGTGACTTCCGTCATTTTGGTCACTGAGAAATCCCACTGTTGAGTTTAGCAGTTGTTTCTGCTAAAAGCAATGGAAATCAAGGCGCGTGTTTGTAGAAACAACTCTTGTTGAACCAGAGTTCTGAATGCATTAGAAGGCATCCAAGAGAGTCTGTGTAGGAATAAAGTCATTTATGTCTTGCCATAATGCTGGGGTTACAACTGGCCTCACTGTTCCTGTGATGCTTTAGGAAACACTTTGCAAAGGGCAGTCTCTTTGGCCCCTTTTTCAATCACCTTGACACCCCATGGGATGGATAAAGGATCTGGGCAGAACGTGACTCTCTTTATCAGCTTAACTTGGTACATCTTTTCAGTCACCTCATAGCCTCCTCTCTGTTAGCAGCAGGATGCTGAGATGAGCAGGGGCAGGAAGTCCAGTGTGGCAGTGGGAAAGCAGTTTTTGGGGTACCAGGGCCAGACAGGCCACCAGAGACCAGAGCTGGCATACATACCAAGCACTGAAGTCCAGTAGCCTGTGGTATGGCTCCCATTTGTTGCCAGACTGTGTGGCCAGATATTCAGAGCTGTTTTTGATCAAAACTCCCAGGATATGGGGTGAGCAGGATAAAAGAGGTGATGCTCTGCATTAAGCCAGGTGGCTGGGCTCTGTTCTCTGCAGGCACAGCGCTTCCCGTCAGCCTGGTGACAGCATGTCCTTCTTGAACTTCAGTGGAACAGAAGAGCTTTCTGTCAGCCTGCTTAGCAACAGTGGTGCAGGTAACCAATCTGAGAGGTAACAGTTGGGATGATCGGAGTTGCAGGCTCACTTCTAGAAATGACACAAGGACCAGAAAAGCAGGACCATATCTATTTTGGGATCATTTCAGCCACAGTTTTGGGTGACCTATTTAGAAGCAGTGCTGTATAATGCATGGAATTATAAATGGGCTGCACGTTACATTTTTAGCTGAGAACACATTGGTCAAGCCACATTCATCATTGGCCTGTCAGTGAGTCGTGACTGCGGGCCCCTTATGAACTTGGTGTTGAGAGTAACACTGGGGACAGCAGGAGTAGCCTCTGCTCTGGAAGAGCTTCTGGTTCTGCAAGTGGAGGGCTTACCCAGCAGCAGGCATATAAACAATCAGGAGAGGCCCAGAGGGGAACAATATGGTTCCAGCTATGAAATCAGAAAAGAGAAGGGTGATATTGTAGCTTTGAGAAGTGGGCATGTACCTCAGACTTGAAGGCATACATAGGATTTGGTTACCTAGAGAGTTAGCAGGTAAGGGTTCTGGGTGGAGGCGGGGAGGCAGGGAGAGTATGAACTTACACTAACAAAAGTTAGATGTTTTCTGGAAGACCATGTATATCTATCATGTCACCAGTCATCCTAGGAAGGCATATACTATTAAGTACATTTTGCACACGGGGCAACTTAATGTCCTGAAGCATAAAGATAGTAATTTAATCTCTCAGGCCTGTGGCCAAGTGTCCTGACTTAGACTGCTGTTCCTCATTTCGACCACACTATTCAGAGTACCTTTATGGTATAGGGGAAAAGGAGGTAGGATGACTAAGGGGAGATTTTGGAAAGCCTCAAAGGACAGATTGTTCAACAGGAGTGTAAAAGACATTAAAACTTAGGAGAGGGTGAATATGGGACTGCTACTTTATGTCTCAGTTTTCTATAACTAACTTGCATTTCTAAAACTTAGCTTAAAAAATGTATAGTGAAAGTGAAGTTGTATGAAATTGATTCATGAAGTTTCCTTCATTCATTGGTTGCTTCATCCAACAATATTTCTAGAGGTCTATGGCTAAGTCTTGAAAACTGGTTGGCAGTAAGAGAATCCCTAAAGGATTATAATTAATTAATTTATTCCCTCTTTCCATCCCTTTTTTCTTTTTTCTCTTCCTCTGTCTCTGTTTGTTTTGTTCTTTTTTTATTTCTCTTTAAATGAAAAGACAAATTGGATAACAGTTTGGTGATAAGATGTGTTTTATGCCTGCACTCAGGGTGCTTAAAATGTTACTTGGCTGCCAGACTCTTGTAACAAAGGCGATCTTTCCATTTTGCTAAACCAAGGAGCTATTTTATAGGACCCAGAGTTTGAGCTTCACAGGCTGTGTGGGGTAGTTTTACTGAGGAGGGGCTGCCCTTGGGATCATGGGACTACAGTTTGAGCTAGTTTTGCTGATGATCTGAAGCATGGGGATTACAGATTTCCATGGTAACAGCACCAGGATTTACCCTGACTAGTCCTAGAGTGGTTCTGGGCCTGGGATAGCTTAGGTAGACCAGGTGATTCCTCAGAAGATGAGTGGTAATTTTGAAATTTACTTTGAGAAAGATAGGGACGTTTCAAAGAATCCTTATGTGGGGATAGTTGTGGGAGATCCTCTAATGACATCATCATGGAGTCCTCTGAGCTCAAAATTCCCTGGTGCACATGCATGGGAAAAGCATTTGCTGCAACCTGGATCTCTCATTCACCCTTCTCCATTCTGTACTCTTGCACCATAGATCCATGCACCTGATGGCCCTCTCTGCTTGGATAACTCCCAAGTACCTCATCCTCAATATACTGACAAGGAAAATCATGTCTTGTGGTTCCCCACTCACTCTCTTATGTTCCCTCTTTCTTCGGACTCTGGCCCCTCCCCTCCAATCTCACTGCTTCTGCTTTGGTTCAGACCCTTGCCATTTCTGGCCAGGATTATGACAGCAGACTTCTGAGTGGTCTTTCTGCTTTGTCCCTGTCCCCTCTGAATCATCTTCCATACTGTCACCAAGGAGATGTTTCCAAATGCAGATCTGATCAGCCACTCCTTCCCACATATAAAACCCTTCTATGGTTCATGGCCTGTAACACTGGTCATGACCTGTCTGCTGCCTGCATCCTCATTGGCCACCACTTCTACACATCACTGTATATAGAAAGAACTCAGGCTCTAGATGCTTCAGATGTGAGTCGACTCCACCTCTAATGAGCAGTGAGGCCCTCAGGCCAAGTAACCTCTATCTGTCTTACTTTCATCATCTGTGAAGAAGATTTGTGTGAATATTAAGTGTGATGATCCATGTAAAGTGCTTAGAATGGTTCCCGGCATGCTCAATAAGTAAGAGCTAGCTGCCATTGTCATGTGTTTTATGAGATGTGCATATGTTATATTCCAGCCATTGCTTGTGGATCCTCCAAAGATCTTTGTCCTCATATTTCTTTGTGTGGACTAGACCCCTGCAGAATATACTTTTTCCCTATCTTTAACCCTGATTCTGCCTGGCGAGCATCAGTTCTTTTTTTTTTTTTTTTTTTTAAGTTTATTCATTTTGAGAGAGAGAGAACATCTGCGCATGAGTCAGGGGAGAGGCAAAGATAGAGGGAGAGAATCCCAAGCAGGCTCTGCACTGTCATCACAGAGCTCTACATGGGGTTTGAACTCATGAACCATGAAACCAAGAGTCAGGCGTTTAACCAGCTGAGCTACTCAGCACCTCATCAGCTCAGTCTTTATGGTTCAACCCCAAAAATACCCTCTCTTTGAAGTCCTCCCTGATGGTTCTCTCTCCTCCCATGCCTTCCCAGGAGATGTTCAGCATGTTTCCACATTGCTTCATATGCATAACCCAATTGTACTACTTGGCATATCATGATCCTGCTGTTTGTTTCTATGTCTGTCTCTGCACTAGACTAAAAGAATTTATCTTTATTCATCTTTTCCCCACAGTGTTCAACACATTTATTGACAAATGAATTTGTGCTTCCACAACCAAGCTGCCATATGTGAGAAGCATCTGAACAGCCCACAAAATCATTCTCTTTAATTGGTATGCAAGTGTGCAATTACATAAATATGTTCTAGAATATGTAGCTTCTTGGAGAAGGTATGGGCTCCTCAGATTGTTTTTCTAGTCAGGGTAATAGAGTTAAGTAGGGTCATCCTTACCTTTGCCCAGTCCCTTTATGACCAGTAGCATCCCTTTTCAAAGGGGCCAGGGGTCACATAGGAATTGAACTGTCATCTTTGATCTTGTGCTTCCCAGTTGATTATGTTAGCCAGCCACAGAAAGGATTAGGTAAAAGTCATTATAATTTTTATTACCATGTACAATAACCAATTAATGTCAGATCTATGAGGATATATCCCAAATCTTTCCATATGTCATCACCTCTACCAGTCCCAGCCCTGTTGAAGTTACCTTCGTCTGTCGCCTGGGTTGTTGTGATACCCCACTAACTCGTCTCTCAGCCTCCTCCTTTTGCCCTTTCATATAGTTTATTTCCAGCACAGCAATTCAGAGTGACCTTCTGAAAATAGAAGTCATATCATGAAACTTCTGTGCACAAAACCCGCCAAAGGCTTCCCAGTGCACTCGGATTACAGTAGTCGACAGAGCCCCCTGCCTCTTGCAACCCTTTGTTACTCTCAAACCTCATCTCCTGCTTTCCCCTCTCACTTTATTATTGTAGTAGTTTCCTAAATGTATCAGGCACACTCTGAATCTGCGGTGCTTTTTCTTGCTCTCCACTCTGCTCTGCCCTTAAATTGGAGAGCTTAATGGCTAAGGTCCACATGTCCAAGTTTGTCCAGGACAGCCTGGTTTGAATTCATTGTCTTGTATAATTATTAATAGTGTATCCTTTCACTCTCTAAGGTGTCCTAAATTGGATGATAAATGATATGGCAATCCTACGCACAGCTTGTTCTGTTCCTCTTCATTTAGGTCTTAACCCAAATTGCCACTCTCTACCCTGACACTTCCTGTCCATCTTCCCTCCCTGCTACTTCTCCATAATGCCGCCTGTCATTACTAGATCTTTCAATTTTGTGTTTTTTATTGTAAGCTTCAACAAAATAAGGATTTGCGTTTTTCTCATGGCTGTATCATCAGAACTTAAAACAGTTCCTGGCATGTATCAGGTAGTTGAATGAATACTAAAAGCTTTCTGAGGTTAGCTTTCCCTCTACTAAAGAATGCTTTTCTTCCCTGTCTTATAACCTTGTTGAACAATTAACTGGATTCCTTTTCTCGAAGCCTTGGATAGTCTTTTTTCTGCCTTGCTTGTTTTTGAAGTGATTTTCTTTTCAATCCATCCTCAGTGTTCATGGAATATGGTTTGCTTTCTTCAAACTACCTATACTCTCAACCACTCCATAAATGTTAATTGAACTGTAGGCACTGTGCTAAAGCCTTAGAAGAAACAAATGATTAAGACACCAGTTCCCCTCACCTCAGGGGAGCTCTGGCTCTCCATTCACTTGGGATTCTATTCAAAGTAGTTTTTTGCAAAGTAACAATGATGAAGCCCTCTCATGGGGAGCTGGACTTAGTGGTTCCAGCGATACCATGTGTTTTGAACATATGACCTTTGCTGCCTTATGATATGATAGATTTGGGAGTGTCCCAGACCCACTCATCATGGTCTTTGGAGTTTAGCTTTCAGCCTTTGCTGCTGCTCAGCTTCGTTATCTGTGTAAAGGGCATAAAGATCTTCACCTGCCTACCTGCCTCACAGGGTTGTTGTAAGGAGCAAAAGTAGATTGAGCTCCTTAATGGCAAAATTGTCACACTAGGTGTTATCTTTTCATTTGTTAAAAAAATAGAAAAGAAATGGGAGAACCTCATTTGTGACCCCACCTTCACCTCCTGGGCCTGTTTGTACCATCTGCAGGCAGTCACGCGTGACTCAGATTTTCTCCTGCATTTGGACATGATTCATATGTGAATCACGATTCACAGGGGTGGTGTCTCTGTGGGTTTCCTCCTAGCCCTGTAGACTTTCATTTTGAGCGTTGTTGGCTAGGGCTTTGTACCTGTATCTTATTTATCACCATGCTTCCCAGCAGGGACCAGGTGGTCAATGGAACTGGGGAGATAGTGTGTGTGAGTTGTGTGTGTGTGTGTGTGTGTGTGTGTTTTAATTTTAGTTAATATACAGTGCAGTATTGGTTTCAGAAATAGAATTCAGTGACTCACCACTTGCATACAATACCCAGTGCTCATCACAACAAGTGCCCTCTCTAGTATCTGTCACCTGTATCCCACCCACCTCCCTCCTAGGAAGATGGTTTTTATCCCTCTGTTTCTTTAACTGGGTACCCATTTATAAGACTTCTCAGCCACTGGCATTCCCTTCACTGGAGGTATGTGCTGTAGATAATTTTGGAAGAGAAAACAACCAGATGCCATGCTTTATTCTGAGTGTTAGGACTCAGAATCTGCAGCTTTGTGTTTGTGTTGAGTATTAGGTACATTTAGCAGCATGAGAGCTGAAATAAAAAGTAAATCATAGTAAAATCATCAAAAATCCCCTGAAGCTGGAGAAAGGGGCCTCAGAGTCATTCACCCAGGCTTGGGATTTTTGTGGGTAAGTGCCATCTCTGTAACCCAGAGAGGAGAAATGACTAGCCCCACATGCAGGCTTCTAGATGTTGGCCAGGACCAGTCCCAAAGGCCCTACACAGATTACCCATTTTGGCCTGAGGTTAGCAAGCAAAGAACATGTTCAGACTTCTTGATTCTGAACAGATCTCAAAAGACCACGTTAAGATGGTGACTTTCAGCGTTGGCTGCCCAAGCTGAATGTCTGGCTTTCTGTGTTGAGAATGAGGGCTTATTCACAAATATTAAGTTAGAGCAGAACTGACTGACCGTGAGGTCTCATTTTGGTCATCTCAAGTTGTGGAGCTTGTTATATGCCAACAGCCAGTACGTTTGATGGAAAGTAAGTCTCAGGCAGATCTGGTCAGAGAGGCAGAGTGTTGGGTTGAACTGCAAGGATACTATGTATAAAGAACCTCATTAAAGAGCTGAAAATATATCTTTAAATATTTCTCATTGCTCTTTTTAAAAAATAAAGTGTGTATGTGTGTGTGTGTATGTGTAGCATCAAAGACTGGTGGCTTTAAATGTGCCTTTGTTAGAGATGGTGCAGTTCTTGACTAGGAGCCTATTGGTTGCCTCTTTGAGCTCAAAGAATTCCCTACAAAATTATAAGTTGAGCTGTTTCTTTATTAGTCTAAGAATTTCAGTTCTTACAGACCAAGTCTGGATTGGGTTTTCTTAAAAAAAAAAAAGAAAAAAGAAAAGATGCTCTAATGACCAAATTTAGCACCTCAACCTGTGAGGTAATATATTTAACAATTTCCTGTTGCTCAGAATACTTTGAGAATGCCAGTTTTGTAATTGCCTTCATACCAGTTCTCAAAATGAACAAGAAAATCTTGTTTTCTTGAAGAACCTGGTTGCTTCTTAATAGTCCTGCTTTGTGTTTGCATGAAAATGGATGTTGTTAGCCAAGATAGCTTTTTCAGAAAATTTAGCTCCAAATGGCTTTTGGTTGTTGACAAAGAACACATAACATTTTCTTTCTTTTTTTTTTCTTAAATAGTTTATTGTCCAGTTGGTTTCCATATAAAACCCAGTGCTATTCCCAACAAGTGCCCTCTACCATGTCCATCACCCCCCTTCCCCTCTTCCCCACCCCCATCAGCCCTCAGTTTGTTCTCAGCATTCAAGAGTCTCTCATGGTTTGCCTCCCTCCCTCTCCCCAACTATTTTTCCCCTTCTTCTCCCCCATGGTTCTCCATTAAGTTCCTCCTAATCCACCTATATCAGATAACATTTTCAATAGCTGAAAACTAGTGCCCCAGATGGAGAGTCTGGAAATAAGGCATTAAGTTAATGAAGTTAAAGGAGTTAAGCAGAGTCTAAATGCTGGTTTCACCTACTTACTCTGTGATCTTCAGTAAGTTACGTCACTTCTCTGAGCTTTAGTTCATCTGTAGAAGAGGAATAGTATCTACCTCATATTTGCCTCATAGTAGGGGTTTGAATAAAATGAAATACTATATTTATTTGACTTAATAAAAAAGTTGTATCTTGTTATGATGAATGGTCATAAAAAGAAAATCTACTGAAGGCAGTTCCAAAAAAGTTCTAAAATTGTTTTGACTGTGTAACATCATCTTTTTATTTATTTATTTTTTTTTACAAATAGTTTATTGTCAAATTAGTTTCCACATAACACCCAGTGCTCATCCCCACAAGTGCCCTCCTCCATGCCCACCCCTCCTCCCCCCACATCCACCAGTCCTCAGTTTTTGTCAGCATTCAAGAGTCTCTCATGGTTTGCCTCTCCCCCTTTCCCCCACCATTTCCGCCCTTCTTCTCTCCCTTGGTCCTCTGTTAAGCTCCTCCTAATCCTCCTATACGTGCACACATATGATATTTGTCTTTCTCTGCCTGACTTATTTCGCTCAGCATAAAACCCTCAAGGTCCATCCATGTTGCTACACATGGCCAGATTTCATTGTTTCTCATTGCCATAACATCATCTTTTTAAATTCTTAAAAATTTATTAATTTTAAAATTTATATACAGTAAAATTCACTCTTTTTAGTGTACAATTCTGTGAGTTTTGACAAATGCATATAGTCATATAACCATCAACAAACACATCAAGATACAGAATATTTCCATTACCCCCCAAATTCTTTTACTTAGCTCCACCCCTGCCCCCTGGCCATCACTGATCTATTCTCTGTCCCTTTAGTTTTGTCTTGTCCCAGCATGTCATGCACATGGAATTATATAGTATGTAGCTTTTTGAGTCTGGCTGCTTTTATTCAGTATAGAATGCATTTGAGATTCATCCAAGTTGTTGAATGTCTATTACTTTTTATCGCTGAGTTGTATTCCATCATATGACTTTATTAGTTTGCTTATCCCTTCATTTGCAAAATACTTGGACTGTTTCCAGGTTTTGGCAACTATGAATAAAGCTACTGTAAACATTTACATAACAGGTTTATTTATTTCTCTTTTTTTTTTTTTATTTCTAGGAGAGATAGAGAGAGACAGCGTGAGCAGGGGAGGGTCAGAGAGAGAGGGAGTCACAGACTGAAACAGGCTCCAGGCTCTGAGCTGGCAGTCAGCACAGAGCCTGACACGGGGCTCGAACCCACGAACCGCGAGATCATGACCTAAGTGAAAGTCGGACGCTTAACCGACTAAGCCACCCAGGCGCCCCTATTTATTTCTCTTAAATAAGTTCCTAGGCATGGAATTGCTGGGTCAAACAGTAAAATATCTATTTAACTTTTATTTTTATTTATTTAAGAAAAATTTTTTTTTAATTTTTTTAATGTTTTATTTATTTCTAGGAGAGAGAGAGAGAGAGAGAGACCGCGACAGCGTGAGCAGGGGAGGGTCAGAGAGAGGGGGAGTCACAGACTGAAACAGGTTCCAGGCTCTGAGCTGGCAGTCAGCACAGAGCCCGATGCGGGGCTTGAACCCACGAACCGCGAGATCATGACCTAAGCGAAAGTCGGACACTTAACCGACTAAGCCACCCAGGCGCCCCAAGAAAAATTTTTTAATGTTTATTTGTGAGAGAGAGAGTGTGTGTGAGTGGGGGAGAGACAGAGAGAGAGGAGACACAGAATCCAAAGCAGGCTTCAGGCTCTGAGCTGTCAGCACAGAGCCCAGTGCAGGGCTCATATTACCATTTTTAAAGTTTATTTATTTTAGTGATCTCTACATCCAATGGGGGTCTCCAACTCACAATTGTGAGTTGGAGGTATCTACCTCATGCTCTTCTGACTAAGCCAGCCAGGCACCCCTATCTGTTTAACTTTTAAAGAAACAGCCATGCTGACAGCACAGAGTCTGGAGCCTGCTTCAGATTCTGTGTCTCTCCCTCTCTTTCTGCCCCTCCTCTGCTCACACTCTCTCTGTCTCAAAAATAATAAACGTTAACAAAAGTTTTTTTTTTTTTTAAAAAAGAAGCCACTGAACTGTTTTCCAAAGCGGTGCACCATTCTGCATTCCTATCTTCAGTAAGGGTTTCCATTGTTCCACATCTTATTCACACTTGGCATGACTTGTCATTTTAGCCATTCCAAGAGGTCTGTAGAGGCATCTGACTGTACTTTTAACTTGCCATTTCCATAATGGCTGAGGATGTTGAACGTCTTTTCATGTGCTTATTTGGTTTCTGTGTATGTTTGGTGAAATGTTCAAATCTTTTGCCCCATTTCTCATTAGGTTGTGCTCTTGTTCTTGAGTTTTGAAGGCTCTTTATATAATCTGGCTATAAGTCCTTTGCAGGATAGGTGATTTACAGATGCTTTCTCTCATGTTGTGGCTTGTCCTTTCAAAGATTCCACAGGAATTTATACATATTTATTGCTGTTATAAAAGATTCAAATGACACAAAGATATCTAGAATAAAAACTACAGGTTCTGGCTTACCTCCTGTCACCTCCCCCAGCTTTCTCCTAGGACGGAGCCACTGTTGACAGTTTGGTGAGGATTTTTCTAATCTTTTTTATAGTATCATAATCTTCTAGTAAGTATTTATGTTTACAAAGGAACATTTAAATATTAATATGTACTTTGGGCACCTGGGTGGCTCCGTTGGTTAAGCATCCGACTTTGGCTCATGAATCTCAAGGCTCGTGAATTTGAGCTCCATGTCAAGCTCTGTGCTAACAGCTTAGAGCCTGGAGCCTGCTTCGGATTCTTTATCTCCCTTTTGTTCTGCCCCTACCCCGCTCATACTCTGTCTCTCTCAAATATAAACATAAAAAATAAATATTGATATGTACTTTAAAATTAGTTCTGTTGCTTTTCAGGCAACTAGTTGCATTTCAAAGAATGTTTCTGTTTTTTCTTTCAGACACTTATAGGGAAAATCATTGTTTTTCTCTTAAAGTGGTGAGTTTTGATGTGTCCTAGGTCATATTCCAGAAAGCTATGATCTGGAGAAGGAAATTCCAGATAACGATGACTGATGAGTGAAATAAACTTTAAATAGGTCATTTTGTATTTGCTAAAGATTTCTCCAGTTTGTTGAAGTGATTTGAAATGTGGCCACCTTCTTAAATGGTGTGTTGCTTTTTGCTGGGGTGTGTGTGTGCATGTGTGCATGTATGCCAGTGCTTATGGTCTCATTGGGCAAAGAATGGGTATTGATAACCTTAGAGTAAAGTACTGGCTCATTCCCAGGTTTTAGATTGCTCATTTTTCTTTGATTGATTCTTTTGTGCTGTTTGAAATATTCAGCACAGAATTTGTACTTGGTTCACATTTTTATTTTTAGCTATGATTTTGGGGTTTTTCAACCATAACTGGCCAGTACTTTTATTTATTTCTTTATTTTGCAGAATGAGCCTCATTAAAACAAGCTGTTTTCATCTTTCCATAGGTATGAATCCTAGGACCCAAAACAAGGATTCTCTAGAGGACAGTATTTCTACCTCTCCAGACCCAAGTAAGAGGGAGCAGCTGACTGGGGTGGGGTCAGGGTGGGGGTGGTCAGGGCATGAGGAAGCGAGGGGGAGCTCTGTGAGAATTCCACACATCTCTGGGGTACTAGAAGACAGTATGGTAAAGGAAAGTTCTTCAGCCTCTCCAATGGAAAGTGAAGAGGGGAGTGGCCAAATAACCTCTTCTGGAATGTGATTCACCGGCAAGTGGGAAGGGTAATGGAAATCACAGGAGGCCTTTATGCCGATCAAGAACTGGCCTTAGCTCTTAAGGCCTTGTGGTGGCCCTGGGGAACAAAGGAATAAAAGGGACTAGAACTGTTTACATACCTGTGGTTGAAATTATTTGACTGGTTGTATTTTTTTTTAAACCATCTTTATCTATTGAAATAACTGTGTAGGAATAGCACATCTAAATATCTACAATATCAGAGTACCAGGAAAAAAAATCCTACCACCTGATAGACTTTATTATTTTACTTAGCTGTGACCAGTAGATATACATCATTGAATCTTTTTTTCCCATTTATGATTAACTCAGTAATCTTTTTACTACTTCTTCAGACCCCTCATATTAGTCTTTTTTTTTTTTTTTTTTTTTGAAAAAATTTTAATGTTTATTTTTGAATGACAGACAGGGCATGAGTAGGGGAGAAGCAGAAAGAGAGGAGACACAGAACCTGAGGCAGGCTTCAGGCTCTGAGCTGTCAGCACAGAACCTGATTTGGGGCTTGAACTCATGAACCACAAGATCAGGGCCTGAGCCCAATTGGACACTTAACTAACTGAGCCACCCAGGCAACCCTCTTTTTTTGAGAGAGAAAGTGAGAATGCTCATGCACTGGAAGGGCAGAGGGAGAGGGAGGGAAGGAGAGAATCTTAAGCAGGCTCCATATGCAGTGCGGAGCCTGATGCGGGGCTCAATCTCACAACTGTGATATTGTGACCTGAGCTGTAATCAAGAGTCAGATGCTTAACGGACTGAGTCACACAGGAGCCCCTAGTCATTTTTTAAAAATGTTTTATTTCTTTATTTTGAGAGAGAGAAAGAGCGCACACGTTTGCTTGTACACATTGCATGTGCGTGTGCACAAGCAGGGGAGGAGCAGAAAGAGAGGGAGAGAGAATCCCAAGCAGTCTCCACACTGCTAACACAGAGCCCAATGTGGGGGTCAAACCCAGGAACCTTGAGATCATGATCTGAGCTGAAACCAAGAGTCAGATGCTTAACTGACTGAACAACTAGGCGCTCCCTACCCCAGTCATTTTTAATACCAGTATCAAACACATTACATCCCAGTTTGAATAATCATTTATTATGTGGTTTCTAATTTTTTTGCAATAATACTGAATACAGATATAATACATGGTGCAGTAGGTATATTTTGTCTTTCAGTTCACATCCTGGAATATATTTCCCCTAAAGTTTGGTTGGCAGGTTGGTTATTTTCCAGAAGGCTGCCAACAATGAATAGATAAGCCTATTTTTTCTGTACAACCCTAGCACTGGATTTTGGAATTCGTGTTTATCATTGTTAATTTAATGGTTCTGTTGTGGGTTTTCCTCAGAGGCCTTCTTTATAGAGCATTAGGATATTGGAGTTAGAAAAGAGGCCACACTATTTGCCCAGGGAAAAAACATTAAACTAAGAATCAGGAACTTTTCTCACCATGGGATTTTGGACCAGGCATTTGAATCTTTGTATCTTGGTGTGTGCCCAGCAGAAAACATTTCTGAAAGATGTTTATGATCCAGAGGGTCAGGAAGCTAATGAGAACAACCTAAGACAGCATAAAGATCCAACTGTCTTCTGCTTCTAGCTTCCTACTGTGGTTTTGATTGGATGTCTTCCTTCTGCTCCTGGTTCTACCTGGAAAGTAGGAACAAGCTTACTCCTTCATCTGCCATATTGGGAAATTGGGATGATCAGTTAGGTTCTTTTGGATTGTGATTTTTTAATTCTTAAAGTGTTAATAAGCTAACAAGGCCTGTGTATAGTCAAACTCCTAGAATCAGAGAGTGGAATGGTGGTTGCCAGGGGCTTGAAGGGAGGTGGAAGTGAGGAGTTGCTAATCAGTGGATGTAATGTCCCAGTTATACATGATGAATAAATTCTAGAGATTTGCTGCACAACACTGTGCCCAAGTTAACATTCCTGTGTTGTACACTTAAAATTTGCCATGAGTAGCTCTCGTATTAAGTGTGCTTACCACACTAAAATAGAATTCAAACAAACAAACAAAATACCCTAGACCTGTGTAGACCATGGAGTTAGTCCTGTTGCAGGTCAAATCATCTTTCCTAAGGCAGTGGTGCTACATGGGGTGTGTTTCCCACTATGACTTAGCACATGCGTTGGGTCCTCTTCTTGCCCTTTTATTCTGGGTTCGTTGGGACTCTGTTGTATTGGGTAGTGTGTGTGTGTCACTATGTGCTGGAAAGATCCCTAAGCAGAGAGGCTTCTGATTGAGTAACCTCTGGGAGGTTCGGAGTCAGTGATGTTGCAGTACTTGCTCCGAGGAGGCCGTATGCCGGCTAAGGAGATAGGGTGAATGAGACAGAGGTGAATCACAATGTAAGCTGCATTAGCACTGTGCAAAAGATAAGGTGTTATTTATTTATTTATCTATCTATCTATTTATTTATTGTTTATTTTGAGAGAGAGGGAGCGTGCACATGTTCATGCTGGTGTGACCTGGGGAGGGTCAGGGAGAGAAAGACAGAGAGAATCCCAAGCAGGTAACACGCTTAGTGTGGAGCCCAGTGTGGGGCCCAGTCTCATGACCATGAGATCATGACTTGAGCTGAAATCTAGAGTTGGACGCATAACTGACTGAGCCATCCTGTCACCCCAAAGACAGGATGTTTAAAGTGTCCCTTGCTTGATATTCAGAGGCAAAGTCATGGAGTGTTTCTGCTTCATATTGTTCTCGTATAAGGATTTGAAAAATAATATTGGCTTAAATTACTTAAAGAGATAACTGATTTATTACCTTAAGTCCATGCTTCTCAACTGGAGATGATTTTGCTCCCTGGGGAGACGTGTGCCAACATCTGCAGACGTTTTAGTTTTTCACAATCAGGAGTTGCCACTGGCATCTAGTAAGTAGAGTCCAGGGATGCTGTTCAACAGCCTACAATACAAAGGACAGCTGCCCCATGACAAAGAATTATCTACTCCAAAATGTTCGTACTGCCAAGGTGGAGAAACCCTGCTTTAACCAAAGAGCAGGCGATTCAGAAGAGATCCATGTGATCGGGCCCACTCTGCTGATTGCAGCTTTCATTTCCAGATTGTTAAAATCTTGAAGTTCTGGCCTTGTAACTTTTCCAGATATCCTACTTTGATTTCTCCCCCTACCCTTTTGGATCTGTGACCTATTTTTGCAATTCTGAAAATATTCCTGTATTCTGCTACCATATGCTGTTTGCTCCAAAACCTGGCTGAGCTCTTCTTTCCCCACCAGCCACTCTGCAGTCCTCTAGAGAGGGCTTGAGCCTGTCTTCTGCTCTTGGAATGTTGATTTGCTTTGATGCATAACACCACCTGTGCTGCCCTGCAGTAACCTCACTGGCATTGTGGCTGTAGCTTAAGATCAACAGAAAATGAAAAATATCAGCTGTGAATCCCATTTGCATGATGGGATTGGATAAGCACATGCACTTCATTATCTAACAAACTCTGTTTCTCTCTTTCTCCCTCCCCCACCCTCTTTCTTCTTCTCCGTCCCTTTCCTGGCAATTTTGTCATCTATCACTGTGAACTCCTCCCACCCACCCCACCCATGTCCCACACCTGTCCTGGTGACCACATGTACCTTTCTCCCCTGTTACACGAGGCAGTTCTGACACTGTCTGCTCCCCCTGTAGTGCCAGGCTTCTGTTGCACAGTTGGAGTGGACTGGAAGTCTCTCACTACTCCGGCGTGTCTCCCCCTCACCACCGACTACTTCCCTGACCGCCAGGGCCTGCAGAACGACTACACGGAGGGCTGTTATGATCTCCTCCCAGAAGCAGACATCGACAGGTCGGTGTCAAGAGAAGGGTTTTGGGGATGCATCAGAACACTGCATTTTCAAGCCTGTGTTCTCCTTTTCTGTTTAGAAAATTTTATGAAGCAAGAACTATCAGTTTTCTCTTTAGAGTTCTATTGATGTGCCTCCTTTAGCCATTTGTCCTCATTGATCCTTTGTCATATTTTTCTATTGCAGTTATTCTGGACACACTAAATCTGATCTTTTTAAAAAATTTTTTTAATTAAAAACATTTTTTTTTAATTTTAGAGAGAGAGTGCACTAGCTGGAGAGAGGGCAGAAGGAGAGAAAGAGAGAATTTTTTTTTTATTTAAAAAAATGTTTAGGGGGAATGCCTGGGTGGCTCCATTGGTTGAGTGTCCGACTTTGGCTCAGGTCCTGATCTCACAGTTTGTGGGTGTGAGCCCTGATTCAGGCTCTGTGCTGACATCTCAGAGCCTGGAACCTGCTTTGGATTCTGTGTCTCCCTCTCTTTCTGCCCCTTCCCTGCTCGCATTTGGTCTGTCTCTGTCTCTGAAAAATAAATAATTGTAAAAAAATTTTTTAATGTTTATTTATTTATTTTGAGAGAGTGTGTGTGCACAAGCAGGGGAAGGGCAGAGAGAGAAGGAGAGAGAGAGAATCCCAGCCAGGCTCCGTGCTGTCAGGATGGAGCCTGACATGGGGCTCAATCTTATGACTGTGGTATCATGACCTGAGCCGAAATCAAGAGTCTGAGGCTTAACAGACTGAGCCATCCAGGCACCCCTAGAAAGAGAGAGCCTTAAGCAGGTTCCATGCTCAGTGCAGAGCCCCACATGGGGCTCGATCCTACAACCTTGGGATCATGACCAGAACTAAAATCAAGAGTTGGACGCTCAACTGACTGAGCCACCCAGGCACCCCTGATCTTTTCTAAGGTTACCTATTAGTCTTACTTGCCTTCTTCTTCTGCCTCTTTGAACTGATCATTTCTCTCAAAAATGGTTTATGGATTGTTAGTTTTATGAACTACCACAGAATAGTTATCAGGGCTGGCTTGTGGGGTCAAAGCAAAAACAGAGGATGGGAATGTGGACTCTGAGTTTCACTCTGACGTGGGCCAAGCACACCCATGTGAACAACCGTCTGTTTTCTCAGGAGGGACGAAGAGGGTGTGCAGATGACTGCCCAGCAGGTGTTTGAAGAGTTCATCTGCCAGCGTCTCATGCAGGGCTACCAAATCATAGTGCAGCCCAAGGCACAGAAACCCAATCCTGCTGTCCCGCCCCCACTGAGCAGCAGCCCACTCTATAGCCGAGGTG
Source organism: Proteles cristata cristata (assembly GCA_017311185.1). Classification (NCBI taxonomy): domain Eukaryota; kingdom Metazoa; phylum Chordata; class Mammalia; order Carnivora; family Hyaenidae; genus Proteles; species Proteles cristata. Next base: position 167,590 of record JAESUZ010000341.1, read on the forward strand.
AGTGTTTCTCTGGGGACTTGTATTTTTTTTCTTTTCAACTAAATTTGTGCAAGTACATTCTCAAGATGGTAGGGAATAGACAAATTTAGGAGTAATTATTTTTCGACACAAAATTTTTTTCTTTATGAATTTTACTTTACATAAGAAATACAAGTCTCCACTAGGCCCAAATTTATCTTAAAATTCTGTTTAATCTACCACTCTCCTTTTAAAGAAAAGGATATGACCAAGTTCAGGAGTGTTACAGCCTGACTTTGGCAACACCCTGGAGTAGCAGGCAGCTGAGCCAGGACTGAACTGTCAAAGTACATAGTGAATATTTTAGACCCAATATTTATTTCTAGCACAGGACCTGCCATGCAGTAGGTTGTAAACCTGAAGTTTATACATTTTCCCCCCCTATATTCTGGATTCATCTTCTCTTGTTTGTCACTGAAGCTTAGCACGTTGAAGCATGAATGGATCATCTGTGAGTGGCAGAGACTAATAAGTGACAGAGACTCAGTGATGCCAGTTGAGTTACAGCCAGGCTCTGGAGAGCTCTTCTGAAATTAGTCAGGTAGAGAAAATTAAGTATGGGTGCCCAGAACCAGAAGGCAGTGATCATTTCCCAGAACAATCAGTGAGTACCTGTTGGCTAGGCCCCTGCTTACTCCTTGTCGCTTGAAATTCCCCACTTTCCTAACCTCCTAGCTCAAAACCTCAGATCATCTTTGGCTCCATTAAAGCACCTCTGGCCAGAGGATCAAAGAAGTGTGGACCTCTGAGAGAGAGCTTGGTGGACTGTCCAGTCCAGGCCTTGTTGCTTGTGATGAAGCTTTGGACTCTCTCTGGGTTTTCTTGAAAGCCCATTATGTTATTTATTACTTGTTGCCTTCTTTTTATGTTGCTTTCTTTTTATGTTCTAGACTGCATTGAATAGTAATCTTCTTGAGTGCCAGGACTATGTCAATTCATGTTTTTATCCTTTACAATAGAGACCACTGTGCCTGATGTACAACAATATGGGTTGATAAATATATTCATTCATTCATTCATTCAACAGTATTTTTTTTTAATATTTTTATTTATTTCTAGGAGAGAGATAGCGTGAGCAGGGGAGGGTCAGAGAGAGAGGGAGACACAGACTCTGAAATAGGCTCCAGGCTCTGAGCTGGCAGTCAGCACAGAGCCCGACGCGGGGCTCGAACCCACAAACCGCGAGATCATGACCCAAGCGAAAGTTGGACGCTTAACCGACTAAGCCACCCAGGCGCCCCTCAACAGTATTTTTGAAGCCCCTGCTCTGTGGGGCATTTATAGCCCAGTGGAGAAAAATAACATTAATCATACTATGAAATAATATAATTCATTGTTGTGATAAAACTGCGAAGGAAACATCAAAGGGCTATGAGGATATTTAACATAGGTCTTGATCTGGTCTGGAAGGTCAGGGATAGCTTCCTTGAGGAGGTGATGTTTGAGGTGAACCTAAACTATGTGTAAGAGTTACTAAAAAGAGAACTAGGGTGGTATTGGGTAGGAGTATGTGGGAAGAGCATGCCAGGCAGAGAGATTGGTATGTGCAAAGGTTCTGTGTCAGGAGGCACTGTGACACTTTCTGGGCACCAAAAAGAAGATTGGTGGGATGGAGCAAAGGGAGTAAGCTGGAGATGTGGCCAGGCATGTCAGGAGACCCAGGCCTCACAGGGCCATGTGAAGGATTTTGTTCTTTATCCCAAGAATAGTGGAATGAATTCATCTTTATTTAGTGTCAGTGGCCCCATCCAGCCTTTTTACCTGCTTTTCTGTAGAATAGCCCTTAGTGGTTCATAATTCCTCTGACATCCAGTTCTGCTCTGGCTGATTCATGAGCCTCATATTGTGGCTAGTTGGCCTAGACTACCTATGGGTAGTCTACTCACCTGATCATACTCTTTCTGGCTATTTTTTCCTTCAGTAAATTTAATCCTTTTATTTCTGTAATAACAGAAATGGTATTATTGTTGTTTATTCATTGGGAAAGTGACCATCATGAGTAAGATTGCTTCTGACTGAAGATTTGTTGACTACCACTTATGAGAGGGACCCTGTTCCAGTAGTGAACAGAATAGCCTCAGTCCTATCCTCAAAGTTTATTGTTTACTGGGCGAGACAGGCTGTGCAGGATAAAAACAGTGACTAATTTATTTTTTTTTCTTTCCTTTTTTTTAGTTAGTTAGTTTGTTTGTTTATTGAACAAGTTGGGGAGGGGCAGGAGGCAGAGAATCTGAAGCAGACTCTCTGCTGATAGCAGAGAGCCCATTTGGAGCCCATTGTGGAGCTCCAACACATCATGCAAGATCATGACTTGAGCTAAAGTCGGACACTTAACCAGCTGAGCCACCCAGGTGCCCCAAAACAGGAACTAATTTAGAATGCAGTGTCAGTACTGTGCTAAGTATTCATGAGCATTATCCCATGACTTTGTCTTCCTTATAGCCAGCAGGGGGTTGTTGCAAGAAAGAAGAAGTGCAGGGATTGGGGCCCTCTTTCTAGTTGCAGAAAGTGGGACTCAGAGAGGTTTGGTACCCAAGGGCACACTACTGGCAAGTGAAAGTACTGAGGTTTAACCCATAGTCCTCTGAGTCAAAGCCTGGCCTCTCATAGGCAGCATGCCTGCCTCCCCTCACTATCACCAGGGAAATTTTGCATTCCTAGTGAAAGTCCTTCCAACCTCTGCCATCTTCTCATCCTGACAACTCCCATGCTGCCTGCCCCATGTGACTATCTCTCAGAACCGCACAAGGGGACCCTGTATCATCTCTAGATCACAGGAATCTTGTCTTGGCTCAGTTGTCCATCGAGGCACTATTTTTACTCTCTTAAAAGCTTATGTCCTTTGTTTCTTGATTCCTCAATTTCCCTCTTTCTTATGCACAATTCAACTAATATTTTTTTGAATACCTGCTGTGGACATGGCGCTTTGTCAGATGCTACAGAAAATTTAAAGACAAACAAGATTTGGGCCCTGGCCTCCTAGAACTTCCACTTTCCAGGAGTGTGAGACATGCACTTGCGGAGCCACATCCAGGGTAAAATTCAGGGTAAAAACTGCTGATGAGATCTGGTAGCTTTCTGGACCAGTGGCAATTTGATGGTGACCTTAAGTGATCTGTAGGATCTTGATGGTGGCCCAGGAAGACAAAGCAGAAAAAGCAATAGGAGCAAATGTTTAGAGAAGAAAATTACAACTGAAGCATGGTTTGGGGTACCTGGGTGGTTCAGTCATTTAAGCATCTGGGTCATGCTTTCAGCTCAGGTCATGATCTCATGGTTTGTGAGATTGAGCCCCACATCAGATCAGGCTCTGTGCTGTCAGCGTAGACCCTGCTTGGGATTTTCTCTCTCTCTCTCTCTCTCTCTCTCTCTCTCTCTCTCTCTCTCTCTGCCTTTCCCTGGCTTTTGCTTGTTCCCTTTCTCTCTTTCTCTCAAAACAAATAATTAAACTTAAAAAAAAAGAAAAACGACCAAAGGGGCGCCTGGGTGGCTCAGTCAGTTAAGTGTCCAACTTCGGCTCAGGTCATGATCTCACAGTTCATGGAGTCGAGCCCCGCGTCGAGCCCCGCGTTCGAGGCCCTGCTGACGCTAGCTCAGAGCCAGGAACCTGTTTCGTATTCTGTGTCTCCCTCTGTCTCTGACCCTCCCCTGTTTATGCTGTCTCTATCTCAGAAATAAATAAAAAACATTAAAAAAAAAAAAAAAAAGACTAAATAAAGCATGGTCATAACAGTGTGGGAGTCATAGAAACTAAAGCTAGGTTGGCTGCCACACTGGGGGTGAGGACCTTCACTACCAAGGTGGCAGCTTGTGCTTGAATGGAGTGGAGTTCCATTTCAGTCCCAGAGTTGAGTCTTAGCCCATTAACATCTAATCCAGAGCTTTCCTTCTCCAAGGCTGAGGAATCAGGCTGTTCAGCTTTGAATCTGTCTTCTGGATGCTGTCAGCACTCTGGTCTCTAATCTGTTGCTGGCTGGTTTAGTAACAGAAAATTCTGCCAACTTCAGGACTTTTTTTTTTGTTGTTTTTAACCAAAAATAAGTCTTTTCCATGAAACTGGCCCTCAAAAGAGTTGCCTCTTTTGTTTCTCCTTTTCTGACTGTATATGGAAGAGAAGCAATTGCCTGTTAAAGGAATGATCCTCAACTAGATAGAGGAAATGATTTTCATCCACTCTATTAGGTCTTGTGTCCCGAAACCGCCCTGAGGAGGAGGACCAGTACTGGCTGAGTATGGGCAGAACGTTCCACAAAGTGACGCTGAAGGATAAGATGATCACAGTGACACGTTACCTTCCCAAGTGAGTCCTTATAAATTTAAGGTTTTCACCTACTGTCCCTAATTGTGTCCACGTACTAACTTGTATTTGTAATGCATACTGTACACGTAGTGAATTATCTGCGTGACACATAATTAAAACCAAGATAGGTTGAGTGGTTGGTTTCCCTTTTCTTGGAATTACTGCTTTGTTTTCTAGGATTATTTTATGGTTATAGCTCACCTGCCTCTAAAAGAGATTTAATTCACCTTATGATGCTTAGCCTGATTCTTAGCAAACCAATTAAAAATAAAGAATGAGAGGATAAAAGAATGACAAAGTTTAAGAACTAAGAAATTTCCATTTCCAGTCTTTGGGATAAGTTAGTTACTGCACTTGAAGGTTGAAATGCCAAGGATAGTGCTAAGTATACAGAGATGGAAAGGTCCAGAGAATTGGAGGAGAGGGAATTCTCTTTTGGACTTCTGGATATGTCCTTTGTTTTTCAGGTACCCTTACGAATCTGCCCAGATCCACTACACCTACAGCCTCTGCCCTTCCCACTCGGACTCAGAGTTTGTCTCTTGTTGGGTGGAATTCTCCCATGAGCGGCTGGAGGAGTACAAGTGGAATTACTTAGATCAGTATATCTGTTCTGCTGGGTCTGAGGACTTCAGGTCAGAGAGTGTCCTTTGGCTTTCCATCTGACTACTTTGGGTGTACCTGAATTTTAACACATTATGTCCTTTTCTCTGATTAGAAGATGGTGTTTGTTTTAGAAAACATGGAAGAACAAAAGCACATCTGCATTGGGTTACAAAACAGTGATGAGGTGGGTGGTGGCGATGGTTGCACAGCAGTGTGAATGCACTTAATGGCACAGAAGTGTACACTTCAGGATTGTTAAAGTGGCACTTTTGCTCTTTATGTTTTACCACAGAACAACAACGACAGAAACTTCAGTGATGAAGTGTTCTTTGATGGAATGTCAGGGTAGATCATGTTCTTAACCTTTTTCTGACTGCCTGAGGTGTCTCATATATTTATTCTAAATTTTTATGTGTGATTTATAATTGTGATGATAAAAAGCCACAACCCCACCAGGCCTGGCTGCACAGAAGCATTCTGACATCTCTGGGATATAAAGTAAAAGCACCTTTTGTGGTCTGCCTCCAAAGGTTGTGTTTTAAATGAAGCTGTGAGATGCTGCATCAGATGAACACTTACTCAAGGGGAGCTTGCCCATCACATATACCAACTCTGAGGACAGGGTCAAGATGGGGCATTCATTAGGTGTGCTTTTATTATCTCTTTTTGTTCACTCCCACCCCCTTTTCCCCTTTGGCTCTCCACAGCTTAATTGAGTCTCTGAAGTTCTGGCGGACCCGCTTCCTGCTGCTGCCAGCCTGTGTCACTGCTACGAAGCGCATCACAGAGGGGGAAGCCCACTGCGACATCTATGGAGACAGGCCCCGGGCAGACGAGGAGGAGTGGCAGCTCTTGGATGGTTTTATCCGCTTCGTGGAGGGTTTGAACCGGATCCGTAGGCGGCATCGTTCAGATCGCATGATGCGGGTAGGGCTCTGTGGGCCCCTTGGGGGCTGTGCTTGGTCTCCTCCTATCTCAGGGGTCTCTCTCCAGCCAGTTTATTTACTCTACAGCTGTCCGGCATTTATCTTAAATCTGAAACAGTGTGTTCTTCTCCAGGGCAGGGTGAAGGAGGGAGGGATAGGGTATAGGCAGCCAGTGGGCAGTGTTCTGTGGCACGAGACCACCTCTGCCTACCTGAGGATACACAGCTCCTTCACACGCTCCCCAGGTGAGACCCTGTGTCAAGCCCAGCTGCTTCTGCTGGATTACAGAGTAAAAGTCACTCAAGAGGGTAGTGGCAGTGATACTTGCTTAACTCTCATATCACTTTTGAAATTTCTAGCACCTTGGGCATTCATTCAGCCACACACCACCCAGTGAGGACACTGAGGCTCATGGGGTTATGGGATATGTCTGCAGACACCCAACCAATACAAGGCAGATCTGGAATTCTGTGTGTGTGTGTGTGTGTGTGTGTGTGTGTGTGTGTGTACAGATCTGTGAATTTTAACAGAGTATAGATTCATGTAACACTACAACTACACTAGGATACAGAATAGTTCTATCACTCCCAAAAAACTCCCTTGTGCTACCCTTTATAGTCACATTCTGCTTCCATCTATAATCCCTGGCAGCTACTTGGCCTTTTCCCCATCACTGTACTGTTGTCTTTTCAAAAGTCATATACACAGAATCATATCATGTGTAACCTTTTGAGAAGCTGCCTTCTTTCACTCAGCATAATGCCTTTGGGATTCACCCAAGTTCATACAATTTGTGGCTTGTATCAGTAGTTCATTCCTTTTCAGTGTGAGTAGTGATGTTTCATCAGCTGTGTTTTTAAGTCCAAGTTCTGTGTTCTTCCTCCCACACTGGCTACCCTTTGTACACAGCATTGCTTATAATTAGAAACATTTCTGAAAGACCTTGCATGCTAGAACTTTGGTTTTGAAACCAGATGACTAGAGCTTGAACTCCAGCTTCAGTGGGATTTGGGATAAGTTACTTAACTTCTCTGGGAATCAGTTTCTTCTTCCGTGATTTAGGTAGAACATTACTTCCTGGAGGTGCGACAAGGGTAAAGTGATCTGTGGAACCCACCTCAAAGAGGCAGTCTGTTTTGAGTTGACAGGCATTTGAACCTTCAGTTGAAATGAAAAGTGGTTTTAAGCATTTACTGAATAACAAGAAACTGTGTCACTCACCTCTGTTAATTGGATTCATAGAGCCTGAAGCACAACATATATGGCAGGCATGCTCTGGGCTGTGAGTGGCATCTGCTGAGGGAGCCCACTCAAGCTGATGGCCTTGTCTCCTCTTCTCTGCTTTAGAAAGGGACCACCATGAAAGGCTTACAGATGACTGGGCCCATTGCCACACATGCCCTTGAGTCGACCGGCCCTCCAGTTGGAAAGAAGGGAACCTCAGCTCTGTCTGCCCTGTTGGAGATGGAGGCCAGTCAGAAGTAAGTGCCTGCTTGGGGAGAGACTCGTTCCCACCCTGCGGGCTCTAAAGAATTTCAGTGTGTCCCACCTTGTGTGTGGAGGTGAAATATTGTTTCTATTTGCAAGGAGCCTGAAATTAAGAAAAAGACACATACATGAGAAGAAAGTTGGGTTAATACCTAGTAAGTATCAAATAACACGAACTATGCCAGAAATTTTAAATTTGCAATCTGGGACTTAATTTGAGCTGCTGATACATTTGGGTTTTGGCTCAATAAGTGGGGTTTCTTTGTTTCTTTGAGTTTTTTTTTTTTAAATAGATTTTATATTTTAGAGCAGTTGTAGGTTCAAAGCAAACTTGAATGGAAGGAACAGAGATTTCTCATATACACCATGTCTCCACACCTGCACAATTTCCTCCATTGTCAACATCCCCTACCAGGGTGGGACATTTTTTATAATTGATAAATCTTCATTGACACATTATCACCCAGTATTTGTAATTTATATTAGAGGTCACTCTTGGTGTTACACATTCTATGGGTTTAGACAAATTTGTAATGACATGTAGCCACCATTACAGAATAGTTCACTGTCCTAAAGATATAAAAATGTTTTTAAAATATCTGAGCCACATTTTTTAGTTTGAAGATTTCATATACAAATTTGGGTTTTATATGAATTTGTATGTGAGATGTTGTATAGTATACCCAATATGCATGATTATATTATTCATAAAACAGTATATTGCATATAATATAACATAGTATTGTATTATAGATAATAGATAAAATCCAGCCTTTCTAGAAATAGAAGAGCTTCAGTTATAGTACTGGGTCCACACGCATAGCCAGCCATGGGAGGACTGGGAGTTTGTAATAGGCATATGCTCTCTGGTTTACCAGAGAACCAGCATACCCTCTAGTCTTGGATTTGTCTTGTACCTTCAGACATGTGACCTGGCTGGCTTCTCTAAGCATTTATGTGGTCCCTTCATAAACAGTATGTGCTCCATTTCCCAGGATACTGGTGGGGCCACATCTTGCCTGAGAGGACAGTGGCAGCGTCCCAGGAGGTGGGACTTGAGTTGGCCTTGCAGGAAAGAAAGCATCTCTATAGAGAGGCGAGGGGGAACTTGGGCAAGAGGAGAAAACACCTCTGTGTGCAGGTGACCCCCACTCTGGGAGCCTTCCTTGCCCCCTCATCCTTCCACCCAACTCAGATTCTGTGCTTCCCAGCACCCCAGACCAACATCTCTCAGAGCCCTTACTGGAACTCTACCAAGGTTTACTCACTTTTCCCCTGACTTGCCTGTACTCTGAGGGCAGAGGCACATAGTATGTACAATAGATAGTCAAAGAATGATGGAGGAAGCGGTGTTGAAAGTCCTCATACAGATGTTAGGGGAAGCTAGACCTTATCTGTCTGTCATGAGGGGCCATGTTGGGCCAAACAGGAACCTGCATACTTTAGGCTTTCCGAAAGTAACATTGAGTGAGCTTGAGGCATAGTGGAGGTGCAGTTGGAAAGACAGGTGGGAAGTTGGATGCCAAGCTGTCCTTACACATTCTCATAGCAAAATGGATCCTTTGCAAGTTTTTTTTTTATTTTAATGGAAAATTTCAAACAGGTAAAGTAGACTAGTGTAATAAATCCCTGTTTCCTTATCATTGCAGCTTCGATGATTATCAACTCATGGCAAGTCTTACTTATATTCCACATGCTCTCACCTTCCTTTTTTTTCTTTATTAAGTTTCAGGCATTGTATTTCTTCATCTATAATATTGCAGTATGTATCACTGAAAGCGAAGTACTCCTTTATTCAGTTTTAAGTTTATTCATTTATTCTGAGAGAGAGCATATGTGAGCAGGAGAGGGAGAGAGAGAGAGAAAGAATTCCAGGTAGTCTCTGTGCTGTCAGTGCAGAGTTCAGTACAGGGCTTGGTCCCATGAACTGTGAGATCATGAGCTGTTGTCAAAGTCAAGAGTCAGACACAACGGACTGAGCCACCCAGGTGCCCCAAGAAGTACTCCTTTAAAAAAGAAAGTCCTGGGGCACCTGGCAGCTCAGTCAGTTAAGCATCTGACTTTGGCTGATTCATGAGTTCGAGTCCCATGTGGATATTCTGCTTGATATTCTTTCTCTCTGCCCCTTCCCCACTTGCGCTTTCTCTCTCTCTCTCTCTCTCTCTCTCTCTCTCTCTCTCTCTCTCTCAAATACATAAACTTAAACATTGAAAAAAAAAAGATTAAAAGTCCTAATACCATAATTTACCTAAAAGTTTATAGTCATTCCTTAGTATCATGAAATATGCCATCAGTGTCTTTGCCAGAGTGTTTTCAGAAATGAGCCCCTTGTATAGAAAAGCCTGGCGGGTGGGCTCCAAGAGGCAGAGACCCTTTCGCAGGCACTCACTAGTTAGTTAAGAGGCCACAGAGGCTGGAGAGAGGGTGATAACAGAAAAGAAGGGACATAGAATGAAAAGGGAGAGAATACAGGGGCAGATGAGGGGAGGAGAACAGAGGTACTTTGAGCTCATCACTGAGAGCACTGGGTCCTCTCCAGAAAATACCTTCATCTGTCCAAGGGAAGACCCCAGAACTCAGCCCAGCAGGTTCTTCCTGTAACTAATCATAGATCTTTCCCGCTGGAAAAAAGAACAAGGAACATATGTTGCTGGGAGGGGTGTGAAGCTGGGGGTGGGGGGATCTTATTTTAATTTGTCAGTGAGTCATCCTTTAATATGCTCCAAGAAGCCTCTTTCTGCTCAGACTGGAAGAGGAAGGATACTTAGGGTGGTAGTGTCCCCCAGTGTGAAGGGAGAAACTCAGCTAATCCCACAAGCAGGAGTCAGGACAGAGAGACCGAAGACTTATTCTCTCTCCAGATGACTGCTCTTGGGTGACTTGCTATGTTTTCTCAATGCAGGAGGTAAAGCAGAGGGAGCCAGACCTTTATATAATGTTAGCTCATGCAGCATTTTTTATTTATATGGTTTGCTTTTGCTTTTGCTACACCAAGCAGATCCAGTTTTGTTTATTATGAAAAATAATGCTATAGCAATATGCAAAAGAATTTTTAAAACTTCACCTGTATTCCTGTCATCTTACTATAAACTGTCTATTTTTCTAGCTCTCTTCTGGTCTTTATCTAAAGTCATGTAGGGGCGCCTGGGTGGCTCAGTTGGTTAAGCATCCAACTTCGGCTCAGGTCACGAGCTCATGGTTTGTGGGTTCGAGCCCCGTGTCGGGCTCTGTGCTGACTGCCAGGTCAGAGCCTGGAGCCTGTTTCAAATTCTGTATCTCCCTCTCTCTCTGACCCTCCCCTGCTTACACTGTCTCTCTCTCTCTCTCTCTCTCAGAAATAAATAAAACATTAAAAAAAAATAAAGTCATGTATATTAAATCAAGCTCTTGTAGAAGATAGAGGCCCCAGAAGTCTCAGCCTTCTGCTTATTGTCAGCATGGCTGGGACCAGTCTGGGCAGCTGGGGCTGAAGATAACTCAGTGACGACCAAGTCAGAGCAGAGATCACCAAAAGGGAATTGTTACTGCCTCTGTGGAGGCTTGGCTGACAACCCAATCCTGGCAGAAGGCAGTATGCCTCCATGTTTGTTTTCACATATACATGTATATAGTATAATTCATCTTTTGCTGGCAGGTCCCCTCCTTCCAACCAAGGAGCCTCCAAGGTCAAGGGTTTCAGACTCACCTTCGAAACTCTGATTCCTGGTCCACAGGTCAGCACATGAAAGGCAGTTCACTAAATGGGGATTGTCACGTGCATCTGAGGGGACAGTGGAAGGTCCCCAGGTCTTCCTCTCCCTGTAGCTTTGAGGAAGAGAATGTCACAGTGTGCCTTTGTGGATGAGGCTCAAAGGAAAACACATTTTGATATGGTAGAGACATTGTTGTGTAGGGACATGGAAAAGAATTGAGCATTTGTTCTGCTTTTCCTATATGAATTACACCTCAGAGTAACTAATTGGTGTAGGGAAGTTTGTCTGTTTTCAGTATTGCAACTAATAGGTATAGAAGGAATGATAGATTATTACCATGTGTGATCTTTAATGAACTTCTGGATCTAACAGAGATCACCAGTGGCCACTAATATCACCAGAGAGAGACCGCCAGACATTAGAGGCCTCCAGACAGATATACATAATGCCACTTAAGAAGAGTTCTTGTCCAAAATTGAACCTGAATCTGCTCAAGCCAGTAGATATAACTTCCAATTCTCAGGAAGTACAAGGCACATAAGAACACAATAAACAATAAAGGGATAGGGGCGCCTGGGTGGCTTAGTCGGTTAAGCGTCCGACTTTCGCTTAGGTCATGATCTCGCGGTTCGTGGGTTCGAGCCCCGCGTCGGGCTCTGTGCTGACTGCCAGCTCGGAGCCTGGAGCCTGTTTCAGTCTGTGACTCCCTCTCTCTCTGACCCTCCCCTGCTCGCGCTGTCTCTCTCTCTCTCTCTCTCTCTCTCTCTCTCTCCTAGAAATAAATAAAACATTTAAAAATAAAAAATAAAAAATAAAGGGATAAAAATCAGCACATCCAGACTGTAAATTTACAGGACAAATGAGTTAGTCTCTTCAATAAATAATTTTAAAAATAAAGAGCAATGAAGAGGAATTTATGGCTGAAAAAAGAGTTAAGAGACAACTTATTGCAACATGGGGACCTTAATTGAATTCTGTTTTGAACAAACAAACTGTACAAATAATTTTTGGGAGATAGTTGGGGAAATATTTGATATTAGAAAATTTTTAAAAATTTACTTGTGTTGAAATTGTGGTTATATTTTTTCAATTCTTTTCTTTTAGTGATAGAATAGATATTGAGTTCTTCTGGGTGAAATATATGTGTTTCAATTCAAAATAATTGGGGTGTGTAGGTAAGGAGTATAGATGAAACATGATTGGCTCTAAAATTTTGGGACTGGGATATGTAGGTATTTATTATCCTTTTTACTTTTGTATATATTTGAAATCTTAATTTAAAAAAAAGAGTATAACAGGTAACCATGGAAACTGATTTTTAATCTCTGGTTTGAGATTACTTGACAATCTGTAATAAACATGTCAGAATTTAGGAGTGGGGAAGTGTCACAGACTGAGATCTCAGGGAGGCAGGCTGAGATGGAGTTTAACATGCAGGATGTTTATTAAGGAGAGGCCTTAGGCTCATCATCTGTGGTAGGGCGGAGGCAGCAGGAATGAATAGAGGGAGCAGCTCAGGTGCAGTACAGGCCCAGTGACAGCCTTGGGTCACCTCACTCAAGCTCTAGAGCTAGAACAGCCTTTGGAGTTGATCCCATTTGGACCAATATGGTCAGATCTGTACAGCCTCTTGTTGATCCTTCATTGTCTGTGGGCAGCTGGGGGCTGGGAGGAGCTTGAACAAGGCTGCTTTTCTAGCTGGGGCTGTCCCCAAAGGGGCTGACAGCTGAGTAGGCTGGACAACACACCCCACTACTGTGCCAGCAAGGCCACAGCAGAGGGATCTGGGCAGTGCCTTGCAGCATACACCACAAGAAGTATATGTTACAAGAGTGATGAAGATTTAAGACTATAATGTGAATCTCCTGAAATCTACCAAATAAAAATTCAGTGATATGTTGAAGTAGTTTGGGGGAGCATTTAAGTTATGACAGCTTAGGGGTGCCTGAGTGGCTTAGTCGGTTAAGTGTCAGACTTTCGCTTAGGTCATGATCTCGCGGTTTGTGGGTTTGAGCCCCGCGTCGGGCTCTGTGCTGACAGCCAGCTCAGAGCCTGGAGCCTGTTTCAGAGTCTGTATCTCCCTCTCTCTCTGACCCTCCCCTGCTCACGCTTTCTCTCTCTCTCTTCTAGAAATAAATAAAAATACTTAAAAAAAAAGTTATGACAGCTTATAATTATTTTTAGTACAGGTAAAAGGAAAATGAATGTGGAAATTTGATTTTATGTACTTTTATGTACATCAGAATCAAGATGGAATAAGATGTCATAAGAAAACCATAGTTATCTTGTGTTTTGAGAGTGTCTGTTAGATTTATGTGATTGGGGGTTGGGGGGGCGGAGCAGGGATATAAGTTCATGTATTTGAAAAATTAACATATAAACCTTCAAAACGTATGGGGAGTCAACACATTTCCCCATATAGTTTATGCCGCATGTTAATGCAGCCCTAATTTTCAGGATGTGCTTTTGCTGGTATATTTAAAAAAACAGAGAACAAGTCTTCCCAGAGGGTTAAAAACTTGGTGTTTGTGGATAGAGCCACTCAAACCATGACCTCTCAAAGTAACATGTAAGCACTGTAAACACTGCCACAGTGCTTTTTTTTTTTTATTATTACAAATAGTTTATTGTCAAATTAGTTTCCACATAACACCCAGTGCTCATTCCCACAAGTGCCCTCCTCCATGCCCACCCCTCCTCCCCCCCACATCCACCAGTCCTCAGTTTTTGTCAGCATTCAAGAGTCTCTCATGGTTTGCCTCTCCCCCTTTCCCCCACTATTTCCGCCCTTCTTCTCCCCCTTGGTCCTCTGTTAAGCTCCTCCTAATCCTCCTATACGTGCACACATATGATATTTGTCCTTCTCTGCCTGACTTATTTCGCTCAGCATAACACCTCAAGGTCCATCCATGTTGCTACACATGGCCAGATTTCATTGTTTCTCATTGCCATGTAGTATTCCATGGTATAGATAAACCACATCTTCTTGATCCATTCATCTGTTGATGGACACTTAGGCTCTTTCCAGGTTTTAGCTATTGACTGCCACAGTGCTTTTTAACAAACTATAGAAATGATCCTTTAAAGTATAGTCTTGCCACAGTGCTTTTTAAATGGGGCTCTTTTCTTATTTACCTGGGAGGACTGTTGATTGCTCAGGACAGTGAATGCAGTGAAGGGTATTGTGTTGGGCCTGAAGGAGAAATAAAGCAGAAGTGTGTGTGTGTGTGCGTGCGTGCGTGCGTGCGTGCGTGTGTGTGTGTGTGTTTCCGAGGTGGCAACAGTAGTATCTTCATTTCATCTTGACTAACACATGGGCCCTTCACCAGGGGGCTCCCAACAAGCCACAGACATGTGTTTTTCCATCTTTTAGGTGCCTGGGAGAACAGCAGGCAGCTGTGCATGGTGGCAAGAGCTCCTCCCAGCCAGCCGAGAGCAGCAGTGTTGCCATGACTCCCACCTACGTGGACAGCCCACGAAAGGTAAAGGGAGCTACTCCAGCAGGGAGCTGCCTCATGCTCTCAGGGGCCTGACATGGAGAGGAAAACGAATAGCCTTTCAAATCCAGGGTTGAATATGCTGAGGATTTGGATGAATTCTACCCTGAACCCTTTTAAGCATTACTATTTCTAAAGAAGCAGTCTCTGCTCACAATTGTAAGGAAGTTAACTGCTAGATAAATGCAGATACAACACAGTCAAGCTAAACTATATTGGTCAAGTCCCAAAATTTGGCTGGAGCTGTGAAATTGGCCATCTGGTTTTTCTTCAGCCACATCTTTGGCTCTCCCAGATGGGAGGGAGAAGGGTCCCAGGGCAGCTTCCATGAGAGCTCACTCTTTGATAAAGAAATTCCCATCAGTTAGATTCCTGAGAAGTACAGTCAAATGGAAGCATCCTGGCCAGATGGGGGAATCAAAACCTGAGGCTTTGGGCCTCTGTACCAAATAACAAGTCCAGTAGAGGGGCCAAATACTCCATAGATCAGGCTTTTTGTATCTTTTAGGATGAATAAACTTGGCTTTGTCTACTCATTCTGGGAAATTCAGAATGTGAGATCATTCTGGTATGGGAGGGTGAGCTGACTGCATTCTCTTACCTGGTCTCTTTCACTAGGAGATGAAGGAGATTCAATACACGTATTTCATTTTTCAAAATTGTGGCCAACTTGTACATCTATCTATGTATTGTTTATTTTACTTCCATATCGTGAACATTTTTAGTCATTAAATATTTTTTAAAAATATTATTTGTCAAAAAATACATGATATTTCACCATATGGATAGACCTTCACTTATAATTTACTTTTTAATTAAAAATGTAAATAGTTTCTGATTTTTAAAAAGAATTTTTGGTAATTATTCCATAACTTTTTACAGTGATTCTGCACTGTATCACAATTATAAATAATACTGCAAACAACATCCTTACACATAATTATCTGACCACATCTCTTATATAAATGAGTAGATAAATGAGTAGAATTAGACTACCAGGATAGAGGGATTAAAATCTAAGAAAGTATCAATTGAGGCTATAAGCAGCTCATATATTTTATAGACCAGCAGTTGGGAAACCTAAATAAATATTTCAGGCTTTGTGAGCCAAGAGGCAAGATCAAGGCCATTATGTAGGTACTTCTATATCCATTTAAAATTTTAAAAACTGATCTTAGCTCACAGACTATAATAAACCAGTAGCTGATTTGGCCTGCAGCCTGTATTTCACTCACCCAGCTCTAGGATATGACTTTAGGTACAGTCCCAAGAATAGTCTCTGCGTAAGGAACGATCTATTGGTCAAGGAAGAATCTTTTCACATGTATGTAAATCTCAGCAGCATTAGCAGCTCTACTTCTGTATGTTCTAGCAGAGAAGGGACACAGATGGAACAGTGAGAATGCATAAGCATCTTGGGCTCTGCCCGCTAGCTGTTACCCCTACTTATTACCATCTTTGAGGATTAAAACCAGTACCTAGGGCTGGACTGAGAAGTAGAGAAATTATAGAATCACAAGCATTAAGGTTAAAATGCACTAATGGCCAAATACTGAACTGAATATTGTTGCCATTTAGAACATTCTTCTGATTTTCCAACTGAACACTAAAATCCAGATGGATCCAGTTATCATTTGTCACAGATGTAGATCCTCCAGTAGTCAAAGAGAAATGTAGATGTTATGAGATAGGCAAAGGGAAGACCTCTGGGTGACATACTTAGAAATGCCAACAGTGTCCCCAGTCAATGCATCTTGTGTTAGGATGTGAAGAGAGGTCCCTGAGATCATATCTCCACAGCCACACGTTTCCATGGTTTGTTATTTGAGTTCACTGTGGTTGATGGGAAATGGCAGCAGTATTGATAAAATGGACACCCACATATTTCAGTGATTCTATGTTGAGAATTGAAGAAAATTTGTAAGAAAGCAGACTTTCAGATTTATCAAGTACCATTTCTGAATTTCAGTGGTAATGTATAAAAAATAGTATTTTGAAGGGACAAGAGGATACTTCTTGAATTTAAGAAAGATGAAAGGAGGGGGTCTTTGGGAAAGTCCTCTTTGTTTTTATTTCAAATACATGGCAGCTTGCACCCCACAAGAATAGATTCGGAGGAGAAGACAGCTTCAGAACTCTCCCACCTCCCCCCACCTCCCACCCTCACCCCCATCCCATGATGCATATGTTTCTAACACTATATATGTCTCAGCTTCTTGGTTATTTTGTTATCCAACCAGTAGAGGAGAAGGTATTGCTGCTTCTGGATCCCCTATTCGCTTAGAAAATTAAGCACAACTTTTCCTGCATCGAATCCTCTTTTCCCATCTGGCTGCCATGTTTATTAACAGGCAGAATTGTAAGCCTCAAGCCTCTATCTCTCCCGGAGGGCTGGTGTTCCCTCAGCCAGGTGGGAGGCCAGGAAGCAACCTCGAACGTCTCTCCCCCGCCGCCGAGTGGCTCTATGGCCTTTTCCTCTCCCTTGACATAGATTTGAAGGACGTTCAGAGCTATGTGAGAGGGTGCAGGCATCCAAGCTAGGCTCTGATGAGACCCGAGGGAGCTTGGACACACCTTCTATCTTTGTGCTTGCTCCCACACAGGTGGGATATTCTGCCCAAGAAGGTGTGGATTCCTGCTTATGCTTTGCATTTGGATATGGTCTTTCTGGGTGGATCTCTCTCTCTCTTTCTCTGTCTCTCGCCCTTTTTTTTTTTTCCTTCTTCCCCCTCATATGCCCTTGTTTCTCTCCTTCCCTCCTTGTTTTTATTTTTATTTTTTTCTTTCATACCCTCTCCTTCCCCTGATGGTTCACCACGGGTCCACATTCGTTCCTTCGCTCCCTTGCATTTGCTGCTGCCGCTGCTGCTTCCTCCTCCTCTGACTTCAGGACGGGGCCTTCTTTATGGAGTTTGTCCGCAGCCCACGCACAGCGTCATCCACCTTCTACCCACAGGTCAGTCAAACTCCAAGGGCTCTGCAGCCCATGCATGCCTACCCATCAGTAGAAGCCTTCTGCTCAGCTCTGAACAGGTGGAATTGGGCTGAAATTGGGCTGAGTTGGAAGGGCAGCTGAAATTGAATTCAGTCTCAAAAGTGTCATTCCCTTCCATGGGGTTGGCCGCCGCACAAGCGGATGGAAATGATTAATGTCGGAGAACAGATGATCGCATCAGCATTGATGCATGGGTTTCCCGTCTGTGCCTGTCTGTTTCACCAGGTTGCCACTGATTATCTGCCACAGCAGCAGCATCTTCCTTTTTAGGTGTTTTGTCCATAAAACATGAAATATGCTTTCTTAAGGACTGAACACTTACTTTTTTCCTATCAGTACAACCTGATAAATTCATTAACAGTGTGGCAGGAAGTGGTGAAAAGCAGAGCAAGCATTTATTAACAGGCATATGCTTTGTCATAGGCTAATTATGGGCAACCCTGTGCAGTTCACCTCACCTCTGGACTTCCTTTAACTCATTTGTCAAATAAATGGTTTGGACCAGACCTCCACAGGCCTTCCAAGCATAAACATTCTTCAGTTGCTTCTTGCCAAACACATAGTATTCTCTCATCTCATCCTTACTACATGGCCTGTGAGTTTATTTATCCCAAACTGACACAAAGAGAAATTGGAGGACAAAGAAGTGCTTTACCTAGTACAGAGTAGAGCTGAGATTTAAATCCAAGACCAACAGGCTTGATTTGTGGCCTCTCCTTTGAGTAATTACTGTTCCGACAGGTCCTAGGGGGAGAAAAACTGGGCTCCCTGCCCTTTATTGAGGCCCATAAGTATATGAAATTGATTTAGTTACAGAGATATGAAAGAGTCGAGAGGGTCAGACAGACTAAGGAGAACAGGACTTGAGAGGTTCAAGGGCAAAAGTTAAGGAATCCCTGTGTTGTGGAAGTCAGAAAACCAACATTGAATACTCACTCTGCCAGCTGCTGTGCAAAGGGCTTTGCAGACATCGTCTCCACAACAGTCTGTGAGGTGCAAGTATTATCACCCCATTTTCCAGATGAAGAAACTGAGGCTTAAATATAGTCCCTGATCAAAGGCACACAAGTCATGAGTGGCTGAGCCCCTGCACCATGTAGCATAGTGTGCTTGGAGGGAAAGGGGGTAGTTAGCATTGGAGTCTTCCCTTGCATAAGAGGTCACATGGTGCTGTGCCTGTCTGTGCAGGTCTTCAGAGGTCTGTGCTTGCCTTTTCCCAGTGAGCTGCGTGACTCTGGGCAAATCCCTGTCAGGATCTCTGAGTTCTAATCCAAGAATCTCTGATCTCCAAGTGTGAGAAACACACTGCATTTTTGGTTTAGAACAAACTCGGGGTGGGCTTTTTTAACGTTTTACTTTCTAACAAGAGACCCTCTTGTGAAAAATTTTGGACTTAGATTAGAAGTTAGCATAAGAAAAATCAGCAGAGCCAGAAGAGAATTGTTTTATAAGTCCTATAATAATATAACAGTCCACACAGCTTCACATGGTGGAATTCCAGGTGGAACAAGAGTGGACAAGTTACTACTATGAGCTGTTAGGAGAGGCACACAAATAAAGTTTATATTACCCACCAGGTGTGTTGTTAAGCTTACATATAAATCAAAAAATTGTCTCTTCTCATATATAGTAAGGGCTTTGCATATACTTACACAAAATGAAATTGTGCTTTGTTTATTGTGTTTGTTTTATTATTATTGTGTTAAAATATACATAACATGAAATTTGTGGTGTTTGTTTTCTAACGTGCTATGTGGGGAGTAGAGAAGGGCCAGTAGAGTCAGATGGCTCTTTTAAGATTTTGTCTTCAGCACTGTACCAGGGAGATGCTTTAGGTATATTAATTAACCCCCCAACCTCAGTTTCCCTCATTTGAAGGAAATATAAATACCTTCCTTGTAGGATAGTTTTGAGGATTAGAAAGAATATCTGTTTCTCAACAGACTTCAAGGGAATGAAATTCCATAGAGCACATTTCTGAGTACCGTGCAATTAAGTTACAGGTCAAGGACAACTGAGTAACTAGAAAAGCCCTACGTATTTGGAAACTAAGTAACCTTGTAGTAATGCATGAGGCAGCAATAATATTGCATGTTGCATGGGATGTGGTGGCTGGATACAAGCTGGGATTAGGATAGGATTCCTAGCATGCAGGTTTCAGTGTCCATCACTGAAACAGACATCTGTTTTTAGTGCCTACTCCATATTCCCCCAGCCTCTGCTTCCCACCCTAATTCCAGGACCAGGAAGCACAAAGAGTGGGTCATGAGCTCTTTTAGTAGATGGGGCTGCATGTTAAAAGACTGTCAGGGTGTAGGCTCTAGCGTCAGACTAGTTGTGAGCCTTTCCGGCAGCTGCACAAACCTCCCTGAACCTCAGGTTTCTCATCTGTAGAATGGGAGTAGTAACGGTGTTCTCCTTGTAAGATTGCTATGAGAAGGACCTGAGATGAAGCATATTTGTAGTTAGCCAGACCTGGCATGTAGTCAGTTCCCCATACATGTACCTGTGTACGGGAGAGGGGAGGGAAGACAGGGGCCCAGGTATACAGTTAGTGAACCAGCTTGATTGGTCCAGTCAGCTGTTTTCCCTGAGAGAGAAAGAGAGAGAGTGTGTGTGTGTGAAAATGCACTGGGCCTGGGTTACCTCTCCTATCCCTTTGATCTCTCAAATTCTGGGATGACCCTGTTGGACCTTGCAAAGTAAGTCCTTTAGCTCTAAAGGTAATGCCTATGATTTTTGCCCACTGACGACAGCTCTCTGCTGAGAAGGGGTTCCTCTTGGCCAAGTGGAAGAGCAGCATCACCTCTAACTCCAACTCTGGTCAGGGAAGAAAGTGCCTATAAAATTAAAACAGATAGCAGTGTACAGAGGGCTGCAGGGAACGGGCATGCACCGGCCTTGGAAAATGATAATGAACGGGCACTCTGCCTGATAACTGGAACAGAGCTACACAGTTCTCTTCTCCATGTCCTGCTCTCTGGAAATCGATTTTTATAATCACAGACTTATAGAAGAATTTTGGAGGGCAAAAGAAGTCCTTGGTTAATGAAAATTTCCTCAGAAGTCAGCCTCATGATATCTTTAGTCTGCAGTTTGGAACCTGAAGGAGTATCATGGTCAAGGAGGACAGGCTTTTGCCACCTGAGGCCTGAGCCAGTGTTAGAGTCTCTTCCCTCCCCCACCCCCTGATCCCCAGGCAGTTATTCTCACAGGAAGGCATGGCTCTCAGCAGCTCAGCCCAGCATGGAGTCACTTGTCAGTTCCATCACCATCACCCAGCCCCTGTCCCTGTGACCATTTCCCACCTTGGTCCTGAGGCAGCCTCCAGTGTGGTCTCCTTGCTTCCATTCTGGCCCTCTTCAGTCTGTTCCCCAGCCTGCACCCAGGGTTTACCTTTCCAAGATGTACTAGCTGGGGCTGCTGTAACAAAACACCATAGACTGGGAGGCTTAAGCAGCACATTGACTTCTCACAGTTCTGGAGGCTGAAAAGTCCAAGATCAAGGTGCTGGCACATTCAGTTCCTGGTAACAGCCCTCTTCTGGCTTGTAGCTGGCCACCTTCCCGTTTGTTCTCAGGTGGCAGACAGAGAGAAAGAGCTGTTGTGTCCCTTCTTATAAGGACATTAATCCCATCATGGTCTTACCCTCATGGCCTCATCTAAACCTAGTCGGTTCCCAGAGTCTCCCATCTGCAGATACAATCACATTGGAGGTGAGGCCTTCAACATATGAATTTTGGGAACACACATTCAGTTCACAGCACATGGCTTTCTTTAGGGTAAAAGCCAAAATCCTTATGATGGCCTGGAAGGTCCCGCATGACCAGGTCCCTCCCTTCCTTTCCAGCCTCATCTTCTAATATCCTCTTTCTCACTCTTGGACTCTAGTGACACGAGCCTTTCTCTAGACTACCGTAGGCACCAGGTTTCCTGCCACAGTGCCTTGGCACATACTGTTCCCTCTGGGTCTGGTTAACTCCTAATCATCTAGTCAAATCCCACATCTTAGATTCACATAGTGCCCCTCCTTTCAGCTCTTCTCCCAGTTCTACTTTTATGTTTGTATGACTGGGATTTGATTAGAGCCCAACTTCATGAGACTGTAAACTCCCACAAAGGCAGCGGCCATGTCTGTGTTACTCACTGTTGATCTTTAGCACCTAGCCTGGCACTTGGGAAGGGCTCAACAAATACCACCTCAGACATACTGATGGTGGAGATAGACATAAAAATGTTTATTTGAACAATGGAACCCTTTCTTTCCCAATGGATAATTTACACCAGACTCTGAACTATAACCCAACAAACATGGAACCATTCTGGCTTAAGCATGTGGGGGATTGGAGAAGGCTCCCACCCCCAAGCAGTTGCAATCTGTGATGGCAACAGAGATGCTACCACAAGCCCCTAGACTTTTGCAGAATGCACTTTGAAGCTTTTAGGACAGTAGCTTTCGGCATGCTGGTGGGAACTCTGGGAAGGCAGAGTCAGTGTGACTAAAAGTGGACTTTTCTCCCTTTGATCTGTTTTTTCCCCCGTTTTTGGAAACTTGAGTGAACAAAAGACTCACATCCTCAGGGGCTCAATCCCCCCAGAGGACTCTAGGATCACTTTAATCAACCATTGTCCTAACCTAAACTCTCCACCATCAGACAGGTTCTTATCAGAAATCTATGTGTCAGACTTTTGCCAGGAGCACAGTTTTCCCTGCAGGACATTCATTTCATTCCCAGCTCCCAAAGAAAACATGTTCAGCCTTGCTGTGCATTTTTAATTTTTGGAGTGGTTGGAAATATTTTTAAAAATCTGGAGATTTCATACTAAATTCAGGTTTCTGTCTTATATTGTGAAATAAGCTAGACACTGGGCCTGGCTTCTTTCCCAGCAGTAGTCACATGGCCTTGGAGCAGCCCGTGACCTTTAGCCAGGTGTGCTAATATATACCTACTGGTCCCTGCACATATTTTTCTTTTCCGCCTTTGCTCTAGAACAGTGTTGTCCAATCAAACTTTCTGCTATGATGGAAATGTTCTGTATCTGTGCTGTCCAACACAGATGGTTAGTCACACATGGCTAGTGAGCATTTGACAAGTGGCAACTGAGGAACTGAATTTTACATTTTATTTTAATTAATTTATATTTAAATAGCCACATATAACTAGTAGCTACTGTACTGCATGGTACAGGTCTAGATGTTTAAAATGTTATCATCGAAGTAGTTATTTAGACTCTAAAATTTCACTTTTCCTACCCTTGCTTTCTTTTTCTCTCACTTTTTCTACCGTTTTCACTGGATTTTCT
Organism: Proteles cristata cristata; assembly: GCA_017311185.1. Lineage (NCBI taxonomy): Eukaryota > Metazoa > Chordata > Mammalia > Carnivora > Hyaenidae > Proteles > Proteles cristata. The sequence goes on from JAESUZ010000341.1 coordinate 190,416, forward strand.
TATGTATTTATCTTATTATATGTCTATTTATTGGTAACATCTTTTTTTAAAGTGATGTTGAGATATAAAAATATAAATAAACATTGAGAATCAGGGACTGGGATGGACATGTGGAGGAGGGAGGCTGTACCTGTGGAGATAATCCATTTCAGTTGGTATCATAAGTCCCAAGCTCCTCCTAGGCCTAGAGCTGTCCTAATATGGACATTCCTTGTCTAATGTCTGTTTTCTCCTTCCCACTCCCAGCTGGTAAGCTCCATGAGGGCAGGCAGAAGAGATTTAATTTGGGAAGATAGTCTGTCCTTCCCTGATATTATAAACCTCTTGGGAAATCTCCTGGCTATGGAGTTATTCCCAAGCTCTCTGAATATGAGATGGGTCCCTTTATGTTGCCTCTAAATGTCCTAAAGGAGTCAGGTGAGGGGAAACCAGAAACACCACTTAGCCCATTTTGTCTCCAGGTAAGACAAAGCAATGTGTTCTGTCTACCGCCCTCAAGGTACAGTTGGAGAGCTGGGCTGGCAGCTTCATGGTGGTGGACTGTCCTCCAGCCTAAGAAAGTGAAACTCTGACAGGCATATGAGTTGCAGGGTTTTTGGAAGAGCTATTTGTGGACAGTGTTAACCTCTAAGGCATCCCTTGGACAGCAACATGCAGAAGAATGAAACTAGATCATTTTCTCACACCATGCACAAAAATAAACTCAAAATGGATAAAGGACCTGAACGTGAGACAGGAAACTATCAACACCCTAGAGGAAAAAGCAGGAAACAACCTCCTTGACCTCCACCGCAGCAACTTCTTACTTGACACATCCCCAAAAACAAGGGAATCAAGAGCAAAAATAAACTGTTGGGACCTCATCAAGATTAAAAGCTTCTGCACAGCCAAGGAAACAACCCAGAAAATTAATAGGCAACCAACGGAATGGGAAAAGATAGTTGCAAATGACATATCAGATAAAGGGTTGATATCCAGAATCTACAAGGAACTCACCAAACTACACGCCCGAAAAACAACCCAGTGAAGAAATGGGCAGAAGATATGAACAGACACTTCTCCAAAGAGGACATCCAGATGGCCAACAGACACATGAAACGATGCTCAGCATCCCTCCTCATCAGAGAAATACAAATCAAAACCACACTGAGATACCACCTCACACCAGTCACAGTGGCTAAAATGAGCAAACTCTAGATGCTGGCGAGGATGTGGAGAAACGGGCACCCTCCTATACTGTTGGTGGGAATGTAAACTGGTACAGCCCCTCTGGAAAACAGTGTGGAGGTTCCTCAGGAAACTAACAATAGAACTCCCCTATGACCCAGCAATAGCACTGCTAGGAATTTACCCAAGGGATACAGAAATGCTGATGCATAGGAGCACGTGTACCCCAATGTTCATAGCAGCACTCTCCACAATTGCTAAAACATGGAAAGAGCCTATGTGTCCATCAACCGATGAATGGATCAAGAAGATGTGGTTTATCTATACCATGGAATACTACATGGCAATGAGAAACAATGAAATCTGGCCATGTGTAGGAACATGGATGGACCTTGAGGGTGTTATGCTGAGCGAAATAAGTCAGGCAGAGAAGGACAAATATCATATGTGTGCACGTATAGGAGGATTAGGAGGAACTTGACGAGGACCAAGGGGGAGAAGAAGGGGGGAAATGGTGGGGGAAAGGGAGAGAGGCAAACCATGAGAGACTCTTGAATGCTGACAAAAACTGAGGACTGATGGATGTTGGGGGGGAGGGGGGATGGGCATGGAGGAGGACACTTATGGGGATGAGCACTGAGTGTTATGTGGAAACTAATTTGACAATAAACTATTTGTAAAATAAATAAAATTTAAAAAATTATGACTTTAAAAAAACAAACAAAAAAAACCTCTAAGGCATCCCTGGCAGAGCTCCCTCCCTCATCTTCTCCCATGGCTTTGGATGTGTAGGAAAAGGGAAGACTGGGGATTGCTGTTGCTGATGAGTGTTTCTTTGTTTAATTAACTAAATATCAGACTTTATTTGGGTTTCACCAGTTTTCTGTGAATGCCTTTTTTCTATTCCAGGATTCAGTCCAGGGCACCATGTTGCATTTAGTTTTCATGTCTCCCCAGTGCCCTCTGGGCTATGATAATTTTATCACTCTTTCCTTGTTTGTTTGTTTTTTAATAACTGAGAGTCTTGAGGGTCTCAGGCTAGATATCCTGAAGAATGCATCTGAATCTGGGCAGGTTTAATGTTTTTCTCATGGTGGAGTTATAGGTTTTTGACAACCTCAGCGGTGAAGTATGCTTCTCATCACTACATACTAGGGGGTAGATGGGAGCCTCACAACGTTGCTGGTCACATGTACTTCATCACTTGGTGATGCAGTATTTGCCAGCTGTCTCCATTATGAAGTTACTGTTTTTCCCTTGCTATACTCTGTTCTGTAATAGCAAGTCCCTAACCGTAGCCTACTGAAAAGTGGGAGAGATTCAGCTGCAGCTGCTGGAAGCAGGATATCTATACAAGTTATGTGGAATCCTTTTGTAAGGAGAATTTCAGACAAGGCTCTTAAAATGGAGTTGCATCTGGGGCACCAGGCTAGCTCAGTCAGTAGAGCATGTGACTCTTGACCTCGGGGTTGAGTTCAAGCCCCCATTGGGTATAGAGACTACTTAAAAATAAAATCTTAAAAAAATAAATGGAGTTGCTTCCAACACCAAGCACCTCCCTCCACTTGCCTCTTTCCAGGCCTCTGCACGAAGACAGTAATTCAGTACATCCACCTTTCTTTGTCTTTTTGTTTATTTTGAAAAGTTAATTCAGGTGGATTATGGAAGTAAATGCTACCTTTAAAATAAAATGTGACTAGATGGGGAAATATAAGAAAAGAAAAACATAAGATATGACTTAATCTGAGGTCTTATAAAGTACGTAGATTTTTGTGCTAAATCCAGTCCTATACTATCTGGGAGCCAAAGAAAAGTGGGAAACATCTGTTCCAGGATTCAGAGTGGTCATAAGATAAAAAGACAAACCATTTGCTTGAAAGAAGTGTAACCTTTCCTGGTATTAAGATCTAAGCAGCCTCTTGAAAGATGAACATTGTATGATATAAAGTGAGGGTCAGGAAACAGGCAAATCTGACTCACCATCTGCCTTTATACATAATTCTTACTGGAAGTTGGGGCGCCTGGGTGGCTCAGTCGGTTAAGTGTCCAACTCCTGATTTCAGCTCAGGTCATGATCTCATGGTTTGTGAGTTTAAGCCCCTTATTGGACTCTGCACTGACAGTATGGAGTGCTTAGGATTCTCTTTCTCCCTTTCTCTCTACCCTTCCCCTGGTTTCTCTCTTTCTCTCTCAAAAGAAAGAAAGAAAAAGAGAAAGAAAGAAAGAGAGAAAGAAAGAAAGATTCTTATTGGAAGAGCCATGCCCATTTATTTACATTATTTGGCTACTGGTTACTTCTGTCCTTCAAGCAGATTTGAGTAGTTTCTTCTTCTTTTTTTTTTTTTTTTAATGTTTCTTTTTGAAAAAGAGACTGACAGAGTATGGATGGGGGAGGGGCAGAGAGAAAGAAAGAGAGAAACAGAATCTGAATCAGGCTCCAGGCTCTGAGCTGTCACCACAGAACCCGACACAGGGCTTGAACCCACGAACTGTGAGATCATGAGGTAAGCTGAAGTCAGATGCTTAACTGACTGAGCCACCAGGCACCCCAGGTTTGAGTTGTTTCAACAGGCCATCTAGCCCACATAGCCTAAAGTAATTACTCTCTGCTCCTTTACAAAAAATGTTTGCCAATTTCTGATTTAGAAAATACTCCTTAACCATACCTCTGCTAAAAGAAAGCTGAAGAATCATGTAAATTTCTGGCAGTTTAGGCTGGTGAGGCAATTTTCAGGTACCATACATGACAGATAACCCCACTACAGGGATCTGGAAGGCAGCACCTAAGAACTGGGTCTAGCTTCCCTCAAATAGCTTCTTATTTAGTTTTGTGGCATAGTACTGGTTCCTAAGCCTTGCTGGTTAGGGGCAGATGGTGATTGGTAATTGCAAACTGCTTCTTGCTGCATTTCTCCATGTATTTATGATGCCAGCAAAGTCTGTGTCGTCCTCTTTTTGCAAATCATTGAGCCTGTTGTAGGAGAGTGATTCTTTAAGAACTGGGGACAACTTTGTGTCTCCTGGGGGCACATTTGGTTGTATCTGAAGATATTTTTCATTGTCACAGCTGGAAATAGGAGCAATGATGGGGGCTGGTGTTACTGGCATCTAGTAGGTGAAGGATGCTTCTCAACATCTTTAAAAATTTTTTTAAGTTTATTTACTTATTGAGAGAGAGACAGAGAAAACAGGTTAGGGTCAGAGAGAGAGAGGAGAGAGAATCCCAAGCAGGATCTGCACTGTTAGTGCAAAACCCAATGCAGGGCTCAAACTCATGAACTGTGAGATCATGACCTGAGGCAAGATCAAGAATTGGATGCTTAACCAACTGAGCCACCCAGTTGCCACCCCCAAAATTTTTCTAATGTTTATTTATTTTTGAGAGAGAGAGAGAACGAGCATGATCAGGAGAGGGGCAGAAAAGGAGACAGAATCTGAAGCTGGCTCCAGGCTATGAGTTGTCAGCATAGAGCCTGACATGGAGCTCGAACCCATAAGCTGTAAGATCATGACCTGAGCTGAAGTTGGATGCCCAAATGACTGAGCCACCCAGGTGTCCCTGCTCAATATCTTATAAGGCACGGGACAGCCTCCCACAAGAAAAACTTATCTGGCCCTTAATGGCAATAATGCCAAGGTTGAGACACCCTGTTTTAAGAAGGAGTGATTTTTTTTGTTTGTTTTTTTAATGTTTTATTTATTTCTAGGAGAGAGAGAGAGAGAGACAGCGTGAGCAGGGAGGGTCAGAGAGAGAGGGAGTCACAGACTGAAACAGGCTCCAAGCTCTGAGCTGGCAGTCAGCACAGAGCCCGACGCGGGGCTCGAACCCACGAACCGCGAGATCATGACCTAAGCGAAAGTCGGACGCTTAACTGACTAAGCCACCCAGGCGCCCCATGAAGGAGTGATTTTTATAATACCCAACAAAATATTTGGTAATATAAGACTTTATTCTGATGTACTCAAGATTCCCATGTAAGAGGGACTAAGTCATTTTTCTTGAAGTGCTCTAGAAGGCTTACTTATTCTCTCCAGATATTTGCTCTGCTGTGCAGCTTTTCTAAGTGAGCAGGTCATGGTCCTGTGCTCTAAGATGTTTAAAGGGAATGAGACCAATATATCATCACATGAAGCAAAACCTGGCAGCTATAGGAGAGGGTTATAGAGGTCCAAAGTAGAGAGAGAGAGATGGTTTTTGTTTGGGGGCTAGGGTGGAGTAAGTCAGAAAACATTCTACAAAGGGAGCAGCATTTGAAATGGCCCTCAAGACTGATGGCGTTTTTAGCCTGTGGTTGTAGGGAAGGGCATCTCAGGTTGGGGGAACACAGACAGGATTAAACACAGAGGGTTTGATTTGGCTTGAAATGCGTTGTGGGTGAGTGGTGGGCAGTGCGGAGTGATCACAGGTCAGGGCTGTTTTTGCTGGAACCACAAGACCCTATGAGCCTGGTAGCTCATGGGAAGACCTGAAAGATTTCAGAGTCATGGAGTGATGGGGTTAGAACTGTCTTTTCGGAAGATGAAGATGGAGGTGGCTGGCAGGTAGGGTCTTCAGAAGGCTGTTATAACCTTCCCCTGGTGGAAAGGGTGTCACTTGGAGATACATGTGAGTCGGCAGAGGGGAGGCCACAGGACTAGGCCTTTCTTTAGAGGTGAAACTGGAGAATGAAGGGAGCTATCAGATGCCCCTGGGATTTGAACCTGGGTGCTTAGAAGATTGTCTCACTGACAGCTAGGGGAAAGGAGAGTTGGGGTAGAAAAGGGTGCCCCATGGTTAGTGAGGGTGTTTGCTGGGATCTTCACCCATTTGTCTCTAATTATGTTCCCTCTTTCCTGCTTCTCAGTCTCACAGGAATAATTTTAACTCCCTTACTTTTTCTGTAGAGAGTTTTCTTTAGTTTATTTATTTATTTTTTTTTTAATTTTTTTTTTTTTATGTTTTTTATTTATTTCTAGGAGAGAGAGAGAGACAGCGTGAGCAGGGGAGGGTCAGAGAGAGAGGGAGTCACAGACCGAAAGAGGCTCCAGGCTCTGAGCTGGCAGTCAGCACAGAGCCCGACAGGGCTCGAACCCACAACCGCGAGATCATGACCTAAGCGAAAGTCGGAAGCTTAACCGACTAAGCCACCCAGGCGCCCCTAGAGTTTTCTTTAGTTTAAATCTGTGGTTTGAGTTAGGTGCTGGAGCCATTTCTTTGGTTCTGCGCATTCCACTGTGAACAGTGGTTTCCTGTCACCCTTAGTATGAGGTGCATGAATTCCCATTGCTCTGGTCCACCAGGGCCCACTGGGACCGGGCAAGGACAGAGGAACAGCGTCGTTTATATTTATGTAAATAGCCTTAAAGAATTTTGTTGTTTTGTTCATTTTCAAATCCTCTACAGGTGTCTGTGGACCAGACGGCCACCCCAGTGTTGGACAGCACCAGTCTGGGGGTGAGCACAGGCCAGTCTGTGGACAGAGGCAGCAGCCAGGCCTTTGGGAACTCCCAGAATTCAGGGGAACAGAGCTTCCCCTCTGCAAACTCCAGTGACAGCAGGTGAGATTCAGAATGGCTGAACTCATGTTCCTGGGAAGTGGGGATGGTCTGGCCTCAAAAGCTGCAGAGCTTGGGAGGCCAGAGTCCCAGACCCAAATTCTAACTTGGCCGTGACTTCTGCCTGGGAGTCTGGGCTGCCAAGGCCTTACCAGCACCTGTTTGATGGGGCTAATAATCTGTGTCCTGCCTTCCTTCCAGAACAGCTAAAAGGTACCCAGAGCGACACAGAAGAGTGTCAGGCACATGCTGGAGGGAGCTTTGGGAAAGGGGCCTGGACGGAGTCTGTCATGTTCTCTCTGGCACCTGGCATACTGCCTGGCATGTGATCGCAGGCAGTCAGTATCTGCCACTTAAGGAAATGAAAAAACAATGAGTCTCTGGTTGTACCTGAACACGGTTGTTCTTTTCTTACTCCTGAGTATCCAGAGGAAAAAGAAGCTGCTTGGACCTCATTTACCTGAGAAAGAGCCCCAGCTTTTAATGCCATTTGTCAAATCTGGAAACTTCTTTTTTAATTCCTTTCCAGCTGTGTTAACTTATAATATTCTGCCCAGTTTGGTCTTGTTGCCTCACTGTCCTCCTGACTGAGATGTCCTTGGCTAAATGTTCTCAGATTTGACTTTGGCATGCCTTCATCTGAGAGCTCATGGCCCCCTGCGGCAGCTCATCCAGTCACCCAGTTTCCTTTCTGTCACTCAGTCTGTCAGTTTTACCTGCATCTGGTGCACTGCACCTCACTTGCTCTGGGGATGGTCATTACTTCAAAGGCAGCAGGCAGCCTGGACTTCTCTAGTCTCTTTTGTCTGCCCCCATCCCAAATCCCCATCAAGTCCGGCTGATTTTTCAGCTCGGGGTATGGAGGAGATTGGAGGGGCTGCCTGGTACACAAGGAGGGAGTGCATTTCTCTGCTTTCTCATTGAGCAGCAGGTTTTGTTCTGCTTTTGGAAGAAAAGGGGAACTGAGGATGATTAGGCTGGAGGTGAGGAGGCCAAAAATGACAAATTAGGACTGATGACAAAAATTACAAAGAACAAGTCCCATTTCATGATAAAGAACTGACTAGCCGTTGGTACTGCTTCAGGGAAATGGGCTGCATAGAGGAGCTACGTTCTCTGCCGTCAAAGATGTTCACACAGACAGGTTAGCCTCTTGTCCAGGTTCTTGTAGCAGGGACTCAGGCAGGCATTAGAAGGAAGTTCACTTCTGGGTGGAAAGGGGAGGGGGAGTGGTCTTCACAGGTTCTTTTTTTCTTTTCTTTTCTTTTTTTTTAAAGTTTTTATTTCTTTTTTGAGAGAGAGAGTGAATGGGTGAGGGGCAGAGAGAGAACAGAGGATCTGAAGTGGGCTCCATGCTGACAGCAGAAAGCCCAATGCAGGGCTTGAACTCCTGAACTGTGAGATCATAACCTGAGCTGAAGTCAGTCAGATGCTTAACTGACTGAGCCACCCAGGTACCCCTTCACAGGCTTTTTTTAGCCTGATATCCTGAAATGTTTCACCAAGTCCTGGACCCTCCAAAAAGGAGAAGGAGACTGAGACTGAGGAAAGAAAGAGGTTTTATGGACTCAAGAAGCTTCTGGAATAAGCCTCCAGATTTAGTATAGTAGGTGGCCATGAATATCCCACACCCAGTGAACTTGGCTCAGCTACTGAATATTAAGCATGTTTAAAGGTACTATCAGCCCATGGGAGCCTGGGTGGGTAGGTTGGTTAAGCATCCGATTCTTGATTTCAGCTCAGATCATGATCTCATGGTTTGTGAGTTTGAGCCCCATGTCAGGCTCTGCGCTGACAGTGCGGAGCCTACTTGGGATTCTCTGTCTGTCTGTCTGTCTGTCTCTCTCTCTCTGCCCTTAACTCACTCTTTCTCAAAAATAAATAAACATTTTAAAAATAATAAATAAAGGTACCATCAGCCCATCGAGGAAGAACTCAGGCAATAGGTGGTAGAAAGATCTGGGCTCTAGATTTTTTTTTTTTTTACAAATAGTTTATTGTCAAATTAGTTTCCACATAACACTCAGTGCTCATCCCCACAAGTGTCCTCCTCCATGCCCATCCCTGCTCCCCCCCAACATCCATCAGTCCTCAGTTTTTGTCAGCATTCAAGAGTCTCTCATGGTTTGCCTCTCTCCTTTCCCCCACCATTTCCGCCCTTCTTCTCCCCCTTGTTCCTCTGTTAAGTTCCTCCTAATCCTCCTATACGTGCAAACATATGATATTTGTCCTTCTCTGCCTGACTTATTTCGCTCAGCATAACACCCTCAAGGTCCATCCATGTTCCTACACATGGCCAGATTTCATTGTTTCTCATTGCCATGTAGTATTCCATGGTATAGATAAACCACATCTTCTTGATCCATTCATCTGTTGATGGACATGTAGGTTCTTTCCATGTTTTAGCAATTGTGGAGAGTGCTGCTATGAACATTGGGGTACACGTGCTCCTATGCATCAGCATTTCTGTATCCCTTGGGTAAATTCCTAGCAGTGCTATTGCTGGGTCATAGGGGAGTTCTATTGTTAGTTTCCTGAGGAACCTCCACACTGTTTTCCAGAGGGGCTGTACCAGTTTACATTCCCACCAACAGTATAGGAGGGTGCCCGTTTCTCCACATCCTCGCCAGCATCTAGAGTTCTCTGATTTGCTCATTTTAGCCACTGTGACTGGTGTGAGGTGGTATCTCAGTGTGGTTTTGATTTGTATTTCCCTGATGAGGAGGGATGCTGAGCATCGTTTCATGTGTCTGTTGGCCATCTGGATGTCCTCTTTGGAGAAGTGTCTGTTCATATCTTCTGCCCATTTCTTCACTGTGTTGTTTGTTTTTCAGGGTGTGGAGTTTGGTGAGTTCCTTATAGATTCTGGATATTAACCCTTTATCTGATATGTCATTTACAACTATCTTTTCCCATTCCATTGGTTGCCTATTAATTTTCTGGGTTGTTTCCTTGGCTGTGCAGAAGCTGGGGGCGCCTGGGTGGCTTAGTCGGTTAAGCGTCTGACTTTCGCTTAGGTCATGATCTCGCGGTTCGTGGTTTCGAGCCCCGCGTCGGGCTCTGTGCTGACTGCCAGCTCAGAGCCTGGAGCCTGTTTCAGCGTGACTCCCTCTCTCTCTGACCCCTCCCCTGCTCACGCTGTCTCTCTCTCCTAAAATAAATAAAACATTAAAAAAAAATTTAAAAAAAAAAAAAAAAGAAGCTTTTAATCTTGGTGAGGTCCCAACAGTTTATTTTTGCTCTTGATTCCCTTGCTTTTGGGGATGTGTCAAGTAAGAAGTTGCTGTGGTGGAGGTCAAGGAGGTTGTTTCCTGCTTTTTCCTCTTGGGTGTTGATAGTTTCCTGTCTCACGTTCAGGTCCTTTATCCATTTTGAGTTTATTTTTGTGCATGGTGTGAGAAAATGATCTAGTTTCATTCTTCTGCATGTTGCTGTCCAGTTCTCCCAACACCATCTGTTAAAAAGGCTGTCTTTTTTCCATTGGATATTCTTTCCTGCTTTGTCAAAGATTAGTTGGCTGTATACTTTTGGGTCCACTTCTGAGTTCTCAATTCTGTTCCATTGGTCTATGTGTCTGTTTTTGTGCCAACACCATACTGTCTTGATGATGACAGCTTTGTAGTAGAGGCTAAAGTCTGGGATGGTGATCCTCCCGTTTTGGTTTTATTTTTCAGGATTACTTTGGCTATTCGGGGTCTTTTGTGGTTGCATACAAATTTTTGGATAGTTTGTTCTAGTTTTGAGAAGTATGCTGGTGCAATTTTGATTGGAATTGCATTGAATGTGTAGAGTGCTTTAGGTAGTAATGACATCTTAACTGTATTTATTCTTCCTATCGATGAGCATGGAATGTTTTTCCATTTCTTTGTGTCTTCTTCAATTTCTTTCATAAGTTTTCTTTTTTTTTTTTAAATGTTTTATTTATTTCTAGGAGAGAGAGAGAGAGACAGCGTGAGCAGGGGAGGGTCAGAGAGAGAGGGAGTCACAGACTGAAACAGGCTCCAGGCTCTGAGCTGGCAGTCAGCACAGAGCCCGATGCGGGACTCGAACCCACGAACCGCGAGATCATGACCTAAGCGAAAGTTGGACGCTTAACCGACTAAGCCACCCAGGCGCCCCTCTTTCATAAGTTTTCTCTAGTTTTCATCATACAGATCTCTTGTATCCTTGGTTAGGTTTATTCCGAGGTATTTTATGGTTTTTTGTGCAATTGTGAATGGGATCAGTTTCTTGATTTCTCTTTCTGTTACTTCATTGTTGGTGTATAAAAATGCAACCGATTTCTGTACGTTGATTTTGTACCCTGCAACTTGGCTGAATTCTTGGATCAGTTCTAGTAGGCTTCTGGTGGAGTCTGTCGGGTTTTCGATGTAGAGTATCATGTCATCTGCGAAGAGTGAAAGTTTGACTTCCTCTTTGCCAATTCTGATGCCTTTGATTTCCTTTTGTTGTCTGATGGCTGATGCTAGGACTTCCTCTGGGCTCTAGATTTAAACTCAGACCCTGACAACTCCCAGCTCTTTTGACCTTCACCTGCTCCTCTAATCTTTCTGAGTTTCAAAAGATTGATCTTCTTGTTACTATGTTCAGTAATGTTTACCTTTTAGGGCCTTGTGGGTATCAGCCTTACATGTGGTATTTTACATACATTAGCCTCACAATAACACTGAAAGATAGGAATAGTATCATCCCCCCCTTCAGATGAGGAAACTTAAGCTAAGAAAAGTTACAGCCCCTCGAGTTGGTAAGTGATAATCCTGGGATTCTGTCCCCATGCTCTTGCCACGGTACCTAGCACTCTCTGGTGAGGTTAAATGATGGGGAGGGCCTTGGGGGCAAAATAGGAACAGTCCCAGGAGATCTCTTGGTAGTGGCTGAGACATTATTAAAAGGAAAGGTGCTTATTAAGGGAAGCAGGTTTGAATACAAAACCACTTTGATTTTTTTTTTTTTATCTTAACATGTACGCTTTGAAGTAGGAAGCCCTCTGTGAGATATCCCTAAGGATGTAGCTGTCCAGCATTTGCTTGAACACCATCAGTATCAATGTCATGCTTGGCCTCCAGCTCTGTACACAGTAGAGGGAGTAGTTCCTAAGGTTTATGCTCTTGACCGTGAATGTGCCTTTTAACTTTGCTGACTGGACACTCTGTTTACAGCTCTCAGCAGTTGGCAGCAAGCTCCTTAACCTCATCCTCCACCCTGACGGAGATTCTAGAAGCCATGAAGCACCCCTCGTAAGTGGCTCATCACATGTATGAGTGCAAGGGCAGGAGGATCCCACAGGCCTGAGTCATGGCGATGCACAGGCAGTGTGATTTGGTGCGTTCATACCTGGCTGTATTGCTCACCAGCTGTGAGACCTTGCACAGGTTACTTGACTTCTCTCAGCCTCTGTTACCTTGTTTGTAAAATGGGATACTAGTGGCTAAGTCACAGGTTTGATATAAGGACTAAATGAAATAATTATGTAAATTCCCTAGTATAATGCCTGACAAATATAGGTAATTCTCTAAATGTCAGATCCTTCTTCTTCTTTTCCTGCTATCACACCTGTGCTCCCATCTTGTGGATTTCAGTAAGTTTAGGAATAGTGTAGAGAAATTGTGCTGCACAGGTCCTTTCTTCAGATATTAAATGCTTTAGTGGGAGTCCCTTCTTTTTCATGTTGTCTTTCTGCTTGTTGCCCCCATGCACATATACCCTGCTCTCTGCCCACTGCATTGAAATTCAGGACAGGAGTCCAGCTGCTCTCGGAACAGAAGGGCCTCTCGCCATGCTGCTTTATCAGTGCAGAGGTGGTGCACTGGCTGGTAAACAACGTGGAGGGTGTCCAGACGCAGGCGATGGCCATCGACATCATGCAGGTGAGACAGCACGGGCAAGGCCCACAGAACCATCTCCTCAGGCTCCCATGAAACCAGAGGCCTCTGAAGCAGCTGCCCTTTTGATTAACAAGAGCTGTAGATTCAGGTGAAGCTCTGTTTTTAGTAAGTGTGAGGCCTGTCTGGAATCGATGAACTCACAGGTTTTGATTTCAAAGACACTATACCTTGACTTAAAGGTCTGGCAGAATTTATCATGAGCTGAAATGTTCTAGACAGAGTCTGCACTTTTGGAAGGCAGCTATGCTCACCACTATACCACCAACACCAGCATAGTCTGCACCTTTGAACCTTGGAAGAGTCTCTGTAAAAGATTCCCCAGAAATACCTTCCCTCTGATCTTGAGCCCCTATTTCCCCTGGTCAACTCCTGCTCGTCCCAGCTCTGAGGCTCTGCCACAGAAACCTTCTGGTGTCCTGTCTTTACTCTATCAGAGCATTTAGCACAACAGAAGGAAACGTCTGTCTATCTCATTTCATTTGTCTCCTACTTTGACAGGCTCCTTGAGGGCAGAGCTACTCTTGTTGTCCATTTGCATTATCATCATGCTGTTTGGCACATGGTGTAGGCACTTAGCAAACACTTGCTGAATTTAATGACACTGTTAAGCTCGAGAAGAAAAGAATAAGAAAGGTCACGTTGGCTGCGGTGGTTCACAGCATTCTGTCCACACAGAGGCCCCCACTGGAAATCACTACAATGCTGACCAGCTGGCTTGTCATTCCTGAAATGTGAAATCAGTAACTGATTTAAATAAACATGCAATCCTCAGTTCTCTCTTTGGAGGTCTCAGTAGGTAGTTTTGCATGACCTTTGCCTTATTACATATACTCCCGTTGTTCTGAGAATTGGATTTTTTTATTTACATGATGGAATGGTTCCATAGCAGTTAAAATAAATGAGCTGGAGGGACATGTATCAACATGGATAAATGTCTGAAGCATGATGTTGAGTGAAAGTCCAATATACAAAATAATAATGGTATTATGGCCTTTATTTAAATTTTAAAATCTCATAAAAATACCTCATATTCTTTATCAATATATGTCTGTATAATAAAATTGTTAAAAACCTGCATAAGAATAACATAACAATAACTTATTTCCGGTGAGAGAAGAGGAGGAATGGGACATAGAGTCCATGTTTAAGTTTATTTTTGAGAGAGAGAGAGAGAGTAGAGGGGAGGGGTAGAGAGAGAGGAAGAGAGAGAATCCCAAACAGGGTCCACATTGCCAGCACAGGTCCAATGCAGGGCTCGAACTCATGAGCTGTGAGATCATGACCTGAGTCGAAACCAACAGTCAGGTGCTTAACTGACTGAGACCCAGTCACACACACACACACACACACACACACTTTTTTTTTTTTTTTTTTAAATAAAAAGATCTGAAGTCAGGGCACCTGGGTGCCTCAGTTGGTTGAGTGTTCGACTCTTAATTTTGGCTCAGGTCATGATCAGGGTTGTGGGATCAAGCCCCGAGTCAGACTCTGTGGTGATTGTGGAGCCTACTTAAGATTCTCTCTGTCCCTTTTCCCTGCTTCCTCACTCTCTGTCTCTCTCTTTCTAAAATAAATAAAATGAAAAAAAAAAAAAACAGTATAGCAAAATGTTAACTTTTTTGAAATTGTGTGGTGGTATATCTGGATCTTCTTTATACTTTTCTGTATGCTCAAAATAATTGATGGTATTATGATATGCATCTGCATTGTGTAATATAATTTACACCAGGAATAACATTTATCATAGAGCAATTGTCATGGCTGATGAGGGGTAATGGGTAGGATCTCTTCAGTGTTCTGTCACTCCCTTGACTCCAGTGTATAAACAAGGGCTGCACTTCTAAGATGTCCCTCCTCAGGAATTTCAGAGTTTAAATGTCTCTCCTTCTAGAAAATGCTGGAAGAGCAGCTCATCACACACGCATCTGGCGAAGTCTGGCGGACCTTCATTTACGGCTTCTATTTCTACAAGATAGTCATGGACAAAGAACCTGACCGAGGTCAGAGATGAGGCAAATCCTGTTGCCCACAGGGGCAAGTGTTTTTCCTGTTGGCTTGCTATTTCAAATGATGGTGATTCTTAAGTTCCTTGTGTGACTTTGTATTCTAAGTAAACAGATCTATCAACTTCCTGAGCATTTGTACTTAATTTAAGCATAACCGGAGTAATGAGTATTTCTAAAAACTATAGTATGTTCTTCGTCAGAACAGCATGGATGGAAGATAAAGGGATCTGGTGTGAGGAAATTCCCATGGGTCATTTTTTGTTTATGCTTTTTAATTATAGTGCCCTTCCCCACCCATCCAGTGTAGGTGGTTCTGAGTATAGCATGCCAGGCTCTAATCCATAACTTAATAGCACTTTTTACTTGCTAGTCTCCATTTCTTACCCTAGAAAGACTATTAAATTCTAGCATGTTTTGTAAGATACAGTTTAAGGTGGGTTTTTTTTTCTTTTAATGAGAAAACATAATTCCCAAGATGGGGACCAATTCCAACAAGGTCAGAGCTGGAGATACCCACTTGTCCATTCCACCCATTGCCTACCAGGACCTTGGCTGGGGGTGACTCCCATCCTGCAAACAAGTGGCTTCTCAGCTTCTGGGTTTCAGGAATCATACATACATCAGATGAAGCAGCTAGTGCCCTCTCTCTGTGTTCTTTTATCCAAGAATGTGTCAGAAGTGAATCTGTGTAGTGGCTGTTTTTCTGGCAGCCACTGGTATGTGTGATGCCACCTCTTCTCTTATGTTCTCAGTTTGACCAATAGGTACCTCTTTTACCTTCAAGTAGAGAAAAACCTGGTTACTGTTACCTGCTCTGAAAGTAGAGGTCTGAAATTGAGATAAAACATATAAAATTCATATAACATAAAATTAACCATTTTCAAGTGAACACTGGCATTTAGTACATTCCTGGTGTTGTACAACCATCCACCTCTGTCTAGGTCCAGATCATTTCTATCACCCTGAAAGGAACCTTGTGTGCATTAACAGTCACTGCCAAACTTCTCTTCCCCCGCTGCCCCTGGCCACCACAAATCTGCCTTTAGTCTCTAAGGATTAGCCTTTTCTGAACATTTCATTTAAGTGGTATCATATAATATGTGACCTCTTGTATATGGCTGCTTTTACTTGGCATAGTGTTTTCAAAGTTCAGCCTTGCATCAAGAAAATAAGCATTCGTGTTGAGGGCACTTTTCTCTCCCCTTTGCTCTTCCCAGTGGCCATGCAACAGCCCACCACCTGGCACACGACAGCAGTGGACGACTTTGCCAGCTTCCAGCGCAAGTGGTTTGAGGTGGCCTTTGTAGCTGAAGAGCTCTTGCACTCCGAGATTCCTTCTTTCCTCTTGCCCTGGCTGCCCAGCCGGCCAGCCTCCTATGCAAGCAGACACAGCTCCTTCAGCCGAAGCTTTGGAGGGCGGAGCCAGGCAGCTGCACTTTTAGGTAGGTGCTTGACCCATATGGGGCTTGGGGATGCACTGGTGGAGGGAGAGTGGCAGCCAGCTAAGAGAACAATGCCACATGGACCAGGATTAGAGCCACTGCAGCTATCATACTGGTTCTCTGTTCGTCCGCATGGTGGGCTCCTGCGCTAGCTCCCACTGGCTGCATGGGTCAAGCTCATTATTGTCTCAACCAATAAACAGTGTTTGGTAGTTCTTAAATCAGGACACAGTGCTAACCCTGCACAAATAGGAGAGAATAGACAATGTGGCCATTTTTCCTAAGAAGCATCCAGAATACAGGGGATGTGAGCTGCTGCTCACTGCTGGTTAAGTACTTGCCACAGGCCTTCCCAGGACCTTAGCGTCCTAGGATCTCTGAAGAGGAAGGAACCTCAAAAGTTATCCATTCTAAACACTCAAGCTGGGCACGAATCTCCCCTCTGCCCTTCCTCCCCAAATGTACTTACCACATCGAGGAATGTAAACTAGGAGTCTTCCCACCTTTCCTCGGTTCCAGCAGCTCCAAGATAGGGGTGAAACACCCACTTATTTTTTTTTAATGTTTTTTATTTATTTTTGAGAGAGAGATAGAGACACCATGAGCAGGGGAGGGCCAGAGAGAGAAGGAGACACAGAATTTGAAGACAGGCCCCAGGCTCTGAGCTAGCTGTCAGCACAGAGCCTGATGCAGGGCTCGAACCCACGAACTGTGAGATCATGACCAGAGCCGAAGTCGGACGCTCAACCGACTGAGCCACCCAGGTGCCCCTAAACACCCATTTATTGAATGGTTGTGGCCTCTGATAGGAAATGGGACCCCTGCTCTCAAGGACTGGAATGATGGGTTGGGATGTAAGTGTCATTAGACAATGTGTGCTCTAGGTAGGGTGTCATGAGGTTTATCTCAATAGCAGGTTGGAGAGAAACCTGCTTTTTTAGGGAAAGCCTCTAGAAGGAAGAAAGTAAATGTAGCCATACTCCAGTGAAATAACACCTTCTACTTAGTTTGCCCGGAGATGCCCAGCTGGTAGAATGGAAATATAGATATCGCAGTTTCCAGATCTTCAGATTTACTTGGACCCAGACATAGCTTTGACCTTATGTTATAGCCTCAACCCAGCATGCCCAGCACTGTGAGAACTGAGCAGGGCATGGAGAAGACAAAACTGAAGAGCATAGGTCCTCTTTCCCCCAGGTAGTCATGCCTTTTCCTCTGCCTTGTGTTGCATTTCTAACTCTCCACCTTCTTGAAGTCTTTTGGAAACAAAGAGGCCACATACTCCCTACCTACTAGTTACCAATAGCATCCCCCACCCCAAGTGTGACAGAATATCTCCCGACATTGCCAAACATCCCTTCTTACTGCTTGGTTAGAGTTACTGCTCCTGAAAAATGCTTAGGAATTTTTCCCTCTGCATCATCACCCTGGTTCTGGAAGCTATCTTGACAGTTTCTGTATGAACATCATCATTTGTAGAGTCTCCCCCAGCTTACTGGTAGAACCCTCTCTTGCCCACCATAGTCCTAAGCTCAAGGTGAGATTCCAATCATTTCAGCTTAGCTTTAGTTAAAAGCTACTTTTAACCAGTTTACTTCAGAAAATTACACATAAAGAGCTGCATATGGAAAAATAAGTCATCTCTCCTAAACAGAAGGAAAGTAAGAGAGAAGAGGGGAGTTGTGTCTCTGACAGGTGGTTTATTAAGCAGGTGTTCTTCACTGGTATCTGCACATGGGCATTCGGGGGTCAGCACTGATTCTGAAACTAGACAGAGTCTCACATGCATGCATATTTTCTTGAAGATATCCCTCTATTAGCTTTCCAGTGGCTCCCATGATTGTTACAGAGGAATTTCACTCATCTGCTTCTTTTCCCATCACCCCTCCCACAAGAAGTGAGTTTCTTGTCCTTTTAAATCCAGCACACCATTATTACTGCTAATTCTATCTGATAACATCCCCAGTCACTCTTGTGACTATCTTTCCATTGTTGGGCAGGTCTGGTTGTTAATGTTGATCTCCAGTGTCCTACCTGAAACTGCACTCTCTCTCCTCCAGTGGTACTCATCCCCTGCCCAGGTCATTGCTAGCCCCCTCACTGTGACCTGGGTAAGGGGTCCTTAGTCTGCTTCTTCTCTGGGGTACCTATTTACTGGGACTCACTCTGCGTCACTGCCCCAAGGTGAATTAAGTCTGTTCTTATGGAAATAAGGAGTGATTCAGAGAACATGCTGAAAGTGGCAGCTTGGCTGGGGCTTACACCCTTGCCAACATCAGCCTGCTGGCTGCATCCGTATTGTCAGGTCTCACTCCTGAAGTATGAAACCAGTGGTATCTTGAGCCTATAACCACTTGGCTGAATGATACATTTTCCTGGGCATTATCAGACCAGCCTGTTCTGAACTGAATATGCCAGATGGGAGAAAAGAGATGTGCAAGGTCACTGTTGGTGTTTATCAAGTGCCCTTTCTTTTGTGACCTGGGCTTTTCACCCAGAGGAGGAATACACTGTCCAAGACCAGAGAACAAAGCTTTCCTTCTTTGATTGGAGCTATTAAGTAAAGGCTACTGTGGTTGGACTATGAATCAAGGAACACAAGGCAGAGATAGAAATTAGTTTTGATGAGAAATTTAGCATTGGAATTGCCATGTTCTTTAGCCTAAAGTGTAACAGACAGCTGAGCAGTGTCCATGAGAGTCATGGGCAGGCCTCAGGTTGAGCATTGGTGAGCTTGTAGCTTAAAGGGGGAGGAAAGAAGAACAGGAGAGATACAAGTGAGGTGGCTAAAGGAGAAAGCAAGAGGGGGAATTTGTGACCCCCTGGCAGCCATGTTTTACTTGATACTCTGTGAAGCAGCTGGGCTGGTACTATCTCAGTTTGAAAACAAGGAACTATACCAAGGGAGTTGAAACAATGTACTCAGGGGCACATGGCTAAAGGGCAGAGCTCAGATTTCCCAACTCTACGTCAAGAACATTCCCATTTTGCATTTTCTGGTTTTGAGAGAATGATAAGCTGTTTACCCATTCACCATCCTCGCCATAGCTCCACTGCCTCCCAACAGAAGTTCATTAAAATTGCTGATTCAAGCTGTTTTATCCTTGTCAGTGATAAAAGCCAGTCAGGTCTTCTACCTGCAAAACGCAGAACTAAGCTGACAGCTTCAGATAAAGAGATACCATTGGATTCATAGGGGCAGGGGAGAAAGAAAAGCTGATAACAGCTTGTAGAAATCCTAGGTCTGGCACTGCCCAGTCGGGCAGAGAAGAGACCTGATCTTTTCATTACTTCTGAGCCTGTTTCAGGCTTAGTCTAGTTAGGAGTTTGATTGATCCCATCTCTAAAACATCCCTATCTTGGGCTGAGTAGGATTTCTGAGCAGGAGTTCCAGACAGGATGAGCTAGTCTGATACCAACCTGAAATCTGTAAGCAACACATGGTCGATGGAACAGGGAGTTGAGCTTCATTATGAGGTTTCATTTCTTGAGAACATATTGTAAAACTATTGCCTTCCTGGATTGAAACCAGAAAAGCAAGACTTCCTCCTTACTGTGGTCTGGGCTGTCTGTCCCATTGTGTCCTTCTGTGGGTCACTGGAATGGGAAGGTCTGGGGTTCAGCCTGAAGCTGAAGCTCTGATACTGGTCTTAGTCAAGGCACTTCCCCTCCATGGGCTACTACTTCCTCATCTATAAGTGAAGGAGTTGGATCAGACTGGGGGAGGCAAACTGTGGCGTTATTAACCAGCCAGATCTGGACTATCATCTGTTTGTTTGTTGTATAATAAGCTTTATTTTTAGAGCACTTTTAGATTCACAGCAAAATTGAGTAGAAAGTACAGAGCTTTCATGTACTTCCTTCCCCAGTACACACTCTATCAATGCCCTGCACCAGAACTGGGCATTTGTTACAATCGATGATCCTATATTAACATGTCACCACCCAAGGTTTACATTAGAGTTCACTCTTGGTGTTATAGACAGATGTGTAATAACATGTATCCACCATTGTAGTATCATACAGAATAGTTTCACTGCCCTAAAAAAAAAAAATCCTTCTGTTTTTGTAAATAAAATTTTATTGGAATACAGCCCAGCCTATTCATTATGTAACATCTCTGGCTGCTGTGCACTCTGATGACAGAGTTGAGTAGCTGAAAGAGGGACCACATAACTTGTAAAGTCTAAAGTATTATCTGTCCCTTTATAGAAAAAGCTGGCTGACCCCCAGACTAGATGATTTTCAGGAAGCTTCTGGAATCTATGATTTTCTGTTAGGTGATTCTGCAGTTTCATGTCTGGATGCCTAGCTGTTTACTCTTCCTCTTCACCCCACTCCTTCTTTTCCCTCTCTCTCTCTCGGGACCCCTCCAATGTGCTGACATAGCTGCCACTGTCCCAGAGCAGAGGACTGTGACCCTGGATGTGGACGTGAACAACCGCACAGACCGACTAGAGTGGTGCAGCTGTTACTATCATGGCAACTTCTCCCTGAATGCAGCCTTCGAGATCAAGCTCCACTGGATGGCGGTGACTGCTGCCGTCCTCTTTGAGATGGTAAGAACCTCCTTGTGTTGTGGTCAGGGCCTTGGTTCACCTTACAGAGGGGCACAGTGGATGCTGAGTAGAGATTCATGTCACTTTTTTTTTCTTTAGTTCAGGTTCCAATTACTTTTTACCTGCAGTGCTGGAATAGCCTCAAAAGTGTAAACACAGTAAAAAATTCAAACAGCTGCAAAGGGGATAGGTCAGGATATCTCAGCCTTGGCACTCTTTTTATTTATTTATTTAAAAAAAATTTTTAATGTTTATTTATTTTTGAGAGAGAGAGACAGAGCTTGAGTGGGGGAAGAGCAGAGAGAGAGGGAGACGTAGAATCCAAAGCAGGCTCCAGGCTCTGAGCTGTCAGCCCAGAGTACAATGCAGGGCTCGAACTCATGAACCATGAGATCATGACCTGAGCCGAAGTTGGCCACTTAACTGACTAAGCCTCCCAGGTTCCTTCCAGCCTTAACACTCTTGACATCTAGGGCCAGTTAATTTTCTCTTGTAAGGGAGCTGTCCTGTGCATTGTAAAATGTTCAACATCTGTGGCCTCTATCCTAAATGCCAGTAGCATACTCTCCTTATGACAAAAATGTCTCCAGGTATTGCTACATGTCCCTAGGGAAGAGGAGTATTGCCCCCCACTGAGAATCATGGTCTAGAGTGAAAAGTAAGTCCCTCTCTCAGCCTATCCTGTTCCTTGGGACTTCCATCTAAAAGCAACCACCTGGGGCACCTGGCGGGCTCAGTCAGTAGAGCATGCAACTCTTGATCTTGGGATTGTGGGTTTGAGCCCCATATTGGGTTTAGAGATTACTTAAATAAAATCTTTAAAAAAATAAATAAATAAAAGCAACAACCTACCATTTTGTTGAGTGTACTTCCAGAGAGATTATATTGCATATACAAAGCTTTGTTACCTTTTTTTTTTTTTAAACAGATATGGTAGTTCGGAATACATACTTAGTTGACACTTGAACAATGGAGGGGTTAGGGATGCTGACCTTCCATGCAGTAAAAATTTCAAGTCTAGCTTTTGACTTCCTAAAAACTTTACTAATAGCTTATTGTTAACCTGAAGCCTTAAAGATAACATAGTCAATTTTGTGTGCTATATGTATTATATACTGTATTCTTACAGTAAAGTAGGAGTTCCTTTTTTAAGGAAATCATAAGGAAAAGATAATATATTTACAGTACTCTTACATACTTATATGTTAAAAAAAAACCCTGATGTGTAAGTGGACCTGAGCATTTCAAACTAGTGTTGTTCAAGGGTCAACTGTATTTGCATTGTTTTGTCCTATTATAAATCCTCAGTATCAGTAAAAATAAGTCTGCCTCATCGTTGTGTTTTTTTTGTTTTGCCTCATTGTTTATATCATCATTTTCTTAACCAATCCCTGTCAATGAACATGACTGCTTTTAACCCTAGCTCTCAACAGGTGTTGGGGAATGTGCTATTTTGCCCCTGTGGGCATATTTGTAATATCTGGAAACATTTCTACTTGGCAGAAATGGTAGAAGAGTGCCGCTGGCATTTAGTGGGTAGAGGCCAGGGATGCTGTTCATCATCCTACAACACATTGCATAGGACAGCCTCTAGGGCAAAGAATTAACCAGCCCAAATGTCACGAGTGCCAGAGCTCAGAAGCCCTCTTTTAATTGGTCCTCTGCCTGTCTTTCCTCCTCCAGTCTGCTCTGGCCTGTCTGCCTAATCAGGTCACTCATTGCCCACACTCTGGCCACTCCCCACCCCCAGTCCCAGTGCCTATAGAACAGATGCTCCTTAGCCAAGCTGTCATTATCTTCCAGGTATTCTCTTTAACCACCTTTGCAGTCTGCCATTCATTGATACACTCTCCCCTTCAATGAAAAGGAATGTTTTTCTTGACCTTTAACAGGTCTTTCCACACCAGCTCAAGCATCTCATCACAGAGCCAAGAGTAGCTGGATAGTTCAGAAAGACTTTATAGAAAGCTAGGAGATGACCAAAGAGAGAGAGCTCATCAGCTGGCAGCATATAGTTTTTCTGTCCAGGCCTCAGAGGCCTAGTTTTGTCCAACAAGACATGACAGTCTAGGAAAGAGATTTGTCTGGGTCTCTGCCCACCCCCAGTCTGCCTGCACATGGTATTAGTGCCCGAAGGACCCCTCCCCTGGAACACTGGAAAATTCTTAAGGTCCAAATCTTAAGATGCCAAGCCACATGTCTGGCTCAAATTGTAGAGAACACTGATACTTCCCCAGCCAGTCGACACTGGGATGACCACTCCCTCCAGCAGAGCCAACCCTCTGACCCAATAGGCTAAGCTTTCTCCTTGGAAGCCCTACCA
The DNA here is from genome assembly GCA_017311185.1 of Proteles cristata cristata. Lineage (NCBI taxonomy): Eukaryota > Metazoa > Chordata > Mammalia > Carnivora > Hyaenidae > Proteles > Proteles cristata. The sequence continues at coordinate 213,333 of JAESUZ010000341.1, forward strand.
GATAATCCTGTGTCAGAACATGACCATAACATTCGTAGACACGCATGTATAGTCACAATTTGGCAGGAAGAAGAGTAGTTAACTCTTCAGGGAAATACAGCAATTGTCTTTTCAAAATACACTTTTCATACCAATTCATGTAAAATACACTGAAAGCTGCTAATCCCTTTATCATTCCAGTTTTGACCCTTGAACAACACAGGTTTGAACTGCATGGATCCACTTATGCGTGGATTTTTTTTTTAGAAGTACAAGGCAGGAGTATAAATGTATTTTCTCTTCCTTACGATTTTCTTAATAATGTTTTCTTTTTTCTAGCTTACTTTATTATAAGCATACAGTATATAATGCCTATAACATACAAAATACATGTTAATCATCTGTTTATCTCATTGGTAAGGCTTCCAGTCAATAGTAGGCTATTAGTAGTTAAGTTTGGGGGGAGTAAAAAGTTATACTCAGTCAGAGTGGCTAAAGTGAACAAATCAGAGAACTCTAGATGCTGGCGAGGATATGGAGAAACAGGCACCCTCCTACACTATTGGTGGGAATGTAAACTGGTGCAGCCCCTCTGGAAAACAGTGTGGAGTTTCCTCAAAAAATCAGCAATAGAACTCCCCTATGACCCAGTAATAGCACTGCTAGGAAATTACCCAAGGGATATAGGAGTGCTGATGCATAGGGGCACATGTACCCCAATGTTCATAGCAGCACTCTCCACAATAGCCAAAACATGGAAAGAGCCTAAGTGTCCATCAATGGACAAATGGATCAAGAAGATGTGGTTTATCTGTATGATGGAATACTACATGGCAGTGAGAAAGAATGAAATCTGGCCGTGTGTAGCAACATGGATGGACCTTGAGGGTGTTACGCTGAGCTAAATAAGTCAGGCAGAGAAGGACAAATACCATGTTTGCACGTATAGGAGGATTAGGAATAACTTAACGGAGGACCATGGGGGAGAAGAAGAGGGGAAGTAGGTGGGGAGAGGGAGAGAGGCAAACCATGAGAGACTTGAATGCTGAGAACAAACTGAGGACTGATGGGTGGGAGGGGGAGGAGGGAGATGGGCATGGAGGAGAGTACTTGTGGGGATGAGCACTGGGTGTTATATGGAAACCAACTTGACAATAAACTGTAAAAAAAAAAAAGTTATACTCAGTTTTTTTACTGCATGGGTATTGGCACTCATAACCCCATGTTGTTCAAGCATCAGCTGTATTTTGTTAGGTTTTTATGAATCTCTAATGTTGATTAATTATTATTTTAAGACAGTGTCCAAATTTGTTATTTTATAACATTTTATTAGGGTAAATATTATGCAGGTAATATGTATATATAATATTTATAATATAATATGTACTTATAAAATATGACATTTTAAAATATCACATAACATAAAAGGGCCTTAGAGTTACCTAGCTGGCTCTGTCAGTTAAGTGTCCAATTTCAGCTCAGGGCATGGTCTCGCAGTTTGTGAGTTCGAGCCCTGCATCAGGCTCTGTGCTGACAGCTCGGAGCCTAGAACCTTCTTCAAATTAGTGTCTTCCTCTCTCTCTGTTCCTCTGCTGCTTGCACTCTGTCTCTCTCTCCTTCAAAAATAAATAAAGATTTTTTTTTTAATTTAAAAATAAAAAGAGCCTTAGATATTATTTTGGTCAGGGGCACCTGGGTGGCTCAGTCCGTTAAGTGTCTGACTGGCTCAGGTCATGATCTCGCGGCTTGTGAGTTTGAGCTCTGCATCAGGCTCTCTGCTGTCAGCACAGAGCCCACTTTGGATCCCCTGTCTCCCTATTTCTCTGTCCTTCCTCCACTTGCATTCTTTCTCAAAATAAATTTAAAAAAAAGAAGAAATTATTTTGGTTGAACAGAGATCTTGGTTTTTGTGGTTGTTATATTGTTGTTATGGGTGTTTCTGGGAAAACAGATAAGAGTGGTCCCCTTCAATTTTTGACATACTCCTATTTGTTTAAATCAAGTTATGGCTCAAACTAGATTTTTTTGAAATAATATTTGACACAGATCTCTTCTGTATGCCAGAGCCATGTACATCAGCTTTTTTTTTTTTTCAATATACACAGTTTTAAGGTTTAAAAGGTATCTTAAAATGTAGAAAATTGCTACTGCTACTTTTCTCTAAGACAGTGCTATGGTTGGGAAGTTTGTCTTGCTGCTGCAGTTAATATTTGTTCTTAGTCTGTCTTCAGACAGACAGCTTTTGGGAATTTGCAGGAGAGAGGCTCTCATTCCGCCAGGTCAGGGCTTATCACTTTTGGCCAGAGGCTACCACAGTCATCGTTCACCCTGCGTCATGTCCCTTTTAGCCAGCTTGAGTGGATTGTTTTCCTATTTGATACTTTGGACTTAGTAAATTTTTGATAAAGGACATAATTAGAAGGACTTAACTTATATCCTGTGACCTTCCTCCAACATCCTATAGAATGAGAAGGCCATTTAGGAGGCAAGAAATAGCTCTTTCCAGTCTCTTCCTTCCAGAAGAAACACTGAAGTCGCAGAAGGCTGTGACGAGGAGCTGTGTGCTTAACTCACAGTTTTTCAAGTATTTGCCAAAGGTTAAACTGTGCATTTTCCTGACCAGGATCAGTTTGGAGCCAGTGAACATTAATAAATGAACATGCCAATCAATATGTATGCCGCCACTGTGGCGGCTTCACTCCTTAGGAACTGTTTTCTCTTGTCTGAATTAACTTGGAAATGACATTGTTTCTGTGCTTCCCACCAGGTCCAAGGCTGGCATCGAAAAGCCACTTCTTGCGGCTTTCTGTTGGTCCCCGTTTTGGAGGGTCCCTTTGCACTGCCCAGTTACCTGTATGGCGATCCACTTCGAGCTCAGCTCTTCATCCCACTCAACATCAGCTGCCTGCTCAAGGAGGGTAGTGATCACCTGTTTGATAGTAAGAGATACTCCCCTCTGAAGGTTCTATCTCCATGAGTAAGGCCACCTCTCTAGGTATCTAACTGACACAGCTTAGTGCACAGAGGGACCCTTTGGACAAGGGATCCAAAGGTTCTGGGTTTAATGCTGGTTCTTCACTTAGTGACTTGGTAACCCTGGGTGTGTCGCTTAATGTCTTTGAGCTTCAAATTCCTTATCCCTCAAATGAGAGCACATAAAGTTTAAAGCTACTTTGCCAACTCAGGAAGACCCTCATGAGGCCTGGAACAGATGGTGGATGGGAGAAGGTGTGATACACTGTAAATCACGAGCAGCACTGTTATTCTCCCCACACTCTCCTTTCTGTGCTCCAGCCTTATTGGCTTGGGCTGTGGGAATTTGAACCTTATGGGAGGCTTGAATCTGCTGTTTCATGCAAAGAAACTAAAAAGGGAGACGTCGAACGCAGAACAAGATACAGCGTCCTATTGTGCAAAGCTGTAGTGTGTCAGCACCTGGAATACTGCATGTGGCCTGAGTCCTGTGTTGCAAGGAAGACAGAGCAGGAGGAGGCTCAGAGGAGGACAACAGGGCTGTGATCAGAGCCCTTCCCCAGGACAGGGCTGTCAATCCTAACGTGGGCAGACAGTGGGCTGAGCCACCCTGCTGCTCGACCCAAGCCCAGCCAATCTACGAGGGCAGGTGTAGGACAGACAGAAGGAACAAGTCTTACTTCACACAGCACAGAACTTTTTATTACCAATTAATTGCCCATTGTGATGAACATATAAATAGCTCATCCAGAACTTTCAGTGAGCTCACAGATGACCTTTTTCAAAATGAAAAGTTAGAAAAAAAAAAAAAACAGTAGCCCTTTAGTGTCTCAAATATAGAAATTTTAAGTGTGAATGGAAAAACTTTTGGTATAAGCGAGGTGGTTTCTTCCCTTGCCCTTGTAAGTCTGCATCATGGTTGGTAAAAGAGAATAGCCCAGGGATGAGAGGTCCCTCTAGGTCAGGAAAGACACACTAAGTGTTCCCGCACCTTTGCAGTGACAGGCTGTCCCACTGGTGCAAACAGCTTGTGTTCCAAAGGCCCATCTGTATATTCTTTGTTTATATCCCAGAAGACATTTTTATCAGACACAGTGTTTCCAGTGATGGTTGGGGTTTCAGACAGGCCCCACAGAGCCGCTAGAGGCCATAGATCTGTGATCCTTAGAGTTGACAGAGTGCTCTTCACACACACATACACACGTGCGTGCGCGCGTACACACACACACACACACACACACACACACATTCTCATTTAACCTCACAGCGGCTAAGGCTGAGAGAGGACCATTACAGTCCTGAAATGCCACATGATTATATTCGTATCTGATGATTTCAAGCCAGGCAACAGCCTCATGCTACTGTTTTTAATATGCTCAGGAGACACTTCTCCCACACCAGCCAGAGACTCTTCTGGGGTTTTCTACCTTCATTCTAACAGCATAAGATTGCTGGCAAGGCTGGCATTGGAAGACATTTTTGTGAGAGCTTCTGGTTTTTCTCTGCCAGTTGTAACCCAGGCTTCAAGACCAGCATCCTCTGTTGGTTGCCATGGTTACATGGTTACTGCTAAAGAAAGGAGGCCTAGTTTAAAGGAACAAGGGCTTAAATCTAAAAATTGATTTTTTTGCTTCTGTGCTACTTCTCTTCCTGTTATCTTGCCTTCCGATAACAGTGGATACAAAATCTTAAGCATCTGATGAGGAAGTTGCTGTGTGTGTTTTTTCCTATTAAACCCAAAGCCTTTTTTCTTTTTTTGCTCTTTAGTTGCCTAGAACCTTCAAATGTATCCTAGATAGATACTTCCAAAACATAAAGAGCCCCTGTGATTCAGGATGTCTTGTGAAGCTGCACCTCCAGCCCTCAGCATTTTGGTTCCAAAGACAGTGCTGGCCCATTGCCTGTTGCTGTGTGACACCTGGCTTCAGCCATCCACCTCCTCATCAACTCTTAGTCCTCACACCAGCTCTGGAGAAGGAGCAAGGCTGGAGAAATGATGCGAGTGATGGAGAAAGGCACTTGTGTGCTCTCTTGCCCTCCCCAGTCTATCAATTTTCCAAAAATAATTTTCATATTTATTTGCTTCAATTTCCCCATCCCTAAAATGGAGCTTATAATACTGTCTTTCCTTGTAGGGAAATGGAACATGGGTAATACATTTTTTTTTTCTTTTCTCCTTAGAAGCAGATAACATGCATGGAAAGCTTATCTTTTGTTTGTACTTTAATGTCATGTTCCTTTCCACTTTTGGCATAGGGAGTCATTAGAATGAGGCTTACATTGAATTCTGGTAGCTTACACTCATTGCTGAGGACTCATATATTCAGTACCTTTCTAGAACCTGATAGAGCTTTGGGGAAGGGATGATGAGAAAATACGGTTGTTCCTTGGGACAGAGGCTGGTCTTTCAAAAGCAGGTAGTGTGCAAAAGTGTGCTTAAACTGAAGGGGGAGGAATGGCCAAGAGAAGTGAAGGGTACAAAAGGCCAAACCCAGGGAGAATTACAAACCTTGGAATCACACCCTGGCTTTTATTCTTTTCTCCTTTTAGGCTTTGAGCCAGAAACATACTGGGATCGAATGCACCTTTTCCAGGAAGCCATTGCACACAGGTTTGTCCCTGAGCAAGAGGGTATATAGTGGGAAGGCATTACTGACTGTGTGCAGTAGCAATTACCGAACCTAAATACAGTTGGTTTCATTTCTGGGGAAATGGATCTAGTCCACCAATGACAGCCTTGCTGCTAACCTCTGACAGCACCCTTTGCCTTGGTTTCAAAGATAAGCATTACCTTTTCAGTTCCTATAGCTGTTGTTTTTCAGACCTCATTACCTTCTTCCAGTTGAGGGGGAGAGCATAGAGCTCCCTCCTTAGCCTCCAACAAGACCCTAGGCCAAGCTGTCCAGGAGATGACAAAAGATGAAAACTGTAAAACGTGTCAAGAGCCCTGGAACCATGTTGAAAAGATAATAAAGGGTTAAAAGACAGTAGATAAGTCCACAGGTATTTACTGGCACTTAATATGTGTGCCAGGGAACAGCTTTCCTGGGCTTAGCTATCTACCCCTCAGGCCAGTCCAGCTTTGTCTCCAGAATGCACTAGGCAATGTCCACTTCATGTTAATCATGGCAGAAGCAAGTCCTCCGTTCCTGCTTCCATAATCCTCTTGCTGCACCTCCTTCAGTGTCCTGTCATCACACATCTTCAGCTCTTCACACCCCACCACAAACCTCCCTCTCACCCACTGCGCATCATAGACTGACTTCTTCTTTAAGCAGTAGTGGGTGCCAATTGGAGGCAAAAGGTGGGGAGTGCAGTGAATCAGTGGCAAAGGGCCTCAATCCAGGGAGCAGACAGGCCTGGTTCACCTCTGCCTCCACCAGCACCTGGCTGAGGAACCGTGAGCAAGTTCTGGAACTGCTTCACTTCCATTTTCTCACCCCTCACTGGGTTATTGGGAGGGTTCCCTGGAGTTCCCAGCACCTAGGAAGCCCTCAGTAGATAGTAGGTATCATTAGGAAGATTCCAGCCAACTGAAAAGTTTATAAGCAAGTCTGACGCTTCCCTTGGATATCATTGGGCGGTCGTTGGATTTTGCAGGCTAGATGTCACTCGGAGCATGGTCTTTGTCAGATGTGCTTTTTTCTTCACAGCATCCCCCTCCTGATCCATACTCATCTTGATCCTAGTCATATCTAAACTTTGCCCTGTCCTCTTCAGAGTGCTTTTTCAGCCTTCAGTTTCTTCACGTCTTCTGTCCTTTCCCTGCATATCACTGTATGGACTCTCCTGCGTGTCCCTATAGCTAAACATGCTCCCCCTTCTTCACCTAGACCCACCTTCCCCTCTTATACCTTCTCCCCTAAACCCTACCCCTTTCTACACCTGTCAGTCTTGTTCCACCACAAATTTCCAGGTCTCTCCTCTCTAAATCCCTCTTTTTTTTTTTTTTTTCCTAGTACACTCTATCCATCTATTACACTAGGGTAGGGGCCCTGGGGGAACAAGGGTATGCATTTTTCTCATTTTTGTTTCCGTTTAAGCACTTAACAGTGTACCTTGCCCAGAAGAGCTTTTGTACAGAATGGAACTCTCGGTTAGAATGTGACTCCAAAAGGAGACATTAGCCCACCCGTAAGGTTCATCTCAGACAGAGTTAGAGACAGGTCCAGCTTCTCTGGCCCACCTTCCTGCTGTGGCTCCCCAGCTCCTGCATTTTTGTCTGGGTGGGACTGGAGCCCCTCTGCCCTCACCATAGTCCTGGCTTGTGTGCTCCCCAAGTGGATAGTGAGGGGGCTAAGCACCATGTCTTTAAATTGCCTTTTTAAAATTAAAGGTCTTGGGGCACCTGTGTGGCTCAGTTGGTTAAGCCTCTGAGTTTGGCTTAGGTCATGATCTCACGGTTTGTGGGTTCGAGCCCCACATCAGGCTTTATGCTGACAGCTCAGAGCCTGGAGTCTTTAGGGGCACCTGGATGGCTTAGTCGGTTGAGCGTCCGACTTTCGCTTAGGTCATGATCTCGCGGTTTGTGGGTTCGGGCCCCGCGTCGGGCTCTGTGCTGACTGCCAGCTCGGAGCCTGGAGCCTGTTTCAGAGTCTGTGTCTCCCTCTCTCTCTGACCCTCCCCTGCTCACGCTGTCTCTCTCTCTCTCCTAGAAATAAATAAAACATTAAAAAAAAAAAATTAAAAAAAAATAAATTAAATTAAATTAAATTAAAGGTCTTCCCTGGTGACCTAAATAAGAAATGAGGCAAGAATCTGGTCAGGCTGATCTATGCTGCGTAAATAAATATCCTTGATAGGGAAGTAGAAGGGAAGAAAGGCAAAATCCAGAGCCATTCCTACACATGAGAAGGTCAGCCTATAGATGATAAGAGCTTTCCTGTGCACATTAGCTTGTCCATTTAACTCGCCTGTTTGACTTCATGTGTTCTTTGATAAATAATTACTGAATGCTAGTGTAAAGCTGGCAGCTTATATAGAGGATGCAATGAAAGGAGACAGGTGTTTTACCTCCTTTAGTTCTGCCTACATCTCTGCCTTCATTACATAAACCTCCCAGACTCAGGGCGAGAGCCACATCTGTTAACACATCCTTTACAGCACTTAGCAGGTAGAGCTGTAATAAATGTGTGTGATGGGAATAGAAACACCCAAAATAGAACAAGCCATAGATGAGAAGCAGAATCAAGTAAGTCATAGATGAAAAGTGGCTTATCTTGCCCATTTCTAGAACACAGCAAAGTAAAGAGCCCCAGATTTGTATGCTTCATTTTTAAGAGGATTTCAATTAAGATAATTTAATTCTATTTCAATTCAGAGCCTTTTTTGAAGGCCTACTATGTGCTTAGCTGGGAGAACTAAGGGAAAAAGGTGTGACTAGGTAAGGACCTTCCCCTCTCAAGTATGTGGGTGGGCACCTTGCACCACGTAGGACTCAATGTGGATTCCAGTGAGAGGCAGAGAAGAGGTATAGGATGGGAAAAAACAAGCAGCCTGAATGTTTCATCTTGAAAGAGATCTGCCAGGCCTCTCTTGCTCAGGCTGTCAGAGAGTCCTCTTAGCTATATTGTCCCCCTTGTCCCTGTAGCTGAGGAGGCCCTAATCTGTGTGTCTTCCTGTCCTTCCCTTAGGTTTGGATTTGTACAAGATAAATATTCCGCTTCTGCTTTTAACTTCCCTGCTGAGAACAAGCCTCAGTACATCCATGTTACAGGTGAGACCCTGCAGGTGAAACGTGGGGCAGGTGGGTCCTTATGGCAGGAGCCTGTGTCCAGGGACTCCTTCCCTTGATTGAGCCTGTGGCTGCAGAGCCACCACATCCCCCCTGGGAACTGTCCTGGTGGTGGTGACGCAGGGTATCTTGCTCCTTAGGAACAGTGTTCCTGCAGCTGCCCTACTCCAGGCGCAAGTTCTCGGGGCAACAACGGCGGCGGCGAAACTCCACCAGTTCCACCAACCAGAACATGTTCTGCGAGGAGCGGGTCGGCTACAACTGGGCCTACAACACCATGCTGACCAAGACATGGCGCTCTAGTGCCACGGGGGATGAGAAGTTTGCTGATCGGCTGCTCAGGGATTTCACGGACTTCTGCATCAACCGTGACAACCGGCTGGTCACGTTCTGGATGAGCTGCCTGGAGAAGATGCATGCCAGCGCCCCATGAGGCCAGGGTGCACCAGGGTCTGCAGCACAAGGAGGATTCTGCTCCTGCTGTCCATGTCCAATAGGGGCAGTCAGGCTCTGGGTGGCGGGCAGCAGGGCCATTGGTCGTGAGTGGGGGCCATTGCTGCTGCTTCCTACCCCCCACACAAAATGTTCTTCCACTCGAGGAGAAAGACTCAGGAAGAAGCTAGCGCTGAGAGCAAGTGGGAGGCCCAGATGGTTTGTGGGTGGGCCTCAGTACTGAGAAAGGGGGCGGGCAGCCCCCATGAATGTCTTTGAAGAGGGGGTGGCTCCTGTGAGCATCCTTTCTCTCCACCAGTCATGGGATTTTCGGAGCAGTCTACTGCTCCCCACCCAGAAGTGTGCACAGGATGTAAGATAATTTTGTGAAATAGTGTACCATAGGCTCACACCAACTGTATATACCTGTACATATCAGAAGCAGGAATAAAGTGCCATGTGCGGCATCTCTGGCCCAGCCTGGTTCCTGGTAATACCGACCCTGTCCCTGGCTGGACAGTCAGGCCCTGTCACCAGGGACATAGTGGCAAATGAGGCAGCCACTGAAGGTGAGGAGGACTCTAGAATTCACTGTCTTGGAGAGTGGCGGTGGATTTACTGAAAGATGTCTTTCTGCAGGCCCTTGGGCAGGAGCAAAATAGTTTATTTCAGGCTTAGTGAGCAAATAATACCATACACAGCTGCAGACTTATGCTGTCGGAGTGACTGTTGTTAAGTGGGTGAGCCCAGGTGTGGCACATGGATGTCATAGCATTCTTAAAAAAAAAAAGTAAAAGTCTCTATTGACTCCAAGGTTTAGAACCCACTTCTTAAAGGGATAAGATTCAGCATGGTGCCTCAACCATAGCACCTTGCCCTGGTGGTAAGGGTGAGGGGCTACAGGCCTAAGGGAACCTGACAGGTACTGCCCCTTCCTCCCCCTCCATCTCTCCATACAAGCCCTGTGAATTACCTCCTCAGTAGCTTGAAAATCTACTCACTTCTTCCCAGGTCCTCTGCTACAACTCCTGGCCCAGTCCTTCTTCAGCTTCCTTTTCTTCCTGCATGACTAGGAGAGCCTTCTAACCCACCTCTGCTTTCCCTCCAGGCTATCTTCCACTTAGCAGTCAGAGTCTTATTTAAAAACCACTCTGGGGGCCCCTGGGTGGCTTAGTCAGTCAAGTATCCAACTCTTGATTTCAACTCAGGTCATGATCTCACCATTTGTGGTATTGAGCCCTGCATCAGCTTTCCGCTCAGAGCCTACTTGGGATTCTCTCTCTCTCTCTCTCTCTCTCCCCCTCCCTCTCCCTCCCTCCCCCCTCCCTCTCCCCCACTCTCTCTGCCCCCTCCTGCTCGCACAGGTATGCACACTTGCACACACATACTCTCTCTCAAAATAAACTAGATAGATAGATAGATACCACTCTGATTGTGCCCATCACTTGACTGGTCCCAGACTATTCCTCTAATCACCCAGAACATCATAAGCTCTTAAGCGGCTCAGATCCTTTGCACATGCTGTTTCACCTGCTTAGAACACCCCTCCTCTCCAGGTTCACCCTGCTCTGTTAACTCCTGGTCATTGTTCATCTGCTCTTTGCTCAAATGCTTCTCCAGGGAAGGACAGTTGGCTACCTTTCAGGTCTTCCTGCAGCACCTTGTACTTGTCCAGCAATGCTTGGCACATTTACATGCTAGCATGACAGAAGCTTGCTTGTTTTATTCACCTCTCTGTTCCTAAATGTGCAGCATAATAACAGATGCTGGAGAAATGGTATTGGCTAAATACATGGAGTGTATTTACTGAGCCAGGCACTGGGTATTGCATCTGAATCTCTCTGCATTGGGCTCTTAATTACTTAATGGAGCCCATTTCCTCATTTGTAATTTGGAGCTATTAATGCTACATGTAGAGATTTTGAGAGAATAGATATGTTAATACATGTGAAAACACACAGGTTGATTCCTGGTAAGGAACAGATCCTTGATAAAAATCTATTTTCTGTTCCTTTCTCACCTGTCCTTCCCTCAGACAGACCTTTACTCTTTTTCAAGCATCAGTGTCCTTCATTTATAAAATGAGAGGCTGTCTTCTAGGGTGGTGGGAGGACCAGAAGACAGATGTATATGAAAGCACTTACTACCTAGCAGGCAGTAAACAAATGTCAGCTGTTCTAACATTCTCAGATGGGAAATCCTCTTTGCCATGTTTCTGAACCAGCTTCTTGCGTGACGTTGCTGGACACGGCAGCCACTGGCCTGTTCAGATTGGATCATATGGCATAGTCATGCGTGATCCTCAGTATCCTACTTTCCTCCTCTCTTCCAAAGATGATCTGAGAGGAGTGCCTGGGTGGCCCAGGTGGCTAAGCATTGACTCTTGACTTAAGCTCAGGTCATGATCTTCTGGTTCGTGAGTTTGAGCCCTGCGTTAGGCTCTGTGCTGACAGTGCAGAGCCTGCTTGGGATATATTCATTCATTCATTCATTCATTCATTCTCTCTCTCTCTCTCTCTCTCTCTCTCTCTCTCTCTCTAATAAACAATAAACAAACTGAAAAACAAAAACCCCACAAAGATGACCTGGGAAAAGAAGGCTTAGAGAGTGATTTGGTGGAAGAAGAGACAGCTAGAAGAAGCAGCTAGAATTCAGTCCTCAGTCCCTCTTTAGCTCCACCCTAGTCCTCCCTACCTGCCCCTTAGGCTTGCCTATCTCCCTCCATGTCTGCTGCCCAGGTGCAGAGAGAGCCTGGCCTAAGGAAGTATGTGGTTTGGGTAGACATGAGGGATGTGTGCGTGCAGATTGGAAGCCCCATACCAGGTGTATAAATGTGAATAACCATTTCTCAGTGGAGAGAGAAAGGCAGGAAACTTGGGACTAAGAGGACCCAGGTTTAAATTCTAGTCCTGCCATTTTTTTGCTGTGAGAGCTAGGAATGTTCTGCCTCCCAAGTGTGGTTCCTCACCTGTTAAATACAAATGACATAGCCTCACCTTCATTTCCACACACACACACACCCCCTACACACACGAACATGCACTTCTCTTGAGTGTTGCTTTTCTTCTGTGCCTGTGACAATGCAATTGTTTGCTGACCCTTTCAGCCCTATAGGCTGAGAATTTCTTCTGGCACACTCTCCAGTCAATGAGAATTGAGTGAGTGAGCTGGTGAGACCAAGGGAGCAGGTGCACACGGCAGGGCCCCTCACAGGACCCAGCACAAAGGACAATGTGCATAAAAGGACATGGACTGTATGGAGGACCTTGATGGGATCACCAGTCTGATTCCCTAAATTAAACCATGGAGGACACTTATTCATGTTGAGAAATGAGGCCATCAAAGCCCAGACATGTGCATGACATACCTTGGGTCACCCCAGTGTAGGAGAGGATGAGGGTGGTCTCATAAGACAAGAACCTTAGAACAGAGGGGTTCTTGGTGATCTGGTCCAGCCCTTTCATATTCTCCCAGTTAAGGAAACGGAGTGACTTGCCCCAAGATCTGGGTGGAACTGGGATGAGGATCAGGTCCTCTGGTGCCCAGGCCCAATGTTTTTCCAGGCATTTGGTTACAGTCAGTGGTGTGGTGGTTAAGGGGGCAGGCACAGGAAGCAAGTGTCTGGATTCATATTTGAGCATGGCCATTTGCTGGCCTGTGCATCTGAGTAAGTTACTAGAAATGAATAGGTTACTCGGTTTCCTCATCTGTAAAATGAGACACTAGTACCACCTCACAGGATCTTGAAACCACAGGAGAAAATGTGGGTAAAGAGTGTGGACAGCACCTGGAACATTGTGCTCCTTCTTAAACACCAGCTGTTATAATGATGATGATTACCCCAGATTCTGTGAACCCCAGGAGTTTAGAGAAGGGAATAATCAGAGGCCTGGAGTGGACATGCTAGTCATTAAACAGAAAATAGTCTTAGGCCTTGTGTGATGTATAAGAGTCAGAGTGGTCAAGAGACTAAGCCCAGTGTCCCCACTTGGGCTGGAGGGCTTGTACTTCACTAGCTGCTGTGGTCATGCTGCTGTGATCTAGGTCCCAAGAATCTCTGCTGGGAAGTTTTTGCTGTTGCCAAGAGCAGGAAGAGGGCTTTCTGATCATGCTGTCCTGGCTCCTTCTCATCATGAACAGGGTTGTTGCCTGAAGCTGAGCAGCTCTGGAGACATTTCTCAGTTTTGTGGTTGTGCTGGGGTGTACCCGGGCCCTAGTACACTTGGGGCAGGACCAGTTGGCCTCCTGAATGAGAAATGAATTTGGGATGGAGAACCACAAGAGTGTGAGATGCAGAAAAACTGGATAGGAAAAGAAATGAAATGGAGTAACACCCTTACCCTCTACCAAAGGAATGGAAATAAAGAAGTCTTCAGAGCAGAAGTAGTAGCTGTCTTGGGCCCCCATCTGTGGTTCTCCAATGCCCCTGTGCAAAAGAGCTCACATAAACTGCAGATTCCAGAGCTCCTCTCAGAGATTCTGATTCATGAGGTCTGGGACTCTGCACTATAAATAGGCACTCTGCTATACGTGGTCCATTTGAAAAACCCTGTTCCAGATTTCGTCTCTGGGCTTCTTACTGAATTCTTTACATGCCAGCCTGGAAATTTGATTCTCACCAAAAGGCAACACAGTAGAGGTAGAGAACTTGACAGCTGGGTGAAATGACAGGTGACAGCGAAATGGCAGTGGGTGCAGACTTGGCTACACAGGGCCGCCCAAGGCTGTGCAGTTAGGCCAGGAACTGCCAGTGCTAGGTTGGATAGGAACAGAAGCCATATCCCCATTTGTAGGAAGAGATCCATCAAAATAATTAAAATAGAAACTTCAGGTATTACAGGGAAGAAGTACATGAGTTACACCTGAGACACTAAAGAAGACTGTGGGGCTTTGCTAACATGGATAGAAAATAGTGGGACAGAAAGCTGAATAGAAGCCAATGTACAGTTATCCTGAACATTTCAGGTACATATAATAATGGTCACTCCATTTCTTGAGCATTTCCTGTGTTCTGAGCAATGTAGCATACATACTTTACATCCTGCTGCATCATGTAATCTTTTTTTTTATAAATATTTTTATTTATTTCTAGGAGAGAGAGAGAGACAGTGTGAGCAGGGGAGGGTCAGAGAGAGAGGGAGATACAGACTCTGAAATAGGCTCCAGGCTCTGAGCTGGCAGTCAGCACAGAGCCCGACGCGAGGCTCGAACCCACAAACCGCAAGATCATGACCTAAGTGAAAGTCGGACGCTTAACCGACTAAGCCACCCAGGCGCCCCTGCATCATGTAATCTTATCAACCACCAGATGAGGGTGGAAGGCCCAGACAGTGAAGCCCAAGACCACACAGGTAACAGCAGGTCTGGGCAGGACTGGGGGACCCCAGAGCGCAGCCCCCATTCACTGTGCTGTCCCCCTTACCTCCTGGTGGTGCTGGGTCAGTGAGGCATCACCACTTCTCTGACCTGGAGCTCTGGCCTGGGACCCCTTAATCATTTCAGCTGACTGTACTATGTGTGGGACAGCCCTGCTGGTGTGCAGATGCCATGTATCATGTGAATGTGGCCTCACATACAGGCTCTCTGGTGGGAGAATGCAGTGACTTTGAGTGACTGCCAGTGGCTTTTCCTCTCACCCAGGCTCATATCTGGAAGGCACTGTCTGCTCCTTCCCTTCCAGCCCACAACCCCTGATTTCTGTCTGCAAGTGTGTTGGGCAGCTCCTGGACCTCAGGCCATACATGCCACACATTTGTCTGAAGCCTGGCCTGGAATGCACAGGTGGTGGGGGACAAAGCAGGTGCCAAGAACTCGTTCCTACCAGTCTTTAGATTTGTTCTCCATCTGTTTCTCTGGCTGCAACAAGATTCATCTGTTTCCTCGGTGAATCAGCACATAGTCCTTCCAGGAAAAAAATCTCTTCCCACCCTGGTGACAAGGGAAAGAGGGTAGGGGAGTTGCTGTGTGACCACCAGCAAGCAAACCCCTCTTTCTGAGCCCTGGCATTTTCATCTGAATTCCTCTGGAAATGAATCTCGGAGAGGCCTTGGGGATCACAAGATTGCAGATCTTTTCCCTCCTCAACTGACAGGAATGCTGAGTGCTAAGAAGGAATGAAGGTGCCTGTCAGTATTTCAGGCAGCTGGTGGCAGCTGTGATAGGAGCTGAGTCTCTTAACCTCCTTTCTGTGCACTGTGGATTGTATCAAACTCCTTATCCATGCTCAGTTTCTCCCCATTAATCCTCAGGTGTGTCTTAAAGAGAGAATTTAAAAAGATGGTTTTTAATTTAAAGTTCACCTATTTTTGAGAGAGAGAGAGAATGAGAGTGCAGGCAGGAGAGGGGCAGAAAGAGAGGGAGACAGAGGATCCGAAGCAGGCTCCACACTGACAGCAGCAAGCCTGGTGCAGGCCTCAAACCCATGAACTGTGAGATCATGACCTGCGCCAAAGTCAGATGCTCAATCAACTGAGCCAACAAGGCACCCCAAAGAATTTTATTTTTAAGCCCAGGATATCCTGGAAAAGAAATTTTTCCCTAATGTCTTCATTGTTCATCCAACCCTAGTAGCTCACATTCTGGGTTCTTCTCCTCCCCACAGTCTGGAAGCATCAGATAGGTGTGACCATGTGCAGTCCTAGGAAAGATGCCCCTTTATAAGCCAAAATGTCCTGCCTCTTCTCATGCTATGTGTCCTCAGAAGCTGAGCAGACACAAGCTTGAGAGGGTGGGCAGGGCTCTGCCAGAGGCAAGCCTGTGAGACTTTCGTCCAGATGCTGTCCCAGAACCCCTGCCCCTTTTCCAGATCCTTGGATACAGCACTGGAGGAAAACTGGGAGCCAGCCAGGGGTTCTCAACTGGGAGCAATTTGGCCCTCTGCTTGAGGGACATTTGGCAATGTTGGGAGACACTTTCAGTTGTCACAACTGTGGGAAGCATCCCACACCCTATAAAGCATAGGACAGCCCCTACACAAAGAATTATTCAGCCCCACATGTCAATAGTGTTGAGGCTGAGACACCCTGAACTAGATGCTGGTCGAGTAAGAGGTCCAGATGGTGGGCCCCTCCTTCCTGTGACTTTGGAGAAGACAGATGCCACTTGCCCCTGATTATGGAGTTCTAAATCCTTTCTTGATGGCAGTCCTATTCCCAATCCATGGGATTGGGAATATATATAGCCATTACTCTTTCCAGGTGCCAAGTGGCCAAGAGACCTGTTTAAGCCCACACTGCAAATTGTGGACAGAACCAAGTTTAGAATCCTGGTCCTATTTAGTGTTTATGTGCTGTGGCATGGCTATTGTGTTTCTCTTTCCTTGTACATACAGCTTGTCTCTTCAATAACATATGGTCTCCTTGAAGGCTGAGAGCACATCTTGCTCATCCTTGTGTCCTCCACTGCAAGTGCCCATCACACACAGGTGCTCATTTAGAATTGCTTGAATTTATTCATTCAGCCTATATTTATGTGAAGCCAAACCAATGTTGGTCTTGCCTTCTTGGTGGAGGGAAACAGACAGGTAAAGCACTACAGAAATAGAGGTGCAGGCCTAATTCTATGTAGGGGAACTGGGAAGGCTGAAGAAAGGGGCATTGGGGCTGGGATTTGAAGGGTGTATAAGAATTCTGGGAGGGTGAGGAGGACAAGTTGGAGAAGGGATTCTGGAGGTCTGGAGGGCCTTGTCACCAGATCAAACAAGAGAACATGACTGCCTGAAACCTGATGAGGGAGAAAACTGGAGAGCAATTTCTCCAAATCTGCCCTGCTCAGCCTGCACTTTCAACAACTGATTTGCAGAGGGAGGTTAGTGTTGTCAAGTTCCAGGGTGCAAACTAGAGTGACAAATGGTCCATTGACTGGAAGCCCTGAGCCAGCCTGGACTCTGGGGGTCACACCCCAGTATGAGGGCTCAGGACAGAGACTTGACACGTTGCTTATCTGTCTGGCTTTGTTCTTCCTGGTCCTGGATCTGGGTAGAACAAGCTTTTCTTTCTTTCTTTTTTTTAATGCTTTTTAAAATTTTTTTTGAGAGAGAGAGAGTGTGATCACAAGCAGGGGAGGGGCAGAGAGAGACTGGGAGAGACAGAATCTGAAGCAGACTCCAGGCTCTGAGCTATCAGCACAGAGTCTGACTCGGAGCTTGAACTCAGGAACCATGAGATCATGATGTGAGCTGAAGTTGGATGCTTACCTGACTGAGGGGCTTGAACTCGGGAATCATGAGATCATGACCTGAGTTGAAGTGGAACACTTAACTGACTGAGCCACCCAGGCGCCCCCAAACCTTCTGTTTTGAATGTGTCTGGCAGGTCTTCCAGGAACCTTCTCTAGCACCTGCTAGTCTGAAGCTTGGGAAGGGAAAAAAAGCAGAAAACAGGTAATAGCAAGAGCTCTTACCCTGAACCCCAAGCAAGTGTGCACCCATTGTCCTAGTGCTAGAAGTCTGAGAACAACCCTGAGGGATGTGAGTAGGTGGTGGTACCCCCACTCCTTTGAGAAGAAACCCAGTTTCAGGGAAGTGGAGCAACTTACCCAAGGTTACTGAGCATACACATGGCAGCAGAAAGATTAAATTCAGGGATTCTCTACCCCCAGGGCTCTTCCCTTAGAGAGAAAGAGGTGGAGCATGGGAGAAAGAAGCTCACTAAGTGTGGCTTCCGTGGTGGGTCAGCCACGTCCCGGAAGGAGGGAAGACAGGGCTTGGGGCCTGGGCTCCCCTTTTGGAAATGAGGGCCACATTCCCAGGCTCTCCAGTGCCTGATCTTCAACTGGCTGCCGTTGGTGGTTGGCCCCAGAAGGACAGGAGCACTCTGGGTGGTCTGACACACAGGATATGTCTCACCTCAAAGCAGAAGTGAAACGGGGCACACTTCCCGTTGCAACACAAGAGACAAGTCTGACCACCACCACTTTGCCACTGTCTCCTGCAGGAATCTGGAGACTGGCTGCTGGTGCTGGAGTCTGAGATTGGGGGTAGAAGGTGCAGAGAAGCCAGCCTGGTCTGGAGACCTAACCTATGCCAGAAGCTGGGTGTCCACCTCCCAGCACACAACTTAGGGTTTCTTCACACAGGCCTCCTTGGGCGGTGTCCACATGATTGGAAGATACTGTTTCTATCCAGTTCTATGATTTAAATTCCAAGGGAGATGGCCCTTTATACAAGTATTCTATCTCCTGGCCAGATTGCAGCCAGCTCTTTTCTGCAAGAGGGAGATTCATTTGTGACTCATTCTCTCATTCGTTGTTCACACATTCGGTTGTCCTCCCATCAACAAACATACTAAGAACCATCTCCATGCCAGGCATCATGCAGATACAGGAGGGAGAAGGACAGCAAACAGAATGTTACACAGATCACCATTGTTCTGGTTGTGAACTAATTAGTCATGAAAAGTGCAGCAAAGGCCACGGAAAGTTCACTGTAGGGGGTTAAAAGGCAGACCCCAACCTAGCCTAGAACTTAGGGAAGGCTTTCTGGGTATTTCCATGGAAATCTGGGGGGGGAGTTCCTGGCTGAAGACCCTGAGAGGGCAATAAACTCAGTGGTCCCTGGAGAGAGGCCAGGGGCCAGTGTGGCTGGAGAAGGAGGCATACCAGATCACACAGGATACAGGCTACATAAGTGATCCCCCCTGTTTGACCTGTCTTCAGGAGAAGTATCTGGAAAGCCTGATGACTTTCTCTTCTCTTGACCTCAATTCCCTCATCTTATTAACAGGTACAGGTTCACTATCCATGCAGGATTGCCAAAGAGCCCTTAGGGAAAGCACTAGTTTGTTTGGTGTCTGGCAGAGTGGAGGTACCTGATGAGTGTAGCCTTTAGTCTAATTTTTACAGAGCTGGGCCAGGAATCCAGGCTCCAGGCCCAGCTCCCCCACTCCAGTGGCTGCCTTCTCCCCAAGGCAGCTTCTAGGAGTCATGGATCCAGGTCACCGAGGCCAAACACATTGGCCCAAGTTCCAACTTGCTTTCTGCTGCAGCATTTCCCTACTGTCCTATCATGGCCCTTTGTCAGCCAAGCTAATACAGCCTTGGAAAAGGCTCCAGTCTACAGCTATGGCCAGGCCTAGAGACAGATGCCCCCCTCCTGCCTCCCAGGACCTACAGGGCCCCAGGCTCCAGCTGGCTGACTAGTCGGTCTTTGCAGACTCCACCTGCCATGCAGGTGCGGGGCAGGGGTGGCACAGAGCTGGTGGCCCCAGGGCTGAGCGGCAGCAAAACTGCATTGTTCTGCAAGTGTCGAGCCATGCTGGAATCCTTTTCTTCAGATTCACGGAAGAAATCTTTCTGAAGGAGAAAGGAAGTGGCATTGACCAGATGCCTGAAGCTGTGCGGGGGAGCTTTGCTTGCCACCTGACTTATTTCTAGCAACAACTCCTCACAGTGGGTATTATTGGCTGCCTTTTACAGATAAGTGACTGTAAGGATCAGGGTTGCCCAAAGTCATCCCGTTGGCAAGTGGCAAGACCTTGATTCTATGCTAGGTCCCATACCCTGTCCTGCCCCATGCCCATTGGTGGTGGGCCTTTGGGCTATGTTCTGTTGTATTTTTTTAAACACATTTTTTTTAATGTTTATTTAGTTAGTTAGTTAGTTATTTCTAAGAGAGAGAGAGACAGCGTGAGCAGGGGAGGGTCAGAGAGAGAGGAAGTCACAGACTCTGAAATAGGCTCCAGGCTCTGAGCTGGCAGTCAGCACAGAGCCCGACGCGGGGCTCGAACCCATGAACCACGAGATCATGACCTAAGCGAAAGTCGAATGCTTAATCCGCTTAACCGACTAAGCCACCCAGGCGCCCTTGTTCTGTTGTATTTTGTATTGCATCCAGTGCGAACCCATTGTAAGAGACCTGGAAACAAAGTGGTTAGGCCTAAGCTTTGATTTTTTTTTATTTTTTATTTTTTTTTTCCTTTTATTTTTATTTTTTTTTTAATTTTTTTAAATGTTTTATTTATTTTTAGGAGAGAGAGAGAGACAGCGTGAGCAGGGGAGGGTCAGAGAGAGAGGAAGTCACAGACTCTGAAATAGGCTCCAGGCTCTGAGCTGTCAGTCAGCACAGAGCCCGACGCAAGGCTTGAACCCACGAACCGCGAGATCATGACCCAAGCAAAAGTCGGACGCTTAACTGACTAAGCCACCCAGGCGCCCCTGATTTTTTTTTAAATGTTTATTTTTGAGAGAGAGAGAGAGAGAGAGAGCAAGCGCAAGTGGGGGAGGGGCAGAGAGAGAGGAAGACACAGAATCCAAAGCAGGCTCCAAGCTCCCAGATGTCAGCACAGAGCCCAATGTGGAGCTTGAACCATGAGCTGTGAGATCATGACCTGAGCCAAAGTCAGAGGCTCAACCAACTGAGTCACCTATGTGCCCCTGAGCTTTGATTTCTTCATCTGGCAAGTGGCTACAGGAGTATCACAGAATGATCGAAGGGGAGCCATCTCAGTGATAGGCCGGGCCACCCCCCATCCCTGTTTACAGAAAGGAAACTGAAGCCTAGAGATGGGGAACAACCTGCCTGAGATGACATGTCAAGTTTGTCAGCAGAGAGCTGGGCCAGGCCAGACTCTCCTTGCAGACTCCTTCACTGGCCACCTTTCTCACCCTCCCTCACTAGCCTCCATGCCTCTTCCCAGTCTCCATACACTAGAGGATTGCAGGCTGTAGGCCCCGGACCTCTTTTCTGCATTTCATTCCTCCTACCACCCAGTCCCGTAATTCTAATTACCATCTAATTACCATGCCTGTATATATCAGTCAACCTGAACTCTGGCCCTGACCCCAGCTCTGAACTCCAGCCTATCTGTCCAGCTGCCTTGTTGGCCTCTCCTTAGTGATCTCATAGGGTGACACATTGGATGTGAGTGCAACATAACTCCTGATTTAGCTGTGTCCTCCCAGCTCCCACCCAAACCTTCTCCTCCCACAGTCTTTCCCATTTTAGTCACTGTACCATCATCTACCCAGTTTCTCAGGCTGGAAACCTTGGAGTTATCCTGTATTTCCTTCCTTCAACCCTTCCCTGAACCCACCCACGCCTAATCCATTAGCAAAAGTATATTGTAATTTGACCCTTCTCACCACCTCCACCTTCATCTGATGCAGCCACAACCTGACTGATCCTGCTGCATCATCTTTTGCCTTGAAGAACGTATTCTCACAGCAGCCGATGTGCTCCCTTTTAAACACAGAACAGCTGTGTCATTCTCCTGCTTGAAACCCTCCAGTAACTTCCCATCAACTCAGGATTAAATCCCAACATGAGGCCTTATGGGACCTGGGCTTCTGGAGCATCTATCTTCATTCTTATCTCTTCCTGGTCTCTCAGAATGATGTGGCGTCTCCTCTTTCTAGTCTGTGAACACCCCAAGGTTGCCCCTGCCTTAGGGCCTTTGCACAACTCCTCTGTCTTCTTGGAACCCCCTTCCTAGATCATGTCTCAATTGCTTTCTCATTGTTAGTGTCACCTGCCACCTTCTCAGCGAGACTTTCCCTGACCATCCTGTCTAGAGAGACACCACCCCTCTGCCTGTCACTGCCCATCACACTAACCTGTTATCTCTCCTTTATAGCCCTTTTTGTCACCTGACATCATCTGCATTTTTTGCCCACTTGTGCATTGTCATTTGTCCACACTGGAATGTAAGTTCTGGAACTGTTTTTGTCCCTGCCAAGTCCTCAGTACTTACCACAATGTGCAAAGCACATGGTAGGCGCTAAGTGAATGCTTGTTCACAGAACCAGACACGTGGACTAAGGGACCAAGTTACAAATCAAGTTTATTCCAGGTTGCTGTCCCCAGATCTCTCTTGCATAGGACAGCATTTCCCTGTCCTATTACTTCTTTAAGAGAGCAATTTTTTTTTCTTTTTTTTTCTACAAATAGTTTATTGTCAAATTAGTTTCCACATAACACCCAGTGCTCATCCCCACAAGTGTCCTCCTCCATGCCCTTCCCTCCTCCCCCCCACATCCATTAGTCCTCAGTTTTTGTCAGCATTCAAGAGTCTCTCATGGTTTGCCTCTCTCCCTTTTCCCCACCATTTCGCCCTTCTTCTCCCCCTTGGTCCTCTGTCAAGTTCCTCCTAATCCTCCTATACGTGCAAACATATGATATTTGTCCTTCTCTGCCTGACTTATTTCGCTCAGCATAACACCCTCAAGGTCCATCCATGTTGCTACACATGGCCAGATCTCATTGTTTCTCATTGCCATGTAGTATTCCATGGTATAGATAAACCACATCTTCTTGATCCATTCATCTGTTGATGGACACTTAGGCTCTTTCCATGTTTTAGCTATTGTGGAGAGTGCTGCTATGAACATTGGGGTACATGTGCTCCTATGCATCAGCATTTCTGTATCCCTTGGGTAAATTCCTAGCAGTGCTATTGCTGGGTCATAGGGGAGTTCTATTGTTAGTTTCCTTAGGAACCTCCACACTGTTTTCCAGAGGGGCTGTACCAGTTTACATTCCCACCAACAGTATAGGAGGGTGCCCGTTTCTCCACATCCTCGCCAGCATCTAGAGTTCTCTGATTTGCTCATTTTAGCCACTCTGACTGCCGTGAGGTGGTATCTCAGTGTGGTTTTGATTTGTATTTCCTTGATGAGGAGGGATGCTGAGCATCATTTCATGTGTCTGTTGGCCATCTGGATGTCCTAAGAGAGCAATTTCTTTAGGTGCTCAGAGTTCACTCTCTTATCTGCCAACTCTACCACCTATAGGCTAACAAGTTGTTTATTCTTTCTGTGTCTCAGTTTTGTTAGCTATTAAATGGAAATATTAACAGTGGCCGCCTCACAGGGCAAACATGAGGACTAAAGCATGCTTAAAGCAGTGCATGGGATGTAGCATTCAGGAACATTATCTGTATTATTATTTTTATCAGTATTATTATCACCGTCACCACCATCATCACCCATTTCTCAAATTGAGATATACTTGATGGGGACCTGGGTGGCTAAGTCAGTTAAACATCCGATTCTTGATTTCAGCCCAGGTCATGATCTCACGGTTCGTGGGATTGAACCCCACATCCAGCTTCACGCTGATGGCTTGGAGCCTCCTTGAGATTCTCTCTCTCCCTCTCTCTTTCTGCCCCTCTCCTGCATGCATTCGCTCTCTCCTTCTCTCTCAAAATAAATACTTATTTAAAATAGAAATAAATTGAGATATACTTGATATATAACATATTAGTTTCAGGCATACAATATGATGGTTCGATATATATATATGATGTGAAGTGATCAGCACAAAGTCTGATTAACAGCCATCCCCAGTTTGCCTCCTGGAAGAAGTGGGTGTTTCTTCTCTGCCGTCGAGTAACAATGCTTACCTTGTGCCACTTTGCCTGCTCAGTGCCCCTCAGAGGTTTCCTATTTCACTTAAGAAAAAGACCAAGTACAATTAAAAAATATAATAATAAATAAATAAATAAATAAATAAATAAATAAATAAATAAATAAGTAAAATTTAAAAAGAGACCAAGTGCCTTTAAGGAGCCTATGAGCCCCCTACCTACTCCTCTAGCCTCATCTTCTTGCACATCTTTCTTTCCCGTTGCTTTCCCCCTCTGCTGTTACACTGACCCCATTTCAGCTCTTCACATGGTGGATGCTTATGAAACAGCATCCACCAAGCATCCATCAAGCACTTGGCCTGCAAGTTGCTTTCCCTCCTTCTTCACCTAGTCAATGCCGGCTCTTCATTCCCATCTCAGCTTGGTCATTACCATCCTAGCCTCCATGACCACTGCCTAGGGGAATTCCCTTACTTCACTCTCTCGGTGCATCATGTGCCTCTGCCCTAGCACCTGTCACAGTCATAAGTTTGTGCTTATCCCTTACACTTGGGTTAATATCTGCCTTTCTTAAAAGACTCTGAGCTCCATGAGGACAGAGACCAAGTCATTCTTTGCCCACTTTTGACTCCCAATGTGAGCACAGTGTTTGTGTGCAATAGGCCTTCCATGAACATTTAAGGAATTAGAGAAGCCTTTGGGTTAGAGGCTTTGATCAGATCAAGCACACAACTGCCCCCAAGAGAAAATCTGCTGTCTGGCATAACGGCCCAGGCTTTTAAACTGGCCTTCCGCCACTGAGCCAGAACAGTCCTCCTGACTTCCAGTACATTCCTCTTGGGAGCGACATGGTCCGGGGCAGCCCTTGCCTGCTGAGCTGCTTTCAAGGGTGCCCATAGAGTTTCAAGAGTAGGGAAAGGCTTTGCTCATCTAAGCCAAGATAGAAACTGGACATGACACTGTGACACAATGGAGAAGTCTGTCTTGTTTCCTGAGCTCAGCCACCTCAGTGTGCCGGACACTCAGCTTCTCCTTCCTTCTTGAAATAGGGTAAGACGGTGTCCTGATGGCAGAGTGCTCTGTTCTGGTTTTTCTGGCTGATGGAGTTTTCTTTAATTGGTTGGAGCAGAGGTCCTTGCAGGCTGCAGACCTGGGCCAGTCCCCCACAGGGTCTGCATCAGGACACGGTGAAACGAGGGAAATAAGGACAATAGGAGTATTCATAAAGCTAAATTAATTCTCAGATTGCCCTACTTTTTATGTGTCAGGATGCCCTTTATTTTATGAAACAAGGGTGATGGGAGGTGGCAATAAGTTTTTTTTTTTTTAATGCCCTTGCTTGTCAAATCACCTACTTAATTTTGTTTTGAAATGTACTTGTCTGTGGACAGTGGCTGAGCCAGGATGAGAACCCAGGCTCTCTCTAGTTCCAGATTAGCACTCTCTCTGAAGCTCCTCCCTGGAGACAATAAGGTATAGGGGGACATGGGAGCTAGTTGTAAATTATTGACAAGCTGCCTTTTGGAAGAGGGGATATGCTTGTTCCGATTGCACAGGGGGCAGTATTGGGGTCCCTGGGTAGCCGTTTCAAAGTCAAAATGTGCCCATCTGAAACTGCTACCCAGTGACTCCAAACTTCAGTCTGGATTAGAATTAAGTTTCTGACAGGTGAATATTCAACAGTAGGCCAGGATGCCCCAACCCAGCAGTATTCAGGCACAGGTGCTACATCCAGGCTGTTGGAGAAAATATTCAGGCTGGGGATGAGTTCCAGTTAAGGACCGTGGCCTTTGATTCAAACCCACCTAGCAGCACTGGTTTTACCACTTACTATCTGTGTGACCTCAGGCAAGAGAATTTCCTTCAACTGAAAATAGGGTAGGAGTGCCTGGGTGGCTTAGTTGGTCTGACTTCCGCTCAGGTTATGATCTTGTGGTTTGTGGGTTCGAGCCCCTTGTGGGGCTCTGTGCTGACAGCTCAGAGCCTAGAGCCTGCTTTGGATTCCGTGTCTCCCTCTCTCTGCTCCTCCCCTGCTCACATTCTGTCTCTGTCTCTGTCTCTCTCTCAAAAATAAACATAGGGGTGCCTGAGTGGCTCAGTCAGTTAAGAGTTAAGCAACTGACTTCAGCCCAGGTCATGATCTGTGGATTGGAGCCCCCAGGCTCTGTGCTGACAGCTGGGAGCCTAGAGACTGCTTCAGATTCTGTATCTCCTTCTGTATCTGCCCTTCCCTCACTCATGCTTTGTCTCTCAATAATAAATAAATATTTTTAAAAGTTTTAATAAACATTAAAAAGATAAATAAAATATAAAAAAGAAAATAGGGTAATCATGACTCCTCAGATAAGGATTATGTAAGGGTATGTGTGTACTATGCCCAGCCCACAGATTGGCCTTTCCTGAGACATGAATCCTATGTCAAGGAAGCTTACTTAGAGTCTGGTGGAGTGGAAGAGACTCACAGAAAAAGGATAACATGAAGTAGATTATGAGCAAGGACCAGTAAGGCTTATGTGCTGGGCAGTTCTGAGGATGGGAGATCAGAGATGGGCTGGATGATTGGGGAAGAATTCTTAAAGGAAGCAATACCTACATTGATCCTTGAGACACTGTTAGGCTCTGGATAAGTAGAAAGGAAGAAGTATGCTTCCCAGGAGGAGAGCATACAGTGGTCTCTGGCATACAGTAGTGTTGACTGGAAGTAGCTATTATTATCTAAATTTCAAGGACCTGATGATCCCTCTTTTCTTGGGCTCTGACAGCACTGTGGGCACATTTCCTGATACATCAGACATACTTGGTGTATGTTGACTTAATAAGAAAAAGATTGGCTAGCCATATAATAGAGGGAGCTATGATTAGGTCTAAGTAAGCTGGGGGAAATGAGAGTATCCATTCACTCATTCATCTACTCACCCACCCATTTATACACTCATCTATCATCTAATAATACCCACATACAGATATATGCAGACCCACTCACCTATCCATCCAACCATCCATCCATCCATCCATATATATACCTGTTCATCCATTCATCAATCCACCCATCCATATATTTAAGGCATAGAACAAGATAAAGTCACTGCCTTTATGAAGTTTATATCAAGTGAGACCCATAGGGCTTATAGATATGAATCAAATAATTACGTGGGTAAGTGTAAAATTGCAACTGTGATATATGCTACAAATGAAAGGCATATATTGTGCCAGGAGAGCCAGAAACAGGGGAATTTGACCAATTCAAGGAGGTCAAGAGGGCTCCTCAAGAAAGTGGCCATTGAACTGAGAGCCAAAGAGTGAATAGGAGTAACTAGAAGAATTGGGGGTGTGGTGGGGTGAGAATGTTCCAGACAGAGAGAGCAGAGTACATGGAAGGGCAAGATGTAGTTGGGGGTGTTGGCCTGATGATGCAGACCTCCAGAGCATATTAAAGATGATGATTATTATACTTAAGGCTCTGAGCAAGCCTCAGGTAACATGATCAAATTTGTATTTTTAAAATATTGTCTGACTGTGGCTATAGAAAATGGAAGTGGGGGATGGGATGAGCAAGTGCAAAAACAGGAAGCCTGTGAGAAACCAATTGTCATCCAGGAAATTCATGATGGAACCTCAGACGGAGAAAGCAGTGGAGGGAGGGGGAGAGGAAGGGTGTAGTGGACGATTCAAAGGCTATTTTGGAGATGAAATGATTAGACAGTGGGTTTGGTGGGAACAGAGGAGGGTGAGAGAGTGGCCTAGGATGACACCTAGGTTTCAGGATAGAACTGTTGCTAGACAACAGAGTGAAAGACTGGAGCAAGGGGGAAAGCGTTGGACACACTTTGCCTTGAAGTTATTATTTCCGGGTTTGCAAAATTAGGGGGGTGGGAGCATAGGCATGAGTAGCTCCCTGGTTGCCTGCACAGGGATGAAAAGGCTGGTTTAAGGTCGCACATTGTAAGCTGAAGAGGTGGGCCTGTGAGTTAGGGCTTCTAGTTTTGGCTCTGCATCCAGCTAGCTGTGTGACCTTGAGGGGGAACTTCACCCCTCTGGGCCTCAGCTCTAAAATCAATGGCCTTGCTGGTCTGGCATTTTAAGGGTGCAAAGCAGCTTGAGTCTTATTTGTGTCCACTGGCACTATTTACAGGGCTCCCTCTTGGAAAGTTATTCCTTGTAGATACACTTTTCCAGAGCCTGAAGATTGAAACAGAATAAAGCCTAGAATGTGAGATCTGAAAGGAGTCATAGAGCCCATTTGCCCAGTCTTCAAAGTTTATAGAAACAAGCAGCACCTGTGCTTGATCTTTATCTCTATCCTCCTCCATACCCTGTACCTGGGGGAAGAAAAGGGGCAGTTTGTGGCAAAACCACAAAGCTACAGGGCAGAATAGCATCTTTTGTGAGTAAGCCCCATGTTTTACTTTGGATGTGTTTTTTTTTTTTTTTTTTTTTTTTTCTGCATCCAACAGCTATTTCTTAGGACAGATGGGGCTAGGTAGATCATAGGGATGGGCTAAGATCAAAGACACAAGTGATGCTGAGCGTCTGGGGAAAGCATAAGGAAGGGAACAGCTGAAGTCGTGATGTGCTAAGCTGGGGTCCTTTCTGACTCTTTGAAGATGACTCTTGTCATGCAACCCTATTGTGACTCCTGAATGTCCTCCTGGGGCCGCAAGATGCTCTTTGCCAAAAAGGAATGCAGAAAGCCCAGCCTACTCCCTGCAAACAAGGCATGGAGACAAAACGCAGTTGGAACCTTGGGGCTGAGGTTTCCATGGTGGCCCCACTCTGCTGCTCTTCCTATTGGCCAAGCGTCCTGCTCCAGCTTTAGCAACAGAGGCTCAGATACCCATCTCCTCCCTGATTGGCCAGGCTGTGCTGCAGTGCCATGGCAACAGGGGCAGAGGGACCAGTTTCTGAATAACGACTTGAGTCACCATCTACCTGGGGTGGAGCTGAGATCCAGAGGGGCGTTTGGAGGGGATGCAAAGGGAACAGGTAGTTCCCCCTCAGCTCCCAGTCAAGTGGGAAACCCTTCTCCATGAGTTGCCCAAAGGTTTGGGAGGCTGATGGGCTTCATCTCTTTATCTCACCTATCGTATATCTTACAGCATCTTCCCAACCTTTCTCTTACCCCAGGGCTCCTGTCTCCTGCAGAAGAAAAAACAAGCCCCTAGCAGTGCCAGAAGTTAACTTGTTTGCCCTGAATCATGCAAATTACAAGCTAGAATTTGAACCTATATTATATTGCTTAATTTAAAAGCTTTAGAGAGTTTTTGCTAGAGAACCCAGTTTTTTTAAAAACAGACTTTATATTTTAGAGCAGTTTTTGGTTCACAGCAAAATCGAACAGAAGGCACAGACATTTCCCATATTCCTTCCAGTTTTAATAGTTTTATTCATCAGACAGCTAATGTTTTCCAAAGCACTCTCACATCTGAATCATTATCTGATTCTCCCAACCACCCTGAGTTGATACTTCATGGATGAATGACCCATTTTATAGATGAGGACACCAGACCTAGCCCAGAGAAGTCAAGTGATTTATTCCATGTCACACAGCTTATTAGTGCCAGAGCTGGGCCTCCAACCCAGGCCTCCTGAATCCTTATCAGTGCTCCACCTCCAAACCATTGCCTAATCTATACAGGGGGCCTTCAGGAGGGGTGGAAGTCTGCTCTGAGGGGTCCTCTCATAAGGCTAGAAAACAATGCTATAGAATCAGGCATTCTAATGTTTCCAACATGGACCAAGGGTTTCATGCTGCCTGCCAGGCAACTCTTAAATGTGGCCCCAGTCCCCAGGAAGGGTCTGTGTTTCACTCAAACCTTGCTCTGCACACCCTGGTCTCTCCAACCCCCCCTCCCCCTGCTAGCACACAGACAGGTGAAGAAATACTCATAAACTAAACTATAATCCATTTAACATTTCTGTGTGCTTGAAGCTCTGTTGAGCATGACTCCTCATTTCAACCTTAGATGTTAGGTCTTCATTGTCCACCATTTATAGATGCAGAAGCTTGTGCCCAGGAAGGTTAGATAGCATGCCAAATTTACACAGCTACTCAGCAGTACAGCCAGAATTTCAACATGAGACCACCTGGCTTGAAAGCAACCTGGTTTGGACAGTGGTAATGCAGAATGGTAGCTTGAAGAGGGATCTGAAAGCAAATTCTTTAGCTCTTGGGTGTGCATTTTTTCCTCAGTTGAGGCTGTGTCTTTACCTAATTCTTGGCACTGGAGAAAGCAGGCTCAAAGGATCTGCTTTGTGTTAGGGACTCAGAAATCCTTGGCCCCTGAAGAGTGACTCAGTATCCTCGGCACTAGGTCCCACTGCCTAGATTCTCACTTTGTGATCTTTCAGGAGAATGTGGCTGGGCTGTTGGGAATTGGCAACAGGAGTCGAAAATCCGGTGACTCCTTGGTCTGAATCTCATCCTCTGCTGGAAATAAATGTTTTGGCAGTTTCCTTTCCTTCCTGCTCTACTCAGGCTCCCTGAAGCTCTTACCCCGGAGACAGAGCCCAGCCACCTGGCCTGCCTTCCTGCCCTACCAAGGTCACGGGTTTTGGAGGATACGGCAAGGTGGGAGCTCATGCCTGCTACTCTGTCCCCCTAAGTGCCACACTAGCAAGGGGCAGGCTAATGATTTCACCAACAACAACGTGTGACATCTTCCCTGTGCCGGATCCCACACAGGTGCTAGGGAGATGGCAGGGAACAGACCATAATGGCCCCTGACCTCATGGGACCTGCGGCCTAGTGGAGGAGATGGACAATAAATCTATGAATGAGTACATCATGATTTCAGTTACTAATACATGCCTAGGACAGGATGAAACAGGATAATGAGATAGACAGCGATTGGTTGGGAGTGTGCTATTTTAGCCAGAATGGCCAAGAAAGGACTCTCTGAGGAGATGACATCTGAGCAGATAACTGAAGAGGAAGCAGCTATTTCAGTTATTGATGTCCATGTAATAAATGCAAACAGAGTAACAAACCCCAAAACTTAGTGGGTTACAACAGCCATTTATTATTTCTCATGAGTCTGTGGTTGGCCTGGGTGGTTCCTCTGCCCATTTCTCTAGCATGTAGCTGGAGGCACAACTGGTCTGGAAGGTCCAAGAAGGCATCACTCAGTCATCTAGTAGTTGGTGCTGACTTTTGTTTGGGGCACCTCAGTCACCTGTCACCCAGCCTCTCATCCTGCAGTTCACAAGACCAGCTCCCTTACATGGTGATCTAGGGGCAGCATTCTAAGAGGGTGGAGACAAAAGCTGCATGGCCTCTTTAGGTCTAGGCTCTGAACTCCTAAAGGGTCACTTTTGCCACATTCTGTTGTCCAAGCAAGTCACAGGGCCAGCCTGGATTCAAGGAGTGTGGAGGGATACCACCTCCTAAAGTGGCATGATCCAAAGTATTTGTGGCTGTCTTTAATCTGCTACATCATCCAAATGAAGATCTTTGGGAAGAGTGCTTTGGACAGAGGGAAGAGCAGGTGCAAAGGCCCAGAGGTAGGATGGAGCCCAGAAAACTGAATGAGAAACAATTGGGTTCCCCCATTCCTCTGCTGTTCTGTCAGGTGGGAACTAAAGATGCTTCCCAGTCTCCTTTATAGGCATATAGGATGTAGGAGGCTTTGTTTCAGGTCAAGGTTAAGATCTGGGTTACTGTCTCTGACTAGGGATAGAATCAAACACAGGAGCTTGATTTGGCATCCTCCAAACTCACTGGTGTTTTTTGACCAACATCTGGCAGGAAGGCACAGTGCTGGGCACTGCAGGTCATAGGAGAGTCTGAGGGGTGCTGATCTTGGTAAGCTTATGAGCTGAAAAGATTGCTTACTCTGATGGATGATGAGTAAACTGGCAGGATTGGGCCCTGGGGGAGGCCCAGAGAAGGTAGGATTCCATCAGGGCCTTGGAAGGCATGTCAGATTCAGCTGGGGAAACTATTGATAGCGGAGATGCAAGGGACTGTAGAATTTAGCAATTCAGTACAATAAACGTTTGCTGAATCTCTGTTCTGTACCAAGTGAACAAGACAGGCAGGGGACCTGCCCAAGGCCCAGTGGGAACCCAGAAGAGGCATCATCCAGGCTTGGAGAGCCAGGAAACCTTCCAGAAGAAAAGCAATGCTTCAAACCCTGAGGATGGGTCAGGCCAAGTACAGTGGGGCACTGGCAGGAGGAAGAGGTACCTTACCAAGAAGTTCCCAATGGAACTACAGCATCTGCAGAGGCCAATGGAGACAGAGAGCTTGGGATTCTCCAGAAAAGGCAACAAGTTGTATCTAAAGCAGAGAGTTCATGTGGAAGAGGGGCAAAGGAGGAGGTTGGGGCTAAAATGGACCTCATGAGCCAATAAAAGACTCTGACCTTTTTCCTAAAGGCTGTTTGTGTAGGAGTGCCAGACTTAACAAATAAAAATACAGGTTGTTTGGTTAACTTGGAATTTCAGATAAACAATGAGTAATTTGTTTGCCATGTTTTAATAGTGTTTTATTTAGTTGTAAAAGTTCTGTATATAGTCTAGATACAGGTCCTTTTTTAGATATATGTAAAATATGTACAAAAATTTTGTTCCTTTGCTTGACTTGCCTTAATGGGATATTTTTTTCTTAAATAGTTTATTGTCAAGTTGGTTTCCATATAACACCTAGTGCTCATCCCCACAAGTGCCCTCCTCCATGCCCATCACCCCCCTTCCCCTCTCCCCTATTCCCATCAGCCCTCAGTTTGTTCTCAGCATTCAAAAGCCTCTCATGGTTTGCCTCCCTTCCTCTCCCCCACTATTTTTCCCCTTCTTCTCCCACCATGGTCCTCCGTTAAGTTCCTCCTAATCCACCTATACATGCAAACATATGGTACCTGTCCTTCTCTGCCTGACTTATTTTGTCAGCATAACACCCTCAAGTTCCATCCATGTTGCTACAAATGGCCAGATTTCATTCTTTCTCATTGCCGTGTAGTATTCCATTGTATAGATAAACCACATCTTCTTGATCCAACAATGAATAATTTTTTAGTGTAATTATGTACATGCAATATTTGGAACATTCTTTTAAAATTTTTTTAATGTTTATGTTTTTGACAGCGAGAGAGCACAAGCTGGGGAGGGACAGAGAGAGGGGGAGATACAGAATTCGAAGCAGGCTCCAGGCTCTGGGCTGTCAGCACAGAGCCCGAAGCAGGGCTCGAACTCGTGAACCATGAGATCATGAACTGAGCTGAAGTCGAAAGCTTGACTGACTGAAGCTACACAGGCACCCCTGGAACATTCTTATACTGAAAAATCATTTGTTCTTTCTCTGAAATTCAGTTTTAACTGAGCCTCCTGTATTTTCTCTGACCAATAAGTGTGAGACCACAGAAGGATTTTAACCAGGAGCTGCCTTAGTTCGGATTTACATTTTGGGAAGCTGCCAGGATTTGTGGGGAAGCATACCAGCAGGAGACAAGGAAGGGGTGGAGGATGAGGGTCCCACTTTGTCCAGGTCAAAGAGGCAGAGGCATCCCTCAGGGAACGGGGCATCTCATCATTATCCCTGGTGGGGAATGCCGGCAGGCAACTGCAGACCAGCTCAGACCTCACCTCTGCTGTGTGAGCCCCTGTCCCCTCCTGGGCCCTCAGCATCCTCGTCTGTCCAATGAAGGGGTCAGATGATCAGAAGAGATGGTCCATAAGGGCCCTTCTCTTCCTATTATCCTGGCCCATGAATGTATGAAGCACCTTCACGTCTCCTCTCTCCAACCTCAGGTCCCTAAGGTTTGGAGAAGCATTTACCAAGGTCCTATTGTGTGCTGAGCTGGGTTCTTTCCATCACTTGTTTTATTTCATCCTCACAACAGTCCCTCAAGGAAGGAATTATGCCCATTTCACAGATCAGAGAACTGAGGCTCAGTTGTGCAGTTGCTACCCGGTCACACAGCTACACGTACAAACCTGGAGTAGGGTCCAGGTCTGGCTGGCGCCAGTGCTCACTGTCCCACAGTCTCCAGGAAATCTCCCTCCGAGCCCCTAATCCCCCATATATTTATCACTTGGGCTCAGTCAGCAGTCTCCTTGTCCCACTGCAGGCACATGCTGCCCTGGCTCTTTCTAAGTTAAGCCAGGGACTAAAACAGGCCAGTGTAAAGCTCATCTGCTGGGGGCTTTCCGGTTTATGAAGCCCTTTTCTATCTGTGCCCTCCTCACGACCCCATGGAGACAGTGAAGAGCCCCCTCCAGCTCTTCTAGCCTGCTGCTCTGCTGCAATGGAGTCCACATTAAATATTGATGGGGCAGCTCCTGGCACTGTTGTGATGTTAGTTACTGGGCTGCTTGGTGAGGGCCGCGGTTGCCTTTCGGGCCGCGGTTGCCTTTCCAAGGTGAAACAGTGACCGGAATTCAGCTGGCTCAAATAGCATCCCAGAGGGCTGGCTGTCAAGGCTCAGAGAAGATGCTGCTAATGTAAGGCGTGGCAGGAATCCAAACGTTTCCCTCCCATCTCCCCAGCTCCCTCAGGGCCTGGGTGGCATCCTGATACTGACAGGATGCATTCAGGCATTTGGCAAGTATTGACTGAGCACCTGTTGTATGCCAAGCACAGTGTTAGGCTCTGGGGATACAGCTGTAAGCATGACAAGGTCCTTGCGCCATGGGACTTCGTGGCTGGAGGAGGAGAGGGAGAAACAGTCGCAATGCAGGTGCCTGCCCCAGCCTGAGGCTGAGAGATCCTTCCAGAGAATGTTATGCTGAAACCTAAGGAAGGATCCCCAGTTAGGCATAGAAAGAGGGGGGTAAGTGTTTCAGGCAGAGGGATCAGGATCAGAGCTCAGATCCTGGTTCCAACCCTTCCTAGCCATTTATCTGCAAATGGAGTTCCCAATATCACAGGGTCACTGTGAAGACTAAGTGAAGCCATGGCTGGTGATAGCGCAGGGTTTGGGGCATTGTGAGAGCTCAGGGATAGCTGTTAGGAAAAGAGCCCCTGACTTTATGTTAATCCCTTTGCTCTGCTAGGAATCCTTACCCCCATTTGGTGAGTACAGAAACTGAGACTCAGAGGGGCAACCTGAACTCAGGTTTATATGCTCAGGGTTATACTGTGGATTAAACCCCAGGAGAGACACATGACCCCAGGCTTTGACTCAGGCTTTTTGCCATTTGCCAGCCATTGGCAGTGAAAGCAGTTGTCTCAGCTCAGTGAGACATAGAATCTCACCAGTGATCCCAGTGAGGTCCTTAGCTGCATTTCCAAAGCCCACTTCGGCCTTTTGAGGTAAGGCTTCAGCTGTCCTGGATAAGCCCAGGTCTTGGCTTTGGGAGGCCTGAGCATAGATCTGGTTCTGCTGCTAACTTGCTGTGTGACCATGAGTGAATTACTTTCCCTCTCTGAGCCTCAGTGTTCCACAGTTAATATTGGCTGTCATTGCCTGGGTCTTTGATCCTCTCAACAAAGCTATGGCAAAGGCATTACATTTACTTCCATATTAAAGATGAGAAACCAGTCTGAGAAGGGCAAAGTGATATATACGAAGCCACAGAGCAAGTGGGGCTGGATTTGGAGTCAAGCACATCTGCTGGCAGAGCTGACTATCATTTTACAGTGCTGTGCTGTCCTCAAAGTGAGAAAGCCAACCTGAGTTGTTAGGAAAGCCAACCTGAGTTGTCTCTAAGATTCTTACTGTGAGTCTCTGATACTTTGAGTTCCCTGCTGCCCCCAAGCCTTCAGGGCCCAGTCATTTCATGGGGAGGGCATTTCAGGGTATGCTGATCCTCCAAGTGTCCCAGTAGGCAGCACCCACTCTCTCCCTCAGCACAACCTTATTCACCAGGAGGTCTAACATGAAGCACTGTTCCAAGAGGCCCATCTTACATACGAGGAAACCGAAGCTCAGAGAGGTGCAGCTACCTTGCCCAGGCTTCTCCAGCTACTGTAGAAGAGCCAGAGTTTGAGGAGGGTCTGAGAAACTCCCAAATTCAACCCAGGAGCTCTCCCTTGTCTTTCAGCCTCCTCCGGCCTCCTTGCAATCTTGCCTTCCTCCCCCTTGTTCCCTCCCTTATCTTATCTTCCACTTAGCTGTCAATTAGTCAGTTAGCTGTCAGGGATTAAAAGTGTTCTGCCTCTTGAATGACCTTGCCATGCACAAAGAGGGCTCTAGTGGTAGAATTTCTGCAGTATGCACAAGGTGTGATCAGATTCAATTCAGCACTCCAGGAGAGGCATGCCTGGCATTGGGTGCTCAGGAGGAGAATGATTCTCCACTGTTTACATTCTGAAAGGGAAATGGCAACTTCCTAAGAAAGTGGGAAGCAGGTGGTTTAAATGACAAAGAGCATGAACTTGATAGTCAGAAAAGACCTGGGTTCACATCACTCTGAGCCTACTAGCTACATGCCCTTGTGTGTAAGTAAGCTTCAGTTTCCCCATCCATTTATTGATTTTTGTTTTTTTAAGCTTATTTATTTGTTTTGAGAGAGAGCAAGAAGGGAAGGGGCAGAGAGAGGGAGAGACAGAATCCCAAGCAGGATCCGCATGTGTGTGCAGAGCCTGACAGTGATGTGGGCCTGGAACTACCTGAGCGGAGATCAAAAGTCAGATGCTTAACTGATGAATCCACCCAGGCACCCCTCTCCAGCCATTTAAATCAGTATAAGAGGTGGGGATTCTACCTCATTGTAGTCATGAGGTTTAAATGAGATCATATATGAAATTACATAGCATCATGCTTGGTGCCTAGCAGCTGGCCAGTACACATCAACCTTACTAAAATAACACTATGCATGTGGTGGATATCAGAGTCCTGGGGAGAGTGGGCAGAGGGGAGAGTGCTTCTTTTTTTTTTTTTAATGTTTTTTTATTTATTTCTAGGAGAGAGAGAGACAGCGTGAACAGGGGAGGGTCAGAGAGAGAGGGAGTCACAGACTGAAACAGGCTCCAGGCTCTGAGCTGGCAGTCAGCACAGAGCCTAACGCGGGGCTCGAACCCACGAACCGCGAGATCATGACCTAAGCGAAAGTCAGACACTTAACCGACTAAGCCACCCAGGCGCCCCGGGAAGAGTGCTTCTTGATGGAGATGGAAGGCTCCCTAGAGAGGTGAGGTCTCAGTGGGGCATTAAAGGACTTCCAAGCAGAGTAAGGGGCAGGCAGCAGGATGGGAAAAGGCATTCTAGCAGACAGAAACTAGTGGGTGGAGTCTGGGAATTTGGTGAAATTAGGATGCTCAGGGAGTGATAAGCCTGGAAAGGTGGCCCAGGGGCAGTGCCTTATGAAAGGCCAGGGGGAAGGAGCTTCTATCTTTTGAGCAGGAAAGAGTCCTACCTATGACCCTAGTGTGTATGTGTCTCCTCTGTCTGCTGTGTCTGCAGAGATCAGGTCCCTGGAGTCAGTCTTCTCCTGTGGCTTTGGTCCTCCTAGGTCCTTTTGTTTTCTGAGGTGGGGCCAGCCTGCCACTGCTTCCTGGAATAAAACAGAAGGCTGTAGCAACCTGCTCACCTCTTACTAACATAGTAGTCAGGAAAAGATTTTTGTTTTTAAGGTATATATATTTGAGAGAGAAAACGTGCGCGCGCGCGAGCGCTCACACACACACACACACACACACACACACACACACACAGAGGGGGGGAGGGGCAGGGGGTTGGGGAGAGGATCCAAAAGGGCTCCTGGCTGACAGCAGCAAGCCTGATGCAGGGCTCAAACTCATGAACCTCAAGATCATCACCTGAGCCAAAGTCAGATGTTCAACCGACTGAGCTACCCAGGTGCCCCAGGAAAAGATGTTTTTTAGCACAGTTGACTGGCAGGAAACCTTGGTGGAAACCCAGCAACCCTCTCCCTTACTTCCCAGGGTATGGCTTCAGCCACAACTGAGGACAGTTATGCTCAGAGCTCAACAACTAAAAGGCTCTCAGATGGTCAGGGACAGCAGTGGAAAGAATGGCGAAGGTGCAGTGGGTCTTGATCCTGGCTCCCGCCCCCTGTTGTCTATGCTGTAGTTGAGCAAGACACTTAATCTCTCTGGGCTTCATCTGTAAAATCAGAACAACAATACTGACCTTACCTTAACAGAATGGAAGTGCACTGGCAAGCTGTTGCCCTGTGGCTAGCTATGGGGTAGATCCTTGTTACCCTCTTCCATTACATGTTTTGACATGGGATCCAAACACTGATCCTCTGAAGCATCCCTTTTTTATCCTCTTGAGTTGCCATCCTGTTGTTTGCTGAACCTCCAATGGTGAAATACCCTGGACCTTCAGAGCTAAAAGAGAAGGAACTCTGCCAGTCATTAGTGCAGCCTCCTGTTTTACAGACAAGAAATCCAGGGCTCAGAGAGGGGAAGTCATAGCACTCTCAGCTTTCCCAGGCCACGCAGCTGCACCCACCTGGTTCCACCTAAGTGGGAATCACACAGAAGCTTGAGGCAATTACCCAGATGGTTTCAACAAAAGCATCTAGAAAATTCTGACTAAGAAACACAAGCCTCTCGACCATCTACATGACTGAAACCTTTTTTGCCCTTATTCTAACTGCAGTCCCATGGGTGACAGCTTTGCCTTCTTCCCTCAGAGCTGAGCTCCTCTGTACAAGCTTGAGGGGGACAGGTGCTGAGAATGGGCTCTGAGCTCCACAGGCTCACAGGCTGCAGCTACCAGGACACTTTCATCTTTCATAATGCCAGTAGCTGCCTTTGGGAGCCGATCTGCTCCCACAGTGAGCTTTAACAAAGTGGTGGAAGGCTCTGGATGATCCTGAAATCTGTGGGCTCAGGCAAATCTTGGACACAGGCTAGGGCGTGGGGAAGGGGTGGGGTGGAAATTGGTATCAGCAAAAGGTCACTGGGGCCACAGCAAGTGGCAGAATGTAGGTGTGAGTGATGTAGGTGACCTTTCTAGGTCTCATTTTCTTCATCCATATAATGGGGATAACAACCTCCTTCCAAGAGTTATAGGGATTTGGTGAGATAACATATGGGGGTAAAGTGTCGACCCTTGGCCAGGAGTTGCTGCTGCTGCTGCTGGTAGTGTTATCATTGGCTCAGAATCAGCAAGGTTACGTGGGCAACAGGAAGCCTGCATTTGGAGGAAAAAAAACTAAAATTCTATCTGGCTGACACTAATCTGTGGGCAGGCGGCCCCTCCTGCTCGATGGTAACCATGCCGACAGTGTGAAAGCCATCTCTCCAGAATAATACCAGGTCCCCTTTGTAGTATGCCCCTTCGTGTCCAGACTTCTCAGGGAGCTCAGAGTGTCCCAGAGTACCCAAGGGGGGAAAAAAATCACCAACAATCAGGACGTGCCTTTTCTGGGTCACCTATTCACTGGGCTCTGGAAGAGGGTTTTGGCATTGCTTTGGAAATCCAGTCCTTTAAGGAGGAGCAGTCCTTACCCCTGGCTCAGGCTGGGATGCAGCAAGGAATTACTTATTGTACGGTTGTGATGTCTGGTGCCTCCCATGTGCTGGCCCTGTGCAAGTGAGAAACATATGAGCTCTTGCTGATCCGCAACTCTAAGAAATAGGCATGATTAGTCCTAGGCCCATTGATTAGCCATTGCCCAATGGTGCTCAGCTAGTAACTGATAGAGTAGAATTTGAAACTAAGTCCAGATCCTTCTTCCCCATCACACCACTCACATGTCCTCAGGTAGCCAGGGGCAGTTTGGTGTGAGCGAGACCCTGTACCAGATGTAGATGCAGCAAACCAGGCCCCTGCACTGAGGATTTGCTCTGTGCTCTGGGCAATCAGTGTGTTTGGCCTTAGTCATTAGTTCCCTTTACCTAGTTCAGGGGGGTTCTCTTTGGAGTTGTTCAAAGGTGAAATTTATTTTACTTGGAGCCCTGGGACTAGATGTCCTGTCCAAGGTGGTTGCCCTGGGCTTTATTTGTGAGGCTTTGGGAGTTGGCAGCCCTTTCCAAAGAGTGAAGATGGGTGCTGATCAAAGTGTGTAGCCTACATGTAGGGAGGTTTGTGTGTACCTTTTACAATCAGAATGACCCTGAAAGGGAGTCACACCTTGAGCCCTTCTCAGCTGACACAACAGGGCAGTGTTGGCCCATCAGGTTTGGGAGTCTGACAGACCTGAGTTCAAATCCTGACTCCGTTGATTACCAGCTGTGTAACTATTCATATCCTGGAACATTTTTGAGCCAGTTTCCTCATCTATAACATGGAAATGGAAATTGTATCTATTTTACAGGGGAATCTTGAGGAGAAAAAAATAGCCATTTCTGCAAAGCTCCTTGCCCAGAGCTGTGAATGTGGCATATGTTCTCTCAAGAGGGGGCATGGATGAGGTTGCCCAGGATAGGACAAAGTAAGAAAAGCAGAGGGGATGGGGCGCCTGGGTGGCTTAGTCGGTTAAGCGTCCGACTTTCGCTTAGGTCATGATCTCGCGGTTTGTGGGTTCGAGCCCCGACTGCCAGCTCAGAGCCTGGAGCCTGTTTCGGATTCTGTGTCTCCCTCTCTCTCTGACCCTCCCCTGCTCGCGCTGTCTCTCTCTCTCCTAGAAATAAATAAAACATTAAAAAAAAAAAAAAAAAGAAAAGCAGAGGGCCTAGGGCAGAGCCCTGCAGCACCCCAATATTTCAGGGTAGGCCAAGAAGACAAACTCACACAGCAGACCAGAGAAGAGGAGTAGCAGAACAGCAGAGGGAAGCCAGGAGGGTGCAGGGTCATGGAACCTTAGAGGAGAGCCTATCTAAGAGGGGTGAGCATTTGTGCACAGTGTAGTCAAGGGGACCAGGAAGGTGCATACTATAAAGTGACATTGGATCTGACAACAGCGGGCCATTAGTGGCTACAATGAGAGCTGCCTAGGTGAAGTAATAGGGGCAGACCCAGAGTACACTGGGCTAAGAGGTGGGTGGGAGGTGAGGAAGTGGTGACAGTGAACTTTGGTGAGAAGGAAAGAAAAGCTTCATGGGAGAACCAAAGTGTCTCCCATTTGACATTTATAAATGAAAAATAAAATGCTCTAGTCTACCTAATTTTCACTGTTTTGAAATCAATTTGAGTCCAACATGATCAGAAAAGCTAGAGAGGCTCTAATTTCTCTAATAGCTAGAAGGAATCATAGAAATCCCCCCCAGTGCTGGCCCTCTTCCCACCTCTCACTGGAACCCTATTTTCATGGAGGGTGGGATGGACAATTAATTATTATCTATCATCCTCTGTAAAGATATCCACCAGGGGAAAGATCAGCCTGGTTTGTTAACCTCAATTCCATTTGTAGTTAGCAAAGGTGACTTTTCAAATCATGGTAGAACCTGGGGTGAGGGGCCTCCTCCCAAACTCACATTCAAATCCTGTTTCATGGATACTGACATCCTCATTTTAGAATCACAGCAGGGAGAAAAAGGCCCAGAGGCAGGAGAACTGGGGGCTCCAGTTCTGCTCACTCACTGTGCAAACTGGGGCTAGCCTCTCCTCCTCAGAGCTCAGTTTCTCCCTATGAGGGATAAAGGGTTGGATGACAGTGACTCTAAGTGTCCTGACATCTCAAATATTTCAGGATTTCTATTCTCCAGTGCATTTAACAGTCCTTTGAGTCCAATTTCCAGATGGCAAAACTAAGGTCCGGTCAGTCCCTCCCTTCTCCCTTTAAATGCGTCTCACTCCCCAAAGGAAGATTCTTGGCTTGAAATGTGGCTTCCACATCTCTCCTGGTTCCCAGTTACCTAAGGATAATGACTCAAATCAGCAGGCCGGCATTTAAAATACTCCATGATCTTGTTTTGCCCAGCCTCATTGCCCACTGCCAGGCCTCTCTTCTCTGATTTTGTTTCTAGCCTTGCTGCCAAGCCTTTGTTTGCTGAATACCACTTCCTAATATCTTTTCCCTGACTCTCATTTTCCTCAAGGTCCAGTTAACTGCATTTACATGTATTTAGATCTACCTTATGAGACAAGATAATGTATCTTACTTATTCCATAGTTACTCCTTTCCCTATGCTGAGCATGCAATAAAATTCTCAGAGAGCCTAGGTCCCTTCTCCCCTGCTGCCCTTGACATTTGTACTTAAGTGAGGTTGTGTTTTAGTCATTGGGATTTTCCTATTTGTCCAAGACCCAGCCACAGGCCTGGTATGAGGGACCCTCAGCACAGAATGCCACAACTGAGATGGGCTTAGTGACCAGCCAGCCCATCTACCCCTCTCTTTCCCACAGAAGGATGTTCAATCTGGGTTTGAATGCAGATCTGCCCCCAAGGCTTACCAAGGCTGTGTAACCTTGAGTCACTAATCTGACTCTGAAAAAAAGGGGGAGACCAGCTGTGCCCACCTGCGAGGTAGGTTGTGAGAATTAAATGCCTATGCCTATACAGGCCTAGCAATGGGCTGGCTCTTAGTAGGTATGTCATGAATGTTACTCATCACAGCCAGGCTACTCTGTCCCTCCTCTCATGGAAGGAAGGCACAGTATGCCCAAAGTCACTCTCAAGGTGGGAGCGCAGCTCTGTAGCCCGCTGGATGTGAACTACACGTGTATTTGGGGGTGGCGGGAGGGGTACTGTCCCCAAAGTACGGCCCCGATCCTGCCCTGCCAGTGCAGACCCAAGCGCAGGGTGTGTCCCCACGGCCGGGTCGCTAGCCTGGGCCCGAGGAGGCGCGAGGGCGAGGGCGGGGGCGGTCCTGGCCCGCCCCTCTGGGCACACGGGCTCCAGGCTCCTCCGAACAGTAGGGCTATTTGCTTTTTGGGATCTTCTCAAGTCAGATCTTCAACTTGACCTCAGAGGCGCGCTTCAAGGAGGAGCTGTGATACTTGAGCTACCTATGCAACCGCCATCACCGCGCCCCCTCCTAGGGCTCCGCAGTCCCTACCCTACTCTCCCTTCTCCCACCTCCACCTATGCGGTGGTAAAATGCAGCACTCACACGGCGCCTGCGCAGCTCTCGGGCGGGGCCGTGGCGGTGGCAGCTATTTATAGTAGGTGACGTCACCTTGAAATAGACCGTAAGGGCCGGCCCGCCCTTCCCCCCTCCCACTCCAGCCGCTCCCTGCTGCCGGGCCCGGCTGCTCCCACTGCGCAGGCGTCCTCCATCCTCCCATTTCCCCCTCCCCCAACGCGCTGCCGCCTCTCCTCCCTTGGAGGCGTCGGCAGCGCGAGCCACAGCTTGCCGGGCGAGCCAGCGAGAGGGCGCGAGCGGCGGCGCTGCCTGCAGCTTGCAGCCTGCAGCCTTGGGCCGGCCGGCGAGCC
The DNA here is from genome assembly GCA_017311185.1 of Proteles cristata cristata. Taxonomy (NCBI): domain Eukaryota; kingdom Metazoa; phylum Chordata; class Mammalia; order Carnivora; family Hyaenidae; genus Proteles; species Proteles cristata. The sequence continues at coordinate 255,921 of JAESUZ010000341.1, forward strand.
AGTGCGCGTGCGCGGCGGCGGCCTTCGCGGCGACCGGGGAGTGGACGCACGGGCGGGCGAGCGGGCGAGCGGTGCGGGCGTGAGGCGAGGCAGAGCCATTAGCGACATGGGGGACCGAGAGCAGCTGCTGCAGCGGGCGCGGCTGGCCGAGCAGGCGGAGCGCTACGACGACATGGCCTCCGCCATGAAGGCGGTGAGCGCGCCGGGAGGCCGGGCGGCCGGGTGGCCGGCTGGGGGTCCCGGAGTAGGGGAGGGATGGGCGGCCGGGCGGCGTCTCCCTCCGGGCCCGGGGCGACACCTCGTCCTCGCTGGGCGCGTCCGCCCGCCAGCAGCCCGCGCTTCCCGCGCCCGCCTCGCCATTTCCTGAGGCCGGGCCGGGGTGGGGTCTCCGAGGACGAAAGGAGCCCCACGGGGATGGGTGGGTGACGATGCCCTCTTGCGTGCGGGGACAGTCCCCCCTTTCGGGCGGGCAGGGGTCGCGGCATCCTACCTCGGAGCCCTGAGTTGGGGGAGGGGGTGCCCGAAGAAACGTGAGAGAGCCACATTCCTCGTTCTAGACCGTTCTGCTTGACCCGGAGGCTCACCTCTCTCTCGCCTTCCTTCATACCCCAACTTGAATAAAGAATCACCTAGTGGGTGGCGCCGTGTCTCTCCTGGTTTTCTCTGCTACTACCTGAAGTGTGTGTGATTCAGATGTGTTTTGCCCTGCTCGCCGGAAATGTTCTCGTTCCGTCATCCCATACCCGGGGTCTGGCTTTGTGTGCGAAGACCCCCCCATCCCCCCTGCAGTCTAGACGTGGACGCAGGCGGGAGGGCGGGGGGCGGCGGGTTTGGGGCGCGATTACCAAGCTTGGTGTGGGGAGCATCTGTCTGGAGATTAAAATGAGACGTGACTTCTTGGCGAGACAAATCTGTATGCCTTTGCCTTCCTGACACCCTCATAGATCCTTATAGATCGATTCTGCAGCTTGATTTCCGGTGAAAGAGCCTTGCCCAGCCACACCCTAGCAAATACCGTGGATTAGACCCCACCTGCAATTGAGACTAAGTTCCGGTTGTCCTCGCACTGTCCCTGCCTCTCAACATTATTTTACGTTTTCTCTAAATGAACGTTAGTTCTCTGCGTCAAGGTCACGCCAGCTACAGCTGGCGGCCACCAACCTGCAATGTTCATCCAGTGTACATCCTCTCGAGACCTGGGAGGATCCGCCCGGGCCCCACCTTAGACCTAAAGATTCTGCAACTCTAGGATTGGTGCTGAGAAGTCTGCATCTTAACCAGTGGTCACGGCAATTTTTAGCGGGCTGAAGCTTGATAATTATGGCCTGAATTATGGCTCATTTGTCCTTTTGCTGGACTTGTGAGATTTCTTAGAAATCTACAAATTGAGAGGCTCCCTAAAATTTCAGAATCATTTGAAAAGCTTCTTTTCAGGCTTTTGATATTAATATCATATGAAATGCATTGTTGACGTCAATATTTAGATGTATCCAGCTAAAAAAGACAGTTGAAGAGCTATCTTTCCTGTAGTATCCTTGTTACACATTGCCCTAGGTGTGTTTGAAAACCACCACTGCCACTCATTTTTCATTGGTGATCCCGATTTGAGCACTGGCCTGCTGTCACGGGCTAAGATAGTCTTAAACCAGGGACAGTCTAGGTCTGGGATCTTTGTAATTTAGGAGGACCTCTTTAAGACACAAATGTAAAATATATTAATTTTGCAGATTTTACAGAAACAACTGAATCCATTTCCTCCAAAGGGGTTCTGAGCTTAATTTTCTTCTGACCATACAGCAAGTCACACTTGAGTGAGCCTTTTCTCCCCAGTAACCGTGGTACTGGGATTGTGCCAGCTGAGGCCTCGCTGGACATTTTAGTGAGGTCCTCCTTCACCTTGTGAGTGGGGCTTGAAGACCTCAGTGTTAGGAGCCCTTTGGGAATAAAGAAGGAGTGGGGCTTGAATAAAGGTGAATTGGGGTTAAAGGAAAATGACTAGAAAGGATATCCTGGAGCTCTGGGAACCCTGAGGCAACTTGAAGAAATGGAAAGTAAGGAAAGGATTGAGCGATGTAACCAGAACGAAATACAGTTTGAGGAGAGAAAAAAATTGGTTTTCTGCTTTTCAAAGCAGTCTCGAATAATGCTTTCCTGCAGCTAGACACTTGTGTTCACAGATTTTCTTTGAGACTTTAAGGTAGCATGTTGCAAACCAATGGACCCTTCCATGTATTGGGAATCTAATATCTGTATCTGTCTGTATCTTAAATGATTGATGGGTTGAATAAGCCATCCAGCATTTAAAAATCAGTCCAAGCTCTAATTCTGTCATCTGAGAATTGTGATAAACCATTCCCTCAAGGTAACTACTTTTTAAAAAATTCTGGGGTTTTTTGTTATGTAAATTAATGGAATATATTCATTGGAAAGGACTTGGCAGGGGTCAGTGGAAGACTGTTTCTTATGTTTTACCTATTGATACTTGTGCATTAAATAATGTTATTGGGAAAAGACTCAGTCCCCATTTTATTAATATTGTAGGCCTAAAGTAGAGCTTCTGTAAAAGGAATTCTAGTAACCCTCTGGATTTATGTGGGATTTCTTCGGGGTGGTGGAAAGGCTGGTAAGTAGACTGCTCGCGTGGGTAGACCCTGAGTGAGGAGATGTTCTGATGCCACCCCTCTTATAACCTTAAAACCTAATATCCCTTGGCTTCAAGTCCTTTGAAATGTAAAATTACTAATGTTGGTGTTAATATCAAGTCAGTTCTCAGTCTTTATTCTAACTTGTTTTCTGTTTTCTTTATAATTTAAATGGTCACCTGATAATGCCTGTCTGTAATCATTGATGTTCCTTATGCTACCAGCGTCACCTGGAGGATGGTGTCGGTAAGCTTTAAGAAAAATCATGCATACTGGAAACAGTGGTGTTGCCTCAAATCAAGGCAGTTCCCTGCCTCACCCCATAATTTGAAGAGGCAAGAAATGCTGAAGTAAAGGAGCATCTTCAAGATCTCCTCATTTCATACCTAGCAGCTTACAAAGTGCAGCAGTGGGAAGAAGAATTGTGAGAGATTGTGGAACCCAGGTCCTTTCTAGGCCAGACTTGGACTGACCCTAGACAAATCATAACCTCTGAAAAATAGGTATTATACCATATTAAGAGAAAGTGAAATAAACATATAAAGGGGGATAAAAATGTCAGTGCATTAGACTGAAAGATTTAAGGTAAGAGGGTAAGTAACCAGATGTCTGGTGATTCATTCATGTCTCTTATTGCTTTAAGTCATCTATTTTTATTAAAACATAGAGGTAGTATTGTGCATTTATAAAACAGAATATTTGGAATAGCATGGTATGTTTTAACATTGATACGTAGTTGATTATAAGGCTGACAAAGGACAGAGAAAGTCTGAAGGACTTGAAGAATATAGAAATCTTAAGTGCAGGAAATAAAGCTGCAGCTTAAACAGTCTGAGAGGAAGAGGCACTTGGCTCAGCTAGGGGCAAAAGGCTCTTATTCCAACAGCTGTGATTATGGGAAGTGGAGGAATGAGCAGGTGGTGTATAAAAGAGCTTGGCTGAGTGATTCGGGGCAAGACCTACCCTGTGTTGTATGTTGCAGGTATTAAAACTAAAGATAATTTTGGAGTGTACCAAAATTGTGGTTAGTGTGAAATCTTAAAGCCACATCAGTACTGTAGTTTGAAATATGAAATAAACTAAGTGCTCATTTGTAATGTAATTATTCCTTTGCCATATTTTGGCTAAGGAAGGAAAGAAGGTTCTGGATTCTTGCAGTAGCCTAAATTAAAAGGATTTCAGATGGTGAACAGTTCACGGGGCTTTGTCTGGAATTTCATATTAGTGTTAGAATGCAGTGTCATGCTTCCAGAAATATGGTTTGGGAGGAGGTACCCCAAATGTGTTTTCTGTGTTGCAATTCATTGAGTTTATGGAACTTAACCATTTTACTTATTAGGCATTCAGTAAACTCCGGATGGGTTAGCTCTGGATAGTTGTTAACTCCGTTTTACAAATGGTATTTAAAGAGGTTAATTTTTTCAAGCTCAAGTTGGAAAGCCAAGCATTGAACTCTGGAAAGTAGGACTCTCACTTTAACCACTGTATAATAATGGCCCAGGAATAATATTTCTAGTATATATTCTGGTATACTAGTCATCATTGGTAACTGACTTCCAGGCCCTTTACACCAGTGGGCTTAGTGAACAAACAATTTCATCTTTCAGGTGTGAAGTCATTTTTGCCAAGTTTGATTAAAAACAGAATCTACCACATATGGGTCTTAGCTATAGCAAGGGAGCGTAAAAGGCAAATTCACACATGTGGATTTTGCTTGTTCTGAAGACCAGGAGGGTTTTTTTTTTTTTAGTGTATGAAACAAAGGTTTAATTGAATTTGAATTCTGCTCTGAATTAAGAAGTGCAGGACTCGGGGCGCCTGGGTGGCTTAGTCGGTTAAGCGTCCGACTTTCGCTTAGGTCATGATCTCACGGTTCGTGGGTTCGGACCCCACGTCGGGCTCTGTGCTGACTGCCAGGTCAGAGCCTGGAGCCTGTTTCAGTCTGTGACTCCCTCTCTCTCTGACCCTCCCCTGCTCACACTGTCTCTCTCTCCTGGAAATAAATAAAACATTAAAAAAAAAAAAAAAAGCAGTGCAGGACTCTATGTTAAATTATATTTGGGGTATTTTAAGAAATTGTTTCATATTCTTGGCACGAGTTGTTTCTCCACATGGCTTTTAGTATATTTTATACGCCTATAGGCCCTAAAATTTCATTGTCTAGGTTATTGGTAAAAGTCCTTCTAGTGTCCTGGTTGAGGCCACCCATCTTCCGCCCCATGGTTTGGGTGCTCTTCCCACTCCTGGCTGCAGTGGCTTTCCCCTGTGGTGGTGGGTGTTGGCATTTCCATGCGATCAGAACTTGGCACAACTTCTGAAGCTTTCAGCGCTGGTGCCTCCAGGGACAGTAGCATGCAGTAATACCATTCAGATGGGTTGTATTTAATCCTTGCCAATCCCTACAAAAATGTTCGGTTATGTCAAGAGCAAGAAAAGGCAATCTCTTCATGATACAGAGGTAGCTATTTTGACTAATTTAAGCTTCAAGTGGATATTAACTACCTGAACTCATCTGCTTTGAGCTTGAAGTTTAGCTTCTCTGGACTTCTAGAACTGCAGCCTCACCCTGGTGAAGATAGGAAGTGGTCTTTCCAGGTCTGGGCAGTTGGTGACAGGTGGGTGCTTTGCCAGCTTGAGACCAGGCAGAATCCTCACTTTGAGGACAGTAACTTGGGGAAGAGTCAGCCAAAAAAGCTTTCATCCCTCTAGCTCACCTTTTTTTTTTTTCTCTAAATACATACAGGGCTCTGCTTAAAGATTTTATGATATAGTTATTTTTACTTAGTTGTACATGAGAATCGTTTTCTCCTGTTTAAACTCTTATATCAAAAACAAGCTTGTTAGTAGCAACTGGGTGTGGGTAACTATAAAAGATGGGATAGTAGTGTGTGTATGTAGCTCTGAAGGATGGGAGTGCCCTTCAGGAGAAATAACATTTACCCTGACTTTGGCGATGTGGACTGCAGTCCATGGGGGTGGCATTTTTTGTTTGCTCAGTATTAGTTTTGAGGTTGGATGTTTCCCAGATTAAGAACTTTAAATTTTCCCAAATAGTCCCTGTGCTATTTTTGGCAGTGAATCTATTTTTACTCACAAACACATAGTTTATTGCCTGGTGAGTTAGGAGGAGGAGGCCCTTAGGAATTTTTGAGTAAGTGAATGTTGTCATAGGAAGATAAATGAGTTAGTAGCCTACCGGCTTATTTGTAATTTCTAGTACTGCTGTGTAGCAGCAGAGTGAAGGAAATGGGGTGGAAGCGAGTGCCCTGGGCTGGGAGTTGGCATAGCCAAGCACAGTATGGTAAGGCCATCAGTTGAATGGCTGGCCTGGAGTCCTACCCTTAAGGGAGATGGAGAGATGGGCCTTTATAAATGGGAATGGCCCACCAATTTAAGGTTTTCGGAAAGAGTGTAAGTAGGATTAAATGGAGTGGGAGGTAGGCAGGAGAACAGGAAGGCCGAGAGGCTGTGTGCAGAGTTGAGGAGCCCCTTAGAGATGGTGCAGTCACTTGAAGACGTAGTCTCTGGAATGGCTTCCCTGAGGGCCTCTGATGTGTGGCAGAAATGAGGGTGTATTGAAACTGGCTGGAGTAGAAAGCAGGTTGAGAACCATTGTGCAGTCTCTCTATCTCAAAAATTCTGTTTCTTGTCTTTGCTTCATGTTCCCAGTTAGAAACCATTTGTAAACTTATATTTGTAGAGCTGCACTAAATCATCTCCATGTAATATGCATGCAGATGACCATCTAGCTGTGGTTGGGACTAGTAGTTATTGTTTTCCTTTCCATTGCACTACATTTCCTCCCAGTGTCTGCTTTTAGCATATGACCAGACTTGCTTTAGCTGCCCTGCTTCCAATAGTCTGGAATTTGAAATACTGGGAACTGGTGCTAACATTAACGAAGGTGATTTGCAGTAGGTATCACCAAACAAGACTGGCTGTAAATCTTGTTTGTTTTAATAGGACATCTGATTTCACTTTGTTATATCAATTTCCAATGTGGGGAATGCTCAGTTTCCTTTAGTTATCTAACCAAGTAATAAAACAGTCTTCCTTCCATAAGTTTCCATTTTGTAACTGAGTTGTAACCCAGGAGCATTAAAAAATACTATATTTAAACGTATCCAGTTATTTCCTAGTTAGGCCCTGGCTGGGGTTCTAAGAACAATGCTTGCTTAGCTGTTAGTCACACTCAGCTGATGCTGATAGTGATTCATTCAGACTGGCAGGAAACCAGATGATTGTTATATAAACACTAATACTCCTAGTAAATGATTTTGCTTGTGAAGGTGTGATAAACATTGCCCTGTAGCCATTTTGGGCAGTTTATTCTTGATGGGAGAAGAGCTGCATGAATTCCTGAAACCTATGGATACACCCAGATTTCATTTAAACTAATATTATCAACCTTATGCCTTTCCACACCTTTTATTGTTGCTCAGGAAAATGGAATCCTAGAATATTAGAGCTAAAGAGGTCCTTGGAAATTGTTTAGGCTGATGCCCCTTGTTTTACTTTTGATTCCCAGACAAGGTCACACACAGCCAGCTCAGGCTAAACTCCAGATGTCTTATGGTGGTGTTTTTGTTGTTGTTATTTTTAGTAATGGTACTGTCCATCATACAAATACCCTGTGTGATATATAAACATATTTCACATATGCACTCAATTTTAATGATACATTCTGGGGAGTTATCTTGGTGTGTCTTTGTGGCAATCTTAACAAGCAGCTTTATTAGCTACAGGGTGAAGTATATAGTGACTCTTATGGATATTGTTGCATTTTATTTAAAAAAAATTTTGGATATTGTTTGCATTTTAATGTCAAGTGCCTTAGTCAGATATACTTACTGCAGGATAAGGAGCTCTCAAATTCTGTGCTTGCCTCACGTTTGTTTCACTGAATATTGCCCTGGAAAAGTGAGTCAATCAAGAAGATTCAAATATTCTGAGATTTGTCAGAGGATTCAAGATGGAATTTTTATTTATAAGGGTTGCTTCCTTAAGAGACAAAGTTAACAAATATTTATAAAGTCTTTTTATATTTCTAATAAACTAATGTATGTGTTTAAAGGAACTCACTGGAGGAGAAAACTAGTGGGGGTTACAGGTCTTCACCTGGATTTGAAGGGAGCATGGATTTTGGATTAGTAGAGAGAAGATTGCCCTGGACTGAGGTAGATCATTGAGAAAAGTATAGAGACCACTCATGTCTATGACGAGGAATGAGGAACCTGGTTTGCAGTCAGACATCCTAGGGAATGGGCAGAGGCAGCCTGTAGCCAAAGACAACACCTAAGTAAAAAGTGGGGTTGGGTTGATTGGGTAGGCAGAGGAGGAGAGACAATCCTGGGTAGGGGTCTTCAGCAAAAGAGCATGGGTAATGGGGATAGGGAAATGGAGAAATTAGAAAACAGAGTTGGTATGGTATTTTTATCTTGTCCAGGGTATGTTGGTGGAGATGGGTTGCTGGTAGAAGAACTTGACACAAGTTTTCTAATTTTACACATAATGACTATATTTGTTGCTTATGTTCTTTTTTTTTTTTTTTTTTTTAATTTATTTCTAGGGAAAGAGACAGCGTGAGCAGGGGAGGGTCAGAGAGAGAGGGAGACACAGACTGAAACAGGCTCCAGGCTCTGAGCTGGCAGTCAGCACAGAGCCCGATGCGGGGCTCGAACCCATGAACCGCGAGATCATGACCTAAGCAAAAGCCGGACGCTTAACCGACTAAGCCACCCAGGCGCCCCAAGTTGCTTAATGTTCTTGAGTTAATGTTTTGGTTCTTTTTTAAAATTTCTGGTTCTCCATTACTCAGTCTTTTCTATCTATGGTAAAGCATGTCTGTTTTAGGGGTGCCTGGGTGGCTCATTCGGTTAAGCATTCGACTTCAGCTCAGGTCATGATCTCACGGTTCGTGGGTTCAAGCCCTGCATCAGGCTCTGTGCTGACAGCTCAGAGCCTGGAGCCTATTTTAGATTCTGTGTCTCCCTTTCTCTCACTGCCCCTTCCCCACTCATGCTCTGTCTCTCTGTCTCAAAAATAAATTTAAAAACTATAAAAAATTTTTAAAAAGCATGTCTGTTTTAATATGCTGTTAATAACTTTCTCCCTTGCACCTGGCCTTTCACCCCTTTCCCCTCACTTATAGGAGTTTCCTTATGGGTTAAGTAATATTTTTCTTTGCTCAGTGTTTTATGGTTTCCTAAGTGTTTTTCCTTCTTTTCTGAAAATTAAAGACTTACCAGTAAGTCATATAATTAAGGAATCTCCCTACTTTATTAAAGAGGCTGATTTAGCAAATTAGTGGCTTTGCGGGGGCCCAGACCAAAATTTTCTGGTTCCAAACCTGTATTAGTTTCCTTGGACTGCCAAACAAAGTACCACAACCGGGTAGCTTAAAACAACAATTATTGCGATTAGGAAGGTTAGAAGTCCAAGATCAAGGTGTTAGCAGGGCCGTGCTCCTTCTGAAGGCCCTAAGGAAAAAAATCCTTCCTTGCCTTTCTTTCAGCTCTTGGTGTCTCTTGGCAATCCTTGACCTTCCTTGGCTTTTAGACACATCACTAATCTCTGCCTCCATCATCACATGGTGTTCTCCGTAGGTCTCTCCAAATCTCTCACTCATAAGGGCACCAGTCATTGGACTTGAGATCCACCCTAATACAGTATGACCTCATCTTGACTTGATTACATCTTGTAGAGGTCCTGTTTCCCAATAAGGTCACATTCATAGGTACCAGAGGTTAGGACTTCAACATAGCTTAAGGGGCACAATTGAACAAAAAGTCCAGTGATCTTTCTGCTAACTACATAGCTGACTCACTTAGAGTTGGTGTCATGGAGAACTACCTAAAGACAGCTACAGCTTCTGAAATTTAACATTTCCACTTAAAATAATTGGTGCTTCCATCCTTGATGGCCAGTCAGGGTTTCCTGTCAGGTAAGTCAAAGTAGAGCTTACTGCTGAGTAACTGTGCTTCCTTTCAGCAGAGGCTGGGGGCATATCACTGTCACTCATGCATCCATTTAGATTGGGGGAGGCCTGGGTATACAAGTGGGATTCTCTTTGTTAACCATTCAGGGCAAAACTCTGGCCACTTGATCTGTGTTTGATCTCATCTGTGAAGCTCTTACCTATTAATATGTATTTGAGGGAGGTGTGATTGGTTCTTTTTTGGAATATACAGTTGGAAGCAGAATCTGGAATGTACTTCCAGTTTATAATCCTTGAACATTTGGCAAAGGAATTGTTTGATCTCAATGTTGACAATACCTTTTGCAGAATAGCTGAACCTCAGGGCTTTTTCATCTGCCACTGTGTACCACCACCGTATTTGCACAATTATCTTTATCCCTATACCTCTGTCACGATGAAGGCAACATCTTAAATAGGAATTTTTCGAATGCCTTATCACTGAATATTTTATTTCAAGTATTTATTTCTTCTGTTTAGACTATAATCTTTGTTCAGACAGGAAGCATGTCTGATTGGTTTTCCCTAGTATGGCTTGTCCATAATCCTGTTTTTTATTTATTTCTGAGAGAGAGAGACTGTGTAAACAGGGAAGGGTCAGAGAGAGAGGGAGATACAGAATCTGAAGCAGGCTCCAGGCTCTGAGCTAGCTGTCAACACAGAGCCCAATGTGGGGCTCAAACCCATGAACCGTGAGATCATAACCTGAGCCAAAGTTGGACATTTAGCCACCCAGGCACCCCCATAATCCTGTTTTTGAGCAGTGTTGTTGATTAGATTCAAAGGAAGATTTCTAATATTTTTGGATTCAGTCTTCATGTTTTTGGGATTTTGCAGGTGACGGAGCTCAATGAACCTCTCTCCAACGAAGATCGAAACCTCCTGTCTGTGGCCTATAAGAATGTGGTTGGTGCCAGGCGATCTTCCTGGAGGGTCATCAGCAGCATTGAGCAGAAAACCATGGCTGATGGAAATGAAAAGAAATTGGAGAAAGTTAAAGCTTACAGGGAGAAGATTGAGAAGGAGCTGGAAACAGTGTGCAATGATGTCCTGGCTTTGCTTGACAAGTTCCTCATCAAGAACTGCAATGATTTCCAGTATGAGAGCAAGGTATTTTACCTGAAAATGAAAGGTGATTACTACCGCTACTTGGCAGAGGTAGCTTCTGGGGAGAAGAAAAACAGTGTGGTTGAAGCTTCTGAGGCTGCCTACAAGGAAGCCTTTGAAATCAGCAAAGAGCACATGCAGCCAACACACCCCATCCGGCTGGGTCTGGCCCTCAACTTCTCTGTGTTCTACTATGAGATCCAGAATGCACCTGAGCAGGCCTGTCTCTTAGCCAAACAAGCCTTTGATGATGCCATAGCTGAGCTGGACACACTAAACGAAGATTCCTATAAGGACTCCACGCTCATCATGCAGTTGCTGCGAGACAACCTCACCCTCTGGACGAGCGACCAGCAGGATGAAGAAGCAGGAGAAGGCAACTGAAGAGTCTTCGGGTCCCTGGCCCTTCCTTCATCCACCACCCCCATCATCACTGATTCTTCCTTGCCACAATCACTAAATATCTAGTGCTAAACCTATCTGTATTGGCAGCACAGCTACTCAGATCTGCTCTCCTGCTCCTTGGGAAGCAGTTCAGATAAATCTTCATGGGCATTGCTGGATTGATGGTTGCTTTAAGCCCATAGGGGCTCCCTTTCCGAATTGTGCAGAAAAGTGGGTTCTGAATGAGGCATTTTATGCCTATTGATCTATGTGAAATCCAAGCAAAAGCACTGGGGAAGTTTAGAAAGGAGAATTAGCCAACACAGGCTACAATTGATATTTAAATGATCCATTTAAAACAAGCCAATAGTGTTTTGTTAAGCAGTACATCTTGTGCATGCAAAAAATGAATTCACCCCTCCCACCTCTAATGGAAAACTGTTAAGGGAAGCTGATTACAGAGACCACTCTCTCCTTTCCATCAGCTTCATAATGAACTGTTTAATGTGAGGTTTCAGTAACGCCTTGTTTTGCCTCCTTAAATTATGATGTGCACAAACCCTCTTTTTCAATGCAATGCATCTAAAGTTTTGATATCTGTAACTTTTTTTTTTGGGTTGCAATTGTTTAAGAATCATGGATTTATTTTTTGTAACTCTTTGGCTATTGTCCTTGTGTATCCTGACAGCGCCATGTGTCAGCCCATGTCAATCAAGATGGGTGATTATGAAATGCCAGACTTCTAAATTAAATGTTTTGGAATTCAGTGGGTAAATAAATGCTGCTTTGGGGATATTCTGTCTGCATGTGTGTTTTTCATTTTCCCCCCTCTGAAGGAGCTGTTTAATAGGTTACCATTTTGAATCCTGTTTTTAGTTTCAAACACTGAAGCATTTTTAAACAGTAAGTTTTTTTGTTTTTTAAGTTTATTTATTTTGGAGAGAGAGAAAGCAGGGGAGGGGCAGAGAGAGGGAGAGACAGAATCCCAAGCAGGCTCTGTGTTATCACTGTGGGGCTGGAACTCAGATCAAGAGTTGTACACCACCCGAGTGCTCCTAGCACAGTGTTTTCTTGCTCTCTGATTCCATTATATATTTTGCAGTATACACATAAGACTCATGGATTTTCAGTTGTTTTCTGTGAACCCAGTCAGCATAACCTCTCTGACCCACTCTTCCTGACACCTGGTGGTTGTATGGGTGCTGAGCAGACCAAAATACTGTCTTCCTCAGTGTGGTACCTGACCAATGAAAGGTCAGGCCTGTGCTTAACTTGGGAGGATGTAGCTTGAGGCACCCTATGGGAGTGTTGTTGATATTTAACACTCAGTAGGTACTGAGCTTATACATGTCCTCACACTTTCTGAATACCATTTCTGTATTAGATACAATAAAATGTTAATTCAGGGCACAACCTGGATCCTTGAAATAATCTAGTGATTATTACTAAGAAAGTTTTAAGTATTCTTTAAAATCGAAAAAAAAAATCCTCCATCTGAGTTTAAAAAAGGAAAAGGCTGGAACCCTTAAGCTCTCCCGTCTGCTTTCACACCAAGGCTTCTCTTGAGACTTAGCCTCCCCAGCTAGGCTCATTCTCTACTGATGGGGACTTGAGCCCCTCACAGATTTTACCACCTGCAGCTTGGTGTCCAGGACCAAAAGTTTTCGTTAAGTGGACTGGTTCAATAACATACAGGTCTTAAGATACCTTAATCTTGACTAAAGCTTGACACTAGACTAGTGAGAAATGCTATCACACAGTCTCTCCTTGAACCTCCATTGTGGTGGAGGCACAGACTTTTTAGCTTAGAAGTTTAACCTGTTTTTTCATTCTCAAGTAGAGGTAGGACCCTTGTACTCCTAAAATACTGTTTCAGTTTGACCTAATTGCTAGCTAAAGTGGTTATTGAGTTTCACTTCAGAACTTTATAAATTTGAAATGCCCTTTACAAGAAGAGCTTTAGGAAAAGCACTCAGCATTTTTGTTGCACAGCTGTCTTAGGAAGGGTTTTGTCCCCACCTTGCAAGTTAGGAAAGTTGAGGTGCAGGGATTGTGGACCCCTGGAATTCACACAGCTCTTAAGCCACAGAGGACACAGAGCCTGTCTATGGCGTCACCTCGGGTCTGGCAGTGCCACGCTCCAGGCAGCCTTGACAAGCCACACAACTTTTTGAGACTTAACATCTCTCAGTTTTTATTTAAAGTGTAGGATTTGTAATATGTTTTCATTCAACTCAAAGTACTCCGTGTAAGGCATTTTTGGTCTGGGAATGGGATGTGACATAAGGACACACAATTACATTTTAACCCCACAAGTGATTAATGGGATTCTTTGAGAGCACCTGAGGGAGCTACAAATTACATGTGCCACAGACCTGGAAGCCTCTACTACATAATCTTAAAGCTTTCCTTCCAGTTTTGTACACTCATGTGTTAAAAATTGTCAAGATAAATTCATGAAATGTCAGTGTCATCTCAATGTTAACAGCAGGGGAAACTAAACTCCAGAGAAATGAAATGGCCATTCACTGGGGAATGGAGAGTCACTGGAAAATTGGTAACAGAACTTAGACTAGCATTCAGATTCTTTAAAGTTTTGTTCATGGTTCTTAACACTACTATGTTCTTGGGATTGAGAAGAAAGAATGGATGTGGCGCACATCCCATTCTGGGGACACTTTCAGTCCTTTAATATTTTCACTTAGAGTTGAAGGGATTAATACTTGGATTAGTTTATTGGTGCTCGTGGCAGATTTTCAGTATCTCCTCAAACACTACAAAATCATTTGTTTCTGCTGGAGGAAGGTATAGGATTCTTTTTTTTCAAGTTTTTATTTTAATCATCAAGTGCTTATCGTGACAAACGCCCTCCTTAATCCCCATCACCTATTTCATCCCCCACTGTCTCCCCAAATGGTAATCGTCAGTTTGTTCTCTATAGTTAACAGTCTGGTTTTTGGTTGGTCTTTCTCCCTTTGCTTGTTTGTTTTGTTTCTTAAATTCCACATATGAGTGAGTTCATACAGTATTTGTCTTTCTCTGACTACACTTAGCTTTATAATCTCTAGCTCCATCTATGTCATTGCAAATGGCAAGATTTCATTTTTTTATGGATGAATAATATCCCAGTATATATATAAACCACATCTTTATCCGTTCATCAATCGATGGACCCTTGGGCTGCTTCAGGGTTCTTGGTAATGGAGCTATTGTCAGGTAAATACTTGGTTGTCTTAAATCTCCAGACTGGAGGGTTCTGGATGCTTCTTGGTTTTTAAAATGAACTAGGCTGCATTCTGAATGTTGGGCCCTCTACACTCTCCTATACACCTTAAAGATTGCCTGCCATTCAAGAGACAGAGGGTCCTCAGTTTTCAGGAGACCCTCCATCAGGGAAGCATAAACACGGATTCTCAGCTGTCTGAGACTTAACAGATCACCTTTGATTATAAAACCCAGTAATTAGACTGATGAAAACAATAATTTCAAATCTCTACTGTGTTCTGTGCACTTTAGATGTGTGGTCTCTGGATCTTTACAGCACCCTTTGAAGGTAGGAATGATAGTCTTTTTAACAGATGAGGAAGCCAGGTTATTAAGTGGTATGAGGTACACAGCTAATAAGAGTAATAACACTGATATAAAAACTGGGGCAGTCTTCCAAGGCTCTTTCCAGTACACCATGGGTTTTTTGATCCCTATCTGGAGAAAAGGAGTCCCAGAAAAGTTACAATAGCTTGCCTCCCTGCCCCTCTGGTCTCTCCTTCCTTATTCAGTCTATCCAGCATCCCACCCAAATTAAGGCCTAATGAAATACTGTCTCTTACAAAGCCTCTGATCTGTCTGGGAGCCTCCTGCCTGGTGACTTTGGGTTAGTCTTTGCATTATTATTCTAAATTTTTAAAACCATTTTTATTTACTTTTGAGAGAGAGCATGAGCAGGGCAGGGTCAGAGAGAGAGGGGGACACAGAATCAGAAGCAGGCTCCAGGCTCTGAGCTGTCAGCACAGAGTGCAAGGTAGGGCTCAAACCCACAAATTATGAGATCATGACCTGAGCCAAGGTCAGACGCTCAACACACTGAGCCATCTAGGTGCCCCATTTGCATTATTATTCTAAATTATGGTGCACATTTCTCCTCTACCTCTATTGGGCCATAGGCCTCTCTCGTGCCTAGCAAAGCTAGAGGTCCAAAAGGTTGAGTCAGCTAAATATTGAAGAAAATCAAGTTCATTTTCCTAAAGTATAACTACCATGCCATTTTGGAAGGCAGAGACTATCAGGAAGAAGAGGGAAAATAACAGTTGCTGACTTAAGTCACTCTATTAAATGGGGCTTTTATTTTTAAAGTTTATTTATTTTGAGAGAGAGAGAGAGAACTCGAGCAGGCCAGGGGCAGAGAGAGAGAGGGAGAGAGAGAGGGGGAGAAAACCAAGCAAGAATCCCTCCCTTAACAACATGGAGCCAGACAGGGGTCTCAAAACCATGAACTTCGAGATCATGACCTGAGCCAAAATCAAGAGCTGGATGCTTAACTGACTGAACCACCCAGGTGCCTCTAAATTGGGGCTTTACATACATTAAAAAAAATAAAAGCCAACAATCCCACAAACAAGGTTGTAGCTGCAATCGAGAGGCTCAGAGAGGAAACAGACTTGCATGTGGTCACACAGCTGGGAAGTGACAGAGCATGTCCTTGTGCAGGGTTCCAAAGTCTCAGTTCTTTTCATGAGTATGTTGCCTTCAGGCAGAGGCTGGAAGACTGACATTTCTGGTCTCTCTTGATGGGACTCTTTCCTTCCTTATCAGCTGGATTTCTCTCAGTTTATCTTCTTTACACTTTCCTCTTCAGATCAGTCTCTGCCCCACCCCACCTCCAGCAATATCCAGCAACATGGAGCTTAATGCCTTTCTTCCTCCTAATCCTTGGAGGTCCTTCTTCCAGAAGGGAAGATACGTATCAGTGCTACAGCAACAGTATGACTCAAGAGGTGAACCAAAGCACCACTGGGTGAAATCTCTACATAACTGGACCCAACCTGTTTAGCGAGCTCTCATTTTGGCCTAAGCCATTACACTTCCTTTCTGGAATGGCTTTCTTCTCTTGGTCTATTCAAATCCTATCATCTATGAAATCCCATCTTCTCCCTGACAGCTACTCACGACCCTCTCTCTGGACTCCAGTACTATGAGTCTGCACCACACAATGGCACTTCACCTTCACTCACTCAACAAATATATTGAGCTCCTACAGGTAGACTTTGGGCAGGGTGCGTTGCCTGTCCTCAGGCGGTTAACACTCTAGTGGGGCGGGGAGGCCCGGATACAATAAATGGATAATATAGTTACCATGAAAATGTCATTCAGATTCTTCTCCAGGCCTAGCACACAGCTCACAAGAATTTGTTGAATTCATGAACAATTGATTGATTTGAGACCAGAATCTTTAATAAGAAATGACCAAAAGGAATCCTTTTATTCCACCACCTAAGTCTACTGATGAGCCACATAAGACACAGGGGAATTATGTCTTGGACTTTGTTCTAACATCACTTGTAAATTGATGGTGTGACCTTGAGCAAGTTCTGGCCTGTCAGCAGCCTCTAAAAATGAGGTGGGTGCTTTTGGTGGTCTTTGCATACTTTTCCATTTCTGATTTTCTGTTGTTTTCAACTGCTCTGGGATGGTCCCCATCCTCTTCCTGGCCTTTTTTCCTATACCCAACCCCCCCTTTCCTTCTGCCCTTCACATTTGTCCCTTTTGCATCCGCCCTCCACCCCCCTTCACTTTCCTGGCCACCCCTAGTTTCAGTGAGATGGTTGCCATGGCAATCACCTCCTGGAAGTGACATCACTCATCTCCTAGGCAACTGTTTCCAGGGCAGTGACATCATTCAATCACTATGGCAACCCTCCAGGAGGATAGTTCTGCAGTGAAATGGGCAAACAGAATTCTTATGTATTTCTGGGGATTGGGGGAATTCAGGGAGATTATTAAAAGAAGAAAAATACTTCAGGAGCAATAAGAAAAAGCTTTGGGCTTATAGGGGAAAAGTGGGAAACCAGTGTGGGGTTGGGGAAAAGCAGAAATTCTGGGATGAACCTCTTCTTTTCAATAAGTAGACTGACCAAACTGGGGCACTTGAGAGTGAACGTGGGCACCATTCTTACTATACCCAGATAACAGGTGAACATTGAGCCTCCCTAAGCAAACCAGGGAATGTGGTCCCCACCATAAGCAGACAGGTGCCTGGCCTTACTCCACCTATGTTCATCCAAAAAACATTGATTCAACTCAGTGTGGGCACCAAGGAAATCATAGTGAGCAAAACCAGCCTGGATCCCTGGCCTAATGGAGCTCACATTGGTGTTTGTGCTGGAGCTGGCGATAAGCCTGCAGTCACACAATGAATGCTTGGGGAAGGGAAGGCACAGAACACCAGAGACATGTTTAACAAAAGCACACAAAGCAGCCTGGACAGGAGGGGAATTTACTCAGGGGAGCTGAGATGGAATGGGGAGAATTGTTTTGGCAAAGGTAACAGCATGTGCAAAGAGAGTGTGCAGAGCACCGGGAACTGAAAGGAGGCCAAATGGTCAATGTAGAATTGGAGCTTGGGTGGGCAGTGAGGATAAAGAGGGTGTCAAGGACCAGGACTCATAGGACTTTGGAGCACTGGGAAGCCCCATGGAAGTGTTTTGAGAAGTGGGAGACATGATCCTTTTGCATTTGAAAAATCTTGCCTTTGCTTTTGTGTGGGACAGAGTGGGAGAGCAGTTTGCCCAGGAGGAATACTGGGTGGTGACAATGTGATAGACATGGTGGATATATTTGGGAGGTAGAGCTGACAGGATTTGCTGAAGGACTAGATAATGTGTGAGGGTAAGGAAGGACTTGAGATGACAGGACATCATGAATAAGCTGGGTTGGGGTGTGGCTTTGTTTTCTCACAAATAAGGAAGCAGAGCAGGCAAGAGAGGAGCTCAGTTGCAACATTTAAGGAGGCATGCAGTGTTAGGGACAGTCTTTGAAAGGAACGCCTCCTTCAAAAATCTCTTTGACCTCGGCCACAGCAATTTCTTACTCAACATGTCTCCAGAGACAAGGGAAACAAAAGCAAAAAGGAACTATTGGGACTTCATCAAGGTAAAAAGCTTCTGCACAGTGAAGGAAACAGTCAATAAAACTAAAAGGCAATCGATGGAATGGGAGGAGATATTTTCAAATGACATATCAGATAAAGCACTAGTAACCAAAATTTATAAGAACTTATCAAATTCAACACTCAGAAAACAAATAATCCAGTGAAGAAATGGGCAAAAAAAATGAATAGACAATTTTTCAAAGAAGACATCCAGATGGCTGAAAGACACATGAAAAATGCTCAACATTACTCATCATTAGGGAAATACAAATCAAAATCACAATGAGATACCACCTCACACCTGTCAGAATGGCTAAAATGAACAACTCAGGCAATGACAGATGTTGGCGAGGATACAGAGAAAGACGAACACTTTTGCACTGCTGGTGGGAATGCAAATTGGTGCAGCCACTCTGGAAAATAGTATGGAGGTTCCTCAAAAAATTAATAATAGAACTACCCTACAACCCAGCAATTGCACTACTAGGTATTTACCCAAGGATTACAGGCTGTTTCGAAGGGGCACATGCACCCCAATGTTTATAGCAGCACTATCAACAATAGCCAAAGTATGGAAAGAGCCCAAATGTCCATTGACAGATAAATGGATAAAAATGTGGTATATATACCCAATGGAGTATTACTCAGCAATCAAAAAGAATGAAATCTTGCCATTTGCAACAATGTGGATGGAACTAGAGAGTGTATTATGCTAAGCGAAATTAGTCAGTCAAAGACAAATATCATATGACTTCACTCATATGTGGAATTTAAGATACAAAACAGATGAACATAAAGGGAGGGGAAGCAAAAATAATATAAAAACCAGGAAGAGACAAAACATAAGAGTCTCTTAAATACAGAGAACAAATTGAAGGTTGCTGGAGGGATTGTGTGTGTGGGGGGATGTGCTAAATGGGCAAGGGGCATTAAGGAAGACACTTGTTGGGAAAAGCACTGGGTGTTATATGTAGGGGATGAATCACTGGATTCTACTCCTGAAATCATTATTGCACTATATGCCAACTAACTTGGATGTAAATTAAAAAAAATAAATAACAGAAAAAAAAAAAAGGAATGCCTCCTTAAATGCTGAACACTGAAAGGAAACAGGGTTTGTTTTGTTTTGTTTTTAGGAGATGGGGGACCATGTCTGTGGAGCAGTAATATCAACAATCTCTTGTGTTTATTGTATGGAGCCTTCATTTCCACCAACCCCCTCATGTGGAGAGAACAGGCTGTGGGCCTGAGGCCTGAGTGCCAATGCATGCCAGCTGCTTAACTGTTCCCACAGGAGTCTGGTGAGGGAGCTCCTCACGGGCCCACCTCACAAATGAGGAAACCAAGGCACATATTGGCTCCAGAACCTGCCGAAGACCTTGAAGTTTACAAGTGGCTGCACCAAACCTCAGACTCAGGATTGCTGACTCCTAAGTCTATTCTCTTTCCTCCAGACCATGTTTACCAGCGTCTCAAGTTTCCTGGTGGAAGGAAAGGTGGAAGAAAGAAAGAAAGGAAGGGAGGAAAGAATGAAGGAATGGAGAGATGAAGGAAGGGAAGAAGGAAAGAAGGAATGGAGGGAGGAAAACCAAGTGCTTTCAGGCCAGCCAGCTCCTTGATCTTCACCACCCCTTTTGTGCTGGGAAGCAGAGGGTCTAAGAAGTGATAAGACCCTGCAGCTCAGTGGAGCTTCGCCATCACTTTCTCTCTGCCACAGCTGTTCTCCACTGACCTTTAAGGATCTGCCCTGGCCTGCCTCCCCAGGAGGGGAAATAGGTGTGAGCAGAGAACATGGCTTTGTGCCTTAGCCTCCTTCTCTGTAAAATGGGGATAATGGCAGTGTTAATTCCCACCTCATAGGTTTGTGCTGAGGTTAAAATGAGATGAGGAAAGTGCCTAGCCTGGGGCTCCAGCATAGATTGTAATTGATGAATGTTAGCGGCTGTTAGAATCAGGGCGGGAGGGCAGGAGTGTGGGTGTGTGCATGACACATGGCCTGTGGACGGAGGTGGCAGAGGCAGGGTACAGCAACATGCAGGCCAGTTGGTTGCTGAGGGAGAAGCCTCCTCCTCACCAGCTGGCTCCCAGGGAGACAGAATGGTTGTACCCTTTATTCCGTATCCTACACCTGCTCAGGAGGAGGAGGAGAAGGAAGAGGGGTCTGGTCTCCCCTGGGAAAAAGGGGACTGTAGAGAAAGCCAAGAAGCAAGCAGGTCATATCCATGAGGTGGAAGCATGGGCCAGGGCTGGTGGAAGGAATTAAGGGGATTACACATGGGCCTTCCATCCCCATCCATACCCTAGCCCTATCATTAAACAACCAAGGTTTTGCTACAGCCTTCGACTCTAGGACTCCAAAAGGCATAAACCACCCTGAGCTTTAAATGGAGAGAATAAACATGACGACTGGGCTCTGTCATCCCAGCGTTCGCCTGGGCACCCCCCCCCCCACTTCCTCTGGGTATTAGGTTCAACCAAAGCAATGGTATTAGTAGGAGATGCATATTAAGACATTTATTGCAGGGGTGCCTGGGTGGCTCAGTCAGTTAAGCGTCTGACTTCGGCTCAGGTCATGATTTCACAGTTCATGGGTTCAAGCCCTGCATTGGGCTCTGTGCTGACAGCTAGCTCAGAGCCTGAAGCCTGCTTCAGATTCTGTATCTCCCTCTCTCTCTGACCCTCCCCTGCTCATGCTCTCTCTCTCTCTCTCTCTCTCTCTCTCTCTCTCAGAACATAAATAAAACATTAAAAATAAAAGACATTTATTGCAAAAAGTCTCATGATTTTGTGGGGCTGGCTAGGCAAGTCTGAAATTGTTAGGTACAGGCTGGAACTCTTGCCAATGCAGAAGCAACTGTCCACAGGCAGAATTTCTTCCTTGGGGAGCCCTCAGTGCTGATCTTATGGTCTTTTAACTGATTGAATCAGCCCCACCAAGATTATCTAGATAGTCTCCCTTAAAGTCAATTTATTTAATTATATCTACAAAATATCTTCATCACAATATCTAGATTAATGCTTGATTGAATAACAGGAGTGTAACTTGGCCAAGTTGATACATTAAAAAAGAACATCATGCTCAGATGCCGGGTATGTGTTGTCTTGGCCTGTGGAACACTGCTTTATTTTATTAAATTATTGACTACTTACTGAGCATTTAGTAAGTGCCAGGCACTGTGCGAAGTGATTTCCATGCAGCATCTCATTAATCTTGAAAACAAACCATGAAACAGGGGTCTTTCTTGTCCCTAATTCTAGAGGTAAGGTAAGCCTTGGATATGTTAGGAGGCTCCCAGGATCACGCCGTTGGGAAGGCAGGTCTCAGTGTTTTTGTGCACTGTCTATGGACTCTCCCTGTTAGCCTCTCCTGTTTCTTCCTTGTCTCTTCTTCTCCTGGGGCAGGAAGTTAGAGTTCAAATCGCTGCGTGAAGTGAGCATGTTCCTGATGCTCTGGATTTCAGTTTTGTCCTCTTTGAAGTAACTCGATCCTTCCTAGTCTTTCTGGGATTAGAAGGGAACGACAGACAGGACCGTTTTGGGACAACTTTGTCGGGCCTTTGCTGCCACCTAGGGGCCGGGCAGTGTTCACCACACTCCAGAAATGGCCCTCTGGAAGGTGAGTTTGCACACGAGCCGCTGAGGTCTAGCAAGATGTCAGGAGGGGGCAAGTGGGGGAGAGGGGGCAACTCTGGGCCCAGTAACAGAGACTTTGCAAATTTCACTGGTTCTTGCCCCCACCTGCTCACTCAGTTCCCTCCAGGGCCCTGTAGAGTCTTCAAAGATTTCTGGGAATCCGGAGGTCGTAGGGGATTTCGGCCCGTGACATGCTCTGCTGCTCGCCTGGCCACGGCGGGGCTCTGCAGCCGTGGGGATCCCCAGGCTTTTAAGGGATCTAAGAGGGCAGCCGTGAACTTCTCTCACCCCATCAGGTCACCGGACAAGGCCCGCAGTGCGACACAGTGTCCAGAGGGGGCCCGGCCACTACGGCTGGAAAGAAGGAGAAGGAGACCCAGCGGGAGAACCAAGAGGGTTTGGAATCCGGGAAAGCTGTACTGGAGCGGGGGGTCACACCCCTTCCCACCGCCAGGACTCTTCACCCAAGCCCCGCCCCCGGCCCCGCCCCTTCCACTATTGTAGGGCGGTAAGCTGCGCTGGGCCTCAGACAAGTAGAGTAGCGGCCGTCAAGCTTCACGCTCTTTGGTTTAGAAACAGATGCTTGGAGGGGCGCCTGGGTGGCTTAGTCGGTTAAGCGTCCGACTTTCGCTTAGGTCATGATCTCACGGTTCGTGGGTTCGAGCCCCGCGTCGGGCTCTGTGCTGACTGCCAGCTCAGAGCCTGGAGCCTGTTTCAGTCTGTGACTCCCTCTCTCTCTGACCCTTCCCTGCTCACGCTGTCTCTCTCTCTCTCTCTCTCTCTCTCTCTCTCTCTCTCTCTCTAGAAGTAAATAAAATATTTAAAAAAAAGAAAGAAACAGATGAGTGTAGGTAGAGGTGGCGCGGGTAGCCGGCGTGAAGTGAACGAGAGGTGGAGGGCAAGGCTGAGAGCTTGGCGGCCGCCCCCAACACTCGCAGCCGCCAACCTGCCAGACAGTCTAGTTGGCCGGCCCATCACTACAGTCAGCCTGTCAGCCAGCCCAGTAGGCCAGCCGGTCAATCCAGTCAGCCTGTCATTCCCGTCAGCCATCTTGTCAGCCAGTACAACCAGCCTGTCAGTCAATCCTGTCAGCCAACCAGCCAAATCCGTTAGTCAGCCAGTCAGTCCTGTCAGTCTGTCAATCTCATCCGCTATCCTGTCAGCCAGTCCCGTGAGTCCATCAGCAGGCAGTCAAGTCACAACCAGTTTCTCCGTCAGTCCCTCCATAAGTTGTTGTGTCTTGCTGGGCGGCGAGAGGGCCATTACGGTGTCACCCGTGTCCTGGTGTGCTGGCCCCCGCGCATGGTGAAGGTTGATGAGGGGAGGAAGCGGGCGGACCCTGGGCCTTGGCTCTCCCAGGCATTCGTGGAGGAGTGGCCAATGGCGGGGAGAGGGTCCTGAGTGCCGTGGAGGTCTCGGGGCGCTCGCAGAGCTCCAGTGGAAGCGCCAGGCCCACGCTCAGGCGGCTGAGCTGGAGACGCCTCCAAGTTCGGCCCTTACCCGGCAGATGGGGTCCAACCTGATAGTGGCTGCGTGTGAAACCTAACCTGCTCCCCTTTTCTGTCTTCCGGTCTTCTGAGCTCGCCTGGCGGTGGCCCAGTCAGCCTTCCAGGAGACTCAGTGGCAGTGGGGCCAGACCCCGAGTGAGGAGATGATTCTTGGCTTCTGCCTCGCTGTGTGTTTGTGGGAGCCACTTAACTAACCGTTCTGGGCTCGATGTTACTGTGCACTCACTCAAGTGAGGGGGGAGCAATTTCTGTACCTCACCACCGACCCCCAACTCTACTCCATACAGTGGGTTGGAAACCAGACCACAGAGTTGAAAGCCCTGGTGTGAAAAGGTTATATTGGTTTTTTTCGAGGTAAGGGAGGGAATTTGGAAGAAACAAGACCCAGATGTGGCCTGAACCATTGGGTTACAGGGGAGCCCAGGGTTCTGGCCTTGGATTTGTGACTCTGGGCAAGTCCTTCCTCCTCTCTGGGCTTCTGTAACAGTGAGGAGGTGCTTGGATTCCATGACCTCCAAGACCTGAGACTTGAGTGGAAGTAAAATTCCTGAGTGGGAGGTCCCCCTAAGGACACCGTGGAATTCTGACCAGCCACAGTGTGGGGATTGGTTGCTTTTTGATCTGGTAAGTGTAAGGGTTAAAAGTGCCTGGTCATGTGTTCAGACCGCTGGTGGAGAGAGTAGGTACTTGGGAGGGTGGTAGCTGGAGTCAGAAACCTTCCTTCTGCCCAGCATGG
Organism: Proteles cristata cristata; assembly: GCA_017311185.1. Classification (NCBI taxonomy): domain Eukaryota; kingdom Metazoa; phylum Chordata; class Mammalia; order Carnivora; family Hyaenidae; genus Proteles; species Proteles cristata. The sequence goes on from JAESUZ010000341.1 coordinate 280,051, forward strand.
TGAGCTCTTGGGACTCTTGTTGGGAGGAAGACTCTGCTGACCCTGGGAGAGGGAGAGAAGGAAATGGACAAACTTTAGCCATATTCTGGGTACAGCTTCATTCTTTTGGGTCCAGTCTCTCCCTTACTTCAAAGTTGGGCACCCAGATCGTATCTTGCCCATGCCTCCTCAGTGGTCCAGTGATGTGGGAGATGCAGTTCCTGGAAGCCAGAGGAGACCAGGCAAGGCAGGCTTCTTATAGGGATCTGGTATGATACCCTTACTAGAACACTTACCTGGGCTGGGAGCCACCAGAAAGAGTTGGTTATTCATTCACCAAGTATATTGGACATTCATCACATGTCAGGCTTTGTGATAGATGCTGGGTGACAGGAGTGAACTATACAGACATTGCCTCTGTTTCTAAAGTACAAAATATAGACTAGTGTTAAGAGCAGTCCAAGGAAGGGGTGCCTGGGTGGATTTGTCGGGTGAGCATCTGACTCTTAATTTCTGCTCAGGTCGTGATCTCACAGTCATGAGATTGAGCCCCATATCGGGGTCTGTGCTGGGCATGGATCCTGCTTAGATTCTCTCTCTCCCTCTCCTTCTGCCCCTCTCCCCTGCTCTCTTTTCTCTCTCTCTCTAAAAAACAAACAAACAAACAAACAAAAAGAAAGAAAAAAAAAGCAGTCCAAGGAAGACAAAAAAGAAGGGGGGGGGAGTCAAATTGGCTATAGTTAAAGTTGTGTAGTGAAGGTAGCAACAAGGATGCTGAGATAGAAAATAAGTAGGGCAGTGTGGGAGGTTCTCTGGGCAAATGACACTTAATGTAAGGCCTGAGAGAGAAGGAGGCAGCCATGGAGTAGAGAGAGTACTCCAGACTGAGGGAATACCATTCATTCATTCATTCATTCATTCATTCATATTACTCTGTGGCAGGTATTGTTCTAGTTGCTAGAAGAGAGATGAACAATAGAAGGGAAACCCTTTCATAGAGCTTATGTTATAGTGGAAGAAGAGAGAAAACAAAGAATATCAGGGAGTGATGAATGCTATGAAGAAAATGAAAACAAGGTTATGGGATAGAAAATGACTAAGGATGAAGGGACTATGACAGATAGGGTGGTTAGGGAAGGCCACTGAGAGACCTCAATGGTGAAAAAGAGCCAGCCATGCAAAGGTCTGGAAGAAGAACATTCCAGACAGAGGGAGGAGGACGTGGGAATGAGTTTCACAGGTTTGAGACAAATGGCTGGTAGGAGAGTGATGGGCAGTGAGGTGGAGGGACCAGGTAATGAAGGATATGGCAAAGCTAAGTGAGGAGTTGGATTTATTAAAAAGCACTGGAAAACTGGTGGAGAAATGTGGGCAGGGGAGAAATCTGATCCCTCTGGCTGTTCTGTGTGGTTGTGGAGTGAGGTGGTAGGAGGGGAGGAGTGGAAGCAGTTAAGTCCAGGGAAGATAATGTTGGCCTAGGGTAGTAGCTGTGGAGATGGAGGTAAGTAAGCAGATATATCAATGGACTGGATTAAAAGGATTTGCTGACTGTTTAGATGTAGGGCAGAGGTGAAGGAAAGGGATGACTCTTTGGATTTTAGTTCCAGCAACTGGCTGGATGGTGATGCCATTGACTGAATTGGAGTGGGTTGTAAGGATAGGTTTAGGGGTGGAAAATGAGAATACAGTTTTGGAGAACTTACAAAGATTTCTGTTAAGCAAGTGGAGATGACAAGCAAGCACCTGGCAAGAACCTGGACCTCAGGGGAAAGGATTAGTCTAAAGGTAGTATTTGGCTTCGGGCACAGGACAGTGCTGGTCAGGCCAGCTGAGCAGTGCTGTTCAAGATCTTAGAGCTAAGCTGTCCAGTATAGTGGCCACAGGCCATATGTGGCTGTTGGCACTTGACATATGGCTTGTCCGAACTGAGGTGTTCTGCAAGTGTAAACACACACTAGATTTAGAAGATTTAGTATGGAAAAGGAATATAGACTATCTCATTTAGAATTTTTTTTATTGATTACATGTTAAAATGCTACTATTTTAGACCTATTGGATTAAATAAAATATATTATTAAAATTAATTTCACCTGTTTCTTTTTACCTTTTTAAAAAAAGGTTTATTTGTTTTGGAAGATAGTTAGTGGGGGAAGGACAGGAGGGAGAGAGGGAGAGAGAGAATCCCAAGAAGGCTTGGTGCGGTCAGTGCAGAGCTGATGTAGGGCTCAAACTCACAAATTATGAGATCATGACCTGATCCAAAGTCAGACACTCAACTTACTGAGCCATCCAGGTGCCCCTCTTTTTGCCCTTTTTAATGTGGCTACCAGAAAATTTAAAATTACACTTGTGATTCATATTATATTTCTATTGGGCTATGCTGCTGTAGAGGGTAGTGCTGGTGGGACATTGTAGGCTGTGGCTGGTCAAGACCTCAAGGGGCAGCAGTGGTTAGGAAATTGAAGGGCACCTTCCAAGAGAGCAATTCTACATAAAACCCAGTGTGAGGCCTATTGGTCAGGTTCTCCTTTGTTCCCCTTCCTGGAACCTTGTTAGAGCAGAACTGCAGCAACCAGGAAGTCTCGGGACTTCCCAACCCCTTGGCTGTCTCAGAGTTGAGGAAGGGGCAAAAGGGGTCCCTATATGGGGATAGTGTGAAGGATTCAGAAGGTGCTGGTACCTCAAATACTGAATTCTTTTCCCCTTCATATCACCCCTGCCTCACATCACCTTGCCAGGAGAACATTTCCACCCCCTGGGCTGAGCAGGGTATGCCAACCAACAGCTGGGTAGTCAGGGCAACTAAGGCCATAAAACTCATTTATAAATTATATGAAGTGAATGTGGCTGCAACCCATTTTCATCCATTAACATTCTAAACACCTTGTTTAAACTGCCTGTGGTGTTTCTAGTTGGCAGGATAACTGCCATTAGTGGAAAAGAACAGTGAGATGACAGAGATTGAATTCACTTCAGTTAGTTTGATGTGACTTTTGTGAGTACCACTGTGTTCCAGGTGCTGTGCTGGGTGCTTTGGGTTGTTTCATGTGCTGTCCTTAAAGAATATATGTCCAAATACCTTCATATAGGGACAAATGCATGGAGAAATAGAGATGTATGAGAGATCAGAGGAAGAGAAATTAAGGCCTGTGTGTGTGTGTGTGTGTGTGTGTGTGTGTGTGTGTAGCTTTGAACCCAGAGAAAGTGCCAAGTGGTATCAGAGCAGAGGGACAGGATTTGGCCATGCAGTAGAGGGGTGGAGAAAGGATTTTCCAGGTACATTGGACGGCAGGAAAGGGCTTGACTCAGGAAAGGGCAGGGAGAAATATTTGGCTAGGATGTTGGGCAAGTGGAGCAGAGTCCTAAGAAAAGAAAGTTGGGGTAGATCTTGAGAGGCCTTGACTTCCAGGTTAAGGAGATTTGGCTTTAGATTGTAGACACTTGGTGGTTGTTGTGGTGGGAATGATCTGGACAATGCTGTGCTGAAGGAGAAGAAAACACTTGCCTGGAGCTTTTGAGGCTCAGAGAACAGGACAAGGCAAGGAGAGTTTGTTTGAGGAAAGGAGAGTCACAAAGAGTCCTTCTGGGATTATTCTGCTAATAAGGAATTGTGGTGTAGTGGTTAAAAGCATTGGTTTTGGACATGGAAAGACCTGGATTTGAATCACAGTCTTGCAATTTTTTTTGTAGTAGCTTTATTTAGATATAATTCATATACCATGTAATTCACTCATTTAGAGTACATAATTTGATGGTGTTTGGTATATTTATAGAGTTATACAACCATAACCAAAATTAATTTTTCTTTTTAAAAATTGAGAAATAATTTATATAGCATAAAATTGGCCATTTGAAATATACATCTCATTGGTTTTTAGTATATTCAAAAAGTTTTGAAAATACCACCACTATCTATTTCCAGAGCATTTTATCATTCCTAAAAGAAACACTGTACTTTTGGGTCACCTGGGTGGCTTAGTCGGTTAAGTGTCTGACTTTCACTTAGGTCATGATCTCGCGGTTCGTGGGTTGAGCCCCACATCAGGCTCTGTGCTGACTGCCAGCTCAGAGCCTGGAGCCTGTTTCAGTCTGTGACTCCCTCTCTCTCTGACCCTCCCCTGCTCACGCTGTCTCTCTCTCTCTCTCTCTCTCTCCTAGAAATAAATAAAAATATTAAAAAAAAAGAAAGAAAGAAACACTGTACTTTTTAACAGTCACTTTCATTCTCCCTTCCCCCAGTCCCTGCCAACCAAGAATCTACCTTCTGTCTTTATGCATTTGCCTGTTCTGGAATTTCATGTACCTGGGACCATAAATATGTGGTCTTTTGTGTCTGGTTTCACTCAGGACAGTGTTTTCAAGGTGCATCCATGTATCAATATTTTATTGCTTTTTGTAGTTGAATAACATTCTATCATATGGATGTACCACATTTAGCTTATTCTCTCATCAATTGATAGACATGGACATTTGGTTGTTTTTATCTTTTCACTGTTGTCAATAGTGTTGCTATGTACAAGTTTTTGTCTATATTAATGTTTTCAAGTCTTTGGGGTATATACCTAGGGGTGGAATTGCTGGATCACATGGTAATTCTGTTTAACTTTTTGAGGAGCCACCAAATTGCTTTTCACACTGGCTGTACCATTTTACATTCCTACCAGTAACATATGAGAGTTTGATTTCTCCACATCCTCACCAACACTTGCTTTTATTTGTTTGTTTGTTTGTTTGTTTGTTTATGATTGTAGCCATCCTAGTGGGTGTGAAATTGTATCTAATTGTAGTTTTGATTTGTGGTTCCCTAATGACTAGTGATGTTGAACATCTTTTTTTTTTCTATTTTTTAATTCATTTTTTATTTTTTAATGTTTATTTTTGAGAGGGTAAGATGGGCAGAGAGAGGGGGCGGGACAGAGGACCAAAGCAGGCTCCACAGTGACAGCAGCAAGCCTGATGCAGAGCTCAAACTGACGAACCTGAGATCATGACCTGAGGTGAAATCAAATGCTTAACTGACTGAGCCACCCAGGCACCTCTGTTGAACACCTTTTCATCCTTTCATCACTTGTTCCATGCTAGTCTTGAGTGGCATCAAGCCCTAATGGATAGAACTGTATCATCCAGAGTTGTTTCTTAGATGTGCCTGTAGTATAGTTTGGGATTCTTTTGATATAAGCCTGGTGAATTCTTTGCCAAGTGCTATAGGAGACCCTTGTTCTGTGGGAGTTTTCTAAAGGGCTCTGGGGAACAGCAGGACTTAGATTACATAACCAGCTTAAGTGCCTTTCCTGTGTCCTGGTAACCCCTTTTCTACCTGGCCTCATTCCAGTCCTTGCCTCAGGCTTTAGACATTTTCTTCTGGCTGCACCATTCTCAAGGGGTAATAGTTGGGTCTTCAGGAGCTCTTCTCCTTTGCTCTGACATATTTTTTTTATTGTTAGTTTATCTGAAGCTTAACCACTGTAGCTTATGTCCACTTGGGCCTCACTGAATTCTTTTCTTCACTGCCTACTCATTCCTGATTATCTTAGATTTCTTGGCCTCCAAGATTTCCTAGACCCTCGCTCTTAGTCCTGGGTAGACTGGGATGACCAGTTTTCCAATATGGAGGCTTCTTCTGCTTTGACACAGCTAGAGAAAAAGTGGGAGATTGACTGGCTGTCTTCCCCAAAGCAAAGAGGATCAGGGTGACAGATGATTCATGTTTCACTTCTCACCAGAAATGGTAAGGAGGTCTCTGCAGTGCTCTGGCTGTGGAATAGGAGGAGGTCACCATCCCAACCTAGAAGCATGACTGTGATGACAATGTGTGTCATTTATAGAGTGGTTCGGTTTGGGTTCAAGGGTTCCTTTTTTCTGCAATATAGCTTTCACATTCTCTGATCTTTCACTCACTCACACTCAACATATATTTACTGAGTGCCATCTCTGCAAATCTCTGTGCTAGGCCCAGAGACTATAAAGCTCAGCATTTGAGGACCTCATAATTTAGGGAGATAGACAAATATATAAATGCAATATGATATGATATGATGTGTGTTATAATTGAGGTGTGTGTGATGTACAGTGGGAACACAACTGAAGGAGGAATACTTCTACCTTGAGAGAAAAAATGGGTAGCTTGAGCTTCAGAGAAAAGGTGACATTAGAGCTGGGTACTGAAGGAGGAGAGGCTACTATAGGGGAGAAAGACATTTTAGGTAAAGAACTCAAGGATTCTTTGCATAGATTCACATTAATAATGATTCTGGGATAAGTTCAGAAGCCCAATGCATTTCCTTTCTTGTGTCTCTCTCTTCAGCTGCACTGGGAAAACCTTGGAGTCAATAAACCATGTCTTTCAGAGAAGTGGCCTAGACCCCAGACTGTCTCTTGGCTTCCCATGTGAATTTATTTGTCCTGTGTTCCACCTGCTCTAGACATAGCCAACTGATGTGAGAAACTCACTCATTCTAAGTGTTACTGGGAATGGATGGGTTAGTCAATTAAATAAATAATCCACTCATCTAGTATTTAATTTGGATTACCATATACAAGGCATATGAAAGATTGTAGTGTGGTTCTTAATAGGCAGGACTAAAATCAGAATGGTTTGAGTTTGAATTTGAATTCCATCCACAGCTGGGAGACCTCACTCAAGGTATTTAACCTCTCAGTTTTCTATTTGGTAAAATAGAGATAATAGAGTTCTATAGTGTTGTGGAGATTAAATAAGATAGTATGCATGCTAAGCATAGTGTCTGATATGGTAAACATGAATTAAATGGTGGTATATACAGTGTATACATATAAAATGTATTATATATATACCCATAGTATATACATATAAAATATGTACACAGCATATATATATGGAACCTTACCACTCTTAAGGAGTTTAAACACTTCAAACAGGAGGGAAAATTACTCAACTAAACTGTAAAATAACTATGTGGAGCACCTGGGGGGCTCAGTTGATTGAGGGTCCAACTTCGGCTCAGGTCATGATTTCACAGTTTGTGAGATTGAGCCCTGCGTTGGTCTTGCTGCTGTCAGCACAGAGCCCACTTTGGATCCTCTGTCCCTCTATTTCTTTGCTCCTCCCCTGCTCATGCTCTCTCTCTCAAATATTAAAATTAAAATTAAAAAATAAAACAATGCTGTATTTCCCCCAGCTTCTGTGTTAGTGTTTGAAACAGGGAGCTTCTGGAGGCATTAATGAAAGACAGTTATGCCCAGGAAGATTAATTTTTTTGAAAGGGAAAGTAGGACTAATGAATGGAAGTTGCCAGGAGGTAGAGTTTTGTCCTAGCATAAAAGAGAAAATTTTAAGAGAGTATCTTGAAGGTAAGTGAGCTAACTCCTCATGTCCTGGGAGGTGACTAATTTGAGGCTGGCTGATTTGTTGGTAGAGAGACTTCTTGGGTTCCTTAGAAGGCTGCAGAGGGGATGCTAGGCTCCTAGGAAATATTTTGCAAGGGCTCTCTTTTTTTACCCCCATTCCCAAAAGCCCTTGTCCTCTTCTGTTTGGGTGCTTTCCTCCTTTGGTAGGATCTGGAACCCTGCAGTGCCAGTGGAGGCTGTCAGAGCAGATGCCTCCTAGAGGTGACCTGGCATCTTATCTTCACTGCCCTCCTATCTCCCTGTCTTTTTCCGCCTTACCTCCTAAAATAGAAATAACCCAGGGCCAAACATTAACTGTGAAACCATAAATACACATGAAGGTCAGGTGGCTTTCAGCAGGCTGGACTCAGTGCCTTGTTATCAAGTGCTGCCTCACCTGGCTATGGGTGGGGAGGGCGGAGTGTCTGGTTGGAATGATGCAGGGGACCAAGTACTTCAGCCTTCCACCCTGGCAGAGCAGAGTGTAGAAGATGTCTCTATTGCCCAAGGCTCAGGTGCAGCCTCTTTAAATCTGATCCTTGGGACTTAAGGAGAGAACACAGCAGCATTTTCAGCACTAAAAGTTGTTGTGCCCTCACTTATAAATCAGGAACTTTTCTAGCTTTATATGGTCTCTAAAGTACACACATGTATGTGTAGCGACTTCATAGCTACATAGTACTGAAAAACATGTCTACCACTCATGCATTGTAGTGTATTCCCCTCCATTATGTGTCTTGTTCATGCCCAGAACCTTGCACAGTGCCTGCAACATCAATACATCTTTGTTGAACTGATGGGTGAATGAGCAAATATGTTTGCACTCACATACTCATCTGCACATATACACATTTTTAGGAGGGTATCTGCAGTTACATGTAGATGTTCACATTTTATCAACACAGCACATACACACTAAAACTAAACACAGTAGCATAAATGCACCTTTTCATACACACCTACACCTAATAGTGAATTTGTGCACATATTTACAGATTTCTGAATGACCCTGCTAAACAGCAAGGTGGCTAGATGAGAGAATATGGCTCCATGGATGCTGAACAGGGCAAAGATGATATTTTATCTGGGAAGCCCATCTCCAAGTTGTGTATTGGGATGATTATCCACACTAAATACTTTCACCCACTTTTTCTCCCCTGGAACACAGTGGGAGAAGGGTAGGGGATGAGGGGAACATACTAGAGTAAGTAGGTTCAAGTTCAGTGTCTTCTGGCCCCTTGTAATCTCTTCCAGAAGATATATTGATTTGGCGGGGAACTACACTGGGCTGTTTTTCCCTTAGAGAATGATGATAAATGAGGGTGGAAAAACAGCCCTAGATTTAAAGAAGTGAAGCCCCAATAGGCTAGAGCCAGCATGAAGGTGTTTATAAAGTGCATGTGTGTTCATATGTTGATACAGAGGTGACAATAACCTATAGTTCCTTAAAAAGAGGGTGAGGCCATGATTTCATTGTGTGCTGCACATCCTAAAGCTCAAGAATGGCAGGCAAGAGCTCTGGTGTGTAATTCGGGGTCTACCACCAACTTGCCAGCTAGCCTTAAGGAGATTGCTTTACCTCCATGGTAAGTGCTTCACACTCCAGTTTAGTGGTCACTTGCCTCACAGGGTTCTTGTGAGGATCCAAGGAGCTAAGAGAGTTTACCAGTGTTTTGAAGAGCACTAAGAGCATTTCTTAGTGGTCAGGGCTTCTCAGCTTGGTGAAAAGCATTTCAAGTGTTTCAGCATCCTTAACCAATAAACCTGTGCATTCACGAATTTTAGAATTGACCTAGGCCTAAGAGGCCATTGGATATAATCTTTCGCTTAGTTCTGGAATCCTCTGTATAAAACCTTAGCTAAGTATAGTGTCTACTCCCAAAAGGAGTAGCCAAGTAGGAAGAAGTACCTATAAGAGGGGTCCCTAAACCCCCTGATAGTCAGTGCTAAGTGCATTATACTGGGATATAGTATAGTATAGTGAGGTGGTCAGAGGAGGTTGTGGTCACGGGGCCTTGGGGAATCAGAAAAGGTTTCATGGAGGAAGTGAGGATTGGCAGAATTTAGTCAGGGGAAAAAGGAAGTTGGGAGGGAGGAACGGAGTACTCTGGATTGAGGATTACGGGCTGGCACATGGACCATGGAGGCTGGAGAGGGATGATGCTCACTAGAGTTACTGATGGTAAAGATTAAAGGGGAAAACAGGAGTAACCAGGTTAATTTTTGAGTGCTTTCTGGAACTGACTGACCCAGTTCAATGGTTAATCATTTGACCCTTTAGGAATTACCTGGACCCTATCCCAGGCATACATACACACAGCTGGAGGATCCAGAGTGGCCCAGAGCAGAGCAGAGGTGGAATTTGGGTCAACCTGGCCAAGCTTGACTCTTTTCCAGAGACAAAACTGAGGCTAAAAGAGGACAAAGAGAGAAATTGAGGTTTCCAAAGGAGTCACTGGAAGAGCAGGGATTTGAACTGAGATCTCCTCAGTCTAAGTCATCATCGCCTGGGTCTTAAAACTGGGGTGGGTTTGAGAGGCTTTTGCCTAGAGTTGGCTAAGCCTGCAAGTTTGGATCCTGATTTGTAAGTGTAGCTTTATGTATTTGTTAACTGTTTCTGGCTGCAGAGCCTAAGACTGCACACTGGCTAGGCTCCTGTAAGTATCTGAGGTAGGCTGTTTCCTCTGCCTGGGGATTTCAAGGGTGACCAGAAGGTCCTCTCTCTTCCTACCTGGTTAACTGATAGCTAACATTCCACGGGTAGACCTTCATTGTCACAGCTCTAGGCTTTGATCTTTTTGAAGGGTGTTCTGCTCTGGGAGGAACAATGTACACAGTAATCCATGAATCAATTGACAATAACTCAGTGTAAATGGGATGAACAGATCTTTTTCTTAGAGGCAATATCGATAGGGAAAGAAAGCATGAGGGTATTCAGAACTACATAAAGATAAGGGCAGTCTGAGAGGCCCAGCCCTCATAACCTAGTCTAGAGGTTAGGAGCTCTGTTTTAGAATCAAACAGGTTTCTCTCTGTCTCCTCCCTCCCATTAAAAAAGCTGTATCCCCTTACTACAAAAGAATCAGAAAACATGGAGGGTGATAATAACAAAAGACATAGACTCCACTCTCATTCACCCTTTCCCCCTAGGTGACCATCATTAAATCTAGGTATATGTTCCTCCAGTGCCTTCTTTATGCATATTTTTGTGTGCATATGGAAGTGTATATATGAGGATATTATTTACAGTTGATCCTTGAACAATGCTGGGGTTAGGCCAAACCTAATGCCAAACCTGCACAGTTGAAAATTCACATATAACTTTCAACTCTCCAAAAACTTAACTACTAATAGCTTACTATTGACTGGAAGCCTTACTGATAACATAAAGTCAGTTAACACATATTTAATATGTTATATGTATTGTATATTCTTACAATAAACTCAGCTAGAGAAAAGCAAATGTTATTAAGAAAATCATAAGGAAGAGAAAATACATTTAAAATACTGTAATATATTTGTTGAAAAAAATCTATGTATAAGCGGATCCACATAGTTCAATCCTGTGTTGTTCAAGGGTCAGCTGTATATGTATACTATATGCATATAGATAAGAGATAATACATATGTACCTTGATTTCATTATGTTTTGGGAAGTACATGCCTATGGACATCTCAAAGCAGATCCTTTTGTGGTTAACTGTGATGCCAGTTTGCTCTATTATCTTCTCCTTGTCACTCTTCATTACCCTCTAGAGCAGGGGTTTGACAAACTTTTTCTGTAGAAGGTCAGAGAGTAAATATCTTGTTTTATGAGCCATATGGTCTCTGTCAGACAAATACTTGACTCTGCTATGGTAGCATTAAAGCAGTCATGGACAGTATGTAAATGAATGGGTGTGACTGTGTTAAAAAATACCTTACTTAGAGACATTGAAATTTGCCTTTCATATAATTTTCACATGTCACAAAATGCTCTTTTAATTTTTTTAAACCATTTAAAAGTGTAAAAACCATTCTTAGCTTGTAGACGCCATATCAAAACAGGTGGTGGGCTGGATTTAGCTCATGGGCCTCTAGAATAGTTGTATCCAATAGAAGTTTTCCACTCTGAGGCGAATGTTCTATGTTAGTGCTGTCAAATACAGTAACAATGAACCACATGTGCTACTGAGCACTTGAAACATGACCAGTGCAACTCAGGTACTGAATTTTTCTTTTTTTCTTTTTAAAGAAAGAGAGAACACAAGTGGGGGAGAGGAGCAGAGGGAGAGAGAGAGAGAATCTTAAATAAAAAATTTTTAAATGTTTATTTATTTATTTATTTATTTACTTATTTATTTATTTATTTATTTTATTTCTAGGAGAGAGACAGAGAGAGACAGCGTGAGCAGGGGAGGGTCAGAGAGAGAAGGAGATACAGACTCTGAAACAGGCTCCAGGCTCTGAGCTGGCAGTCAGCACAGAGCCTACGCAGGGCTCGAACCCACGAACCACGAGATCATGACCTAAGCGAAAGTCGGACGCTTAACCGACTAAGCCACCTAGGCGCCCTAATGTTTATTTATTTTTGAGAGAGAGAGAGAAAGAGAGAGAGATCATGAGCAGGGGAGGGATAGAGAGAGAGGAAGATACAGAATCTGAAGCAAATTCCAGACTCTGAGCTGTCAGCACAGAACCCAATGCAGGGCTCGAACTCACCAGCTGTGAGATCATGACCTGAACCATAATCGAGAGGTAGACACTCAACCAACTAAATCACCCAGGTGTTCCTTAACTAGCTTAAATTTAAATAGCTATATGTGACTTATGACTTTTGTTGGACAGGGTATTATTTTCTGAGGGCCACAAACTGGTTTCTTAAAGCAACAGAAATTTATTGTCTCACAATAAATTGTCTCAAACAAATTGCCACAAACTGGTTGCTTAAAACAACAGAAATTTATTGTCTCACAGTTCTGGAGACTAGAAGTCTAAAGTGAAGGTGTTAGTCAAGGGCCATACTGCTTCTGAAGGTTCTAGAAAACTAACAGAAGCCTTATAGAGCAGTGGTTCTCAAAGTGTGGTCCCTGTTAGTTTTCTATGGTTTCCATACAAAGTACCACAAACTAGGAGTCTCAAAACACAGAAACTTATTGTCTTACAGTTCTGGAGGCTAGAAGTCTGAAATCAAGGTGTCAGCAGTGTTGATTCCTTCTGAGAGTTGCATGGAAAGGATCTGCTCCAGACCTCTCTCCTTGGCTTATAGACGGCAGTCTTCATGTTCTCAAGGCATTCTCTTTGTATATGTGTCTCTATGTCCAGACTTCTCCTTTTTATAAGAACACTAGTTCTTATTGGGTCAGTCCCCACCCTAAAGGCTTCATTTTAACTTGATTACTTCTGTAAAGACCCTATCTCCAAATAAGATAACATTCTGAGCTACTGAAGGTTAGGTCTTCAACAGATGAATTTTGGAGGGGACACAATTCAACCCACAGCAGAGCTTGACTGTGCATTTGGCAAGAGCCACAAGGTATCTTCTTGAAGGCCTTGTGCACAAGAAGATCTTGCTTCTCTTTTCCTTGAACTTTTGACCAAAGCTGTCCTAGATGGGAACCTAGGAGGCAGAAATTTTGGCTTCCAGTTCTGTTCTGTTGACATCTGACTGGGGCATCTTGGATAAATCACTATCCTGAGACCTTAGTAACTTCCTAGTGTTTGGTTATTTCTGCCAATCTATGATTTCCACGTGGTAAGACAAGGTTAATTTTTGTTTAGGTCTCAACTTGAATGCTGTCTCATAGACCTTTGATATGTGCTAATGAGATCAAGTTTGGAGAATCCGGCTTGTGAGGGACTCATTGATTATTTTTCTGTGCTTTATCAATTTTTCATTAATTAATCAAACAATTTTGGAATATCTGTTGTGTACTAAGCATTGTATTTAATGGGACAAGGTCCCAGCCTTTCCGAGCTCAGTCTGGCAGGGAGTAAGATATATAACCATATAATCAGGAACACATTTGTTGAGTACTGTAGCTGTGTTGTAACTGTCATGTGTTGTGGATCCTTAGGAGGGTGAGGTGGATGATTCTGCCTGGTGGCAGGGAAGGCTTTAGCAAAGAAATAAACTATGTCTTAAAGATCGAATAGTAGTTCTATAGGGAGAGAGGGCCAGAGGAGGAATTCTAAATAGAGGGACAGCTAGTGCTGTTGCTGGTAGTATGAAAGAGTAATTTGATATGGTTGGTGCTCTGAGACATGTGGACGGCTAGTGGGAGACAAAGCTGGAGATATGGCTTCAGATCTCACCATGAAGGATGTTATTTGCCAGGCCAAGTAGTTTATTTACTTATTTTTAAGGAAATTATTATTATTATTATTATTTAGTGAGAAAGGGTGCAAGTGAGTGAGAGGTAGAGAGAGAGAAAGGGAGAGAGAGAGAGGAAAGTGGGGCTCATCTGAAGCAGGGCTTGTGTTTACCCCAAGTGGGGCTTGATTGAGCTCACCTGATGCGGGACTTGAACTCACAAACTGTGAGATCATGACCTGACCCAAAGTCAGATGCTTATTGACTGAGCCACATAGGTGCCCTGCCAGGCCAAGTAGTTTAGACTTCATCGGGAGACAAAGGAGGAGCCCTGAGGGGTTTTGCACTGGGGAAGTTATATGTTTGCACGTTTGTTTTGGGGATCACCTCTTGTCAGAGGTACTGGTGTGGAGGTGAAGAGGCTGGAGGCAGGGTGAACAGTTAGGGGCCAGTCCAATAGCTCAGGCCAGTAGTAATGAGGTCTGAACCAAGTCAGGGGTCATGGAAATAGAGAGGACAAATTCCAGAGACACTTAAGAAGATTTTAGTTCGGGCCACTGGATGTTTGGTTGTGCAGTGGCTGGTCAGAGAAGAGGAGGAGAGTTTGGCTGGAAAAGGTAATGACTTCTTTTAGACATACTGCCTTAGGGGGTCTGGGTACCACCCAGGCAAGTCTGTGCAGTGGGCTTGTGAACTATACAGGTCTGGAGCTCCAGAGAGAGGCAGGAATCTTCTCACATCATCTCCTTCTGCTCATTGCTCCAGCCACACTGCCCTTCTGTCACTTCTTTTTTTTTTTTTTTTTTATTTCTAGGAGAGAGAGAGACAGCATGAGCAGGGGAGGGTCAGAGAGAGAGGGAGTCACAGACTGAAACAGGCTCCAGGCTCTGAGCTGGCAGTCAGCACAGAGCCCGACGCGGGGCTCGAACCCACGAACCGCGAGATCATGACCTAAGCGAAAGTCGGACGCTTAACCGACTAAGCCACCCAGGCGCCCCCCTTCTGTCACTTCTTAAGATCATGCCAGCCAAAGTCATTCCCACTTTCTCACTTTCACTCTTCCTCTAGTTTTCTGCATGGATGGCTTTTCTCATTCTTCAGCTCCTCCTCAACTGGCTCCTCAGCTCCATGAAGACAGGCATCTCCACTGTTCTGTTCAGTGCTGTATCCTTGGGGCCAACCACAGAGCTGCTCAATGAATGTTTGTAGCTGCTCATTGAATATCTGTTGAATGAATAAGTGAACAATAGCTAAAGACATGGAATGAAACAGGGGGAAAGAATGCACATTAATATTAAAGGAATCTTAGAGGAAACTTAGGGCAGAGCAATTCTTTCTACATTTGGAGGGGAGATAATAGGATCCTTTCTGTTATTTGTTTTGATAACAAAAATATTAAAAATAATAGTGTCAGAGAGTGTTTGTATTCAAATTCTCTTCTTACTAGCTTTATGACCTTGGGTCAGTGCCTCAGTTTCCTCATCTGTAAATTGGGCATAATAATGGTACCTACTATCTGGGTGGTTGTGGATTAAATGAAATGATACTTGTGTAGACAGGAACAGAGTAAGTGTTCAATAAATAGTACCTGTTATTATCAAGTGAACATTACCTTATATTAGGCACCATCCTTAAGACTTTCTTTGTTTTTATATAGTTTTTATTTATTTTTGAGACAGAGACAGAGCATGAGTGGGGGAGGGGCAGAGAGAGAGGGAGACACAGAATCCGAAACAGGCTCCAGGCTCTGAGCTGCCAGCACAAAACCCGATGCGGGGCTCGAACCCATGAACCATGAGTTCATGACCTGAGCTGAAGTTGGACACTTAAACGACTGAGCCACCCAGGCGCCCCATCCTCAAGACTTTCAGTGCAAGTTCTTTTAGCTCTGTTTGTTTGTATTTTATTGATTGATTGATTGTGCAAGCCGGGGAAAAGCAGAGGGAGAGTGAGAGAGAGAATCTTAAGCAGGGTCCATGATCGGTGTGGAGCCCTACATGGGGCTTGATCTCATGATGGTGAGATCATGACCTGAGCCAAAAAAAAGAGTTGGATGCTTAGCCAACTGAGCCACCCAGGCACCCCATCAATGCAAGTTCTTAATGAATCTCTCCAAAAACCTGGTGAAATAAGAATTTTACTTTTTAAAAATAGTTTCCACAGTTGAGGAAATGGAGGCTTAGAAAGAAGTCACTTGTCACACATTTACCCGCTAGGCAGTGAAGGCACTGGGAGTGAAGCCCAGGTTCCTTTGACTTTAATGCAGGTGCATTAACCATTGTATCACACCGTACCTCTTTACAAGGTGACCCTGGAATTCTGGAGTGGTCAAGGGAGCAGGCTGCAGGGGCTGATCAGAACTCTGGGATTTGTCTTCTAGATGTTAGCTATCTTTTAATGTTTTTTTAAATTTTTTTAATTTTATTTATTTCTGAGAGAGAGAGAGAGACAGTATGAGCAGGGGAGAGTCAGAGAGAGAGAGGGAGACACAGAATTCGAGCTCCAGGCTCTCAGTTAGCTGTCAGCACAGAGCCCGATGCAGGGCTCAAACCCATGAACTGTGAGATCATGACCTGAGCCGAAGTCGGACGCTTAACCAACTGAGCCACCCAGGTGCCCTTAGATGTTAGCTATTTTGTGTTTGTGGAGGGCCTCTGTGGAAGGGCAACAGAAAGCCCATCTCAACACAAGGAATACCCCTAAATCAGTCTTCTTACCTCTAACTGGGAAGTCTGCGCAGAGAACTTGGGAGACCTCATGGCATTTATAGCCTGTGACCCTTACCAACCTATAGACTGGAATGTTTATAACTAGTCATCACATTTTTCTCCAATATATAAACCTTTGGTTTGGATAAGAGACTTCAATTAATATACGATCTCTCCCTTTGACCAATCGATCTAATTATCTTTCCACTCACTAACCTTGGTTGGTATCATAAGAGGAAATGGCTTTCGAATTACCTTATTGACAGCAAAGTCTTATAAGGAAACAATGCTTTATATATACACAGATATACATGTATATAGGGCTCAGCTGCAAACATATGTCTCTCAGGACCTGTGTCCATATACTCCTGGGAACACAACCTTATAAGGAGCTTGCTGCATGTGCAAGGGCTCTCATTATCCAATTGTGTGCATGTAGCAAAACCCAAAATAACCACACATATAGGCAGACAGACACATACAAACCCTTAGATGACTTTTAAGTTTGGAAGAACAAAGACTAAGTAGAAAAATAATAATAATGTTAGTTTCCATTCATTTTGAGTGCTCACCGAGTTCTGGGGATGAAGTTAAGCACTTTACATATACTATCTCACCTAATCTTCACAGCAACAGCATGGTCAATAGAGCTGACCACAGCTGTCAGCATTCCCTTGTTTTCCACAAGGAGACTGAGCTCTGGAAATTTTGGATGCCCCAAGGGTTTGTATGCACAACAAAATTTGGAAGCCTTGTGGTATAAGTTGCTTGAGGTCACACAACTAGTAAGTCATAGAAGCAAACATTGAATGCAGCCCTGTTTTGACTACAAAACCTTTGTTCTTAACCAGTAAGATCTTATCAGTCTGTATTTCTATGACAGGGACACAGAGAAGAAACATGGCATTTATTTTTACTGCATAGCATCTTGAGACATCTTCCATAGCCATCATCTTCAGCTTAGAAGCAGCTGCTATTTGCACTCTCAACAATAGCTAAAACATGGAAAGAGCCTAAGTGTCCATCAATGGACAAATGGATCAAGAAGATGTAGTTTATCTATACAATGGAATACTACATGACAATGAGAAACAATGAAATCTGGCCATGTGTAGCAACATGGATGGACCTTGAGGGTGTTATGCTGAGCGAAATAAGTCAGGCAGAGAAGGACAAATATCATATGTGTGCACGTATAGGAGGATTAGGAGGAACTTGATGGAGGAACAAGGAGGAGAAGAAGGGGGAAAATGGTGGGGGAAAGGGAGAGAGGCAAACCATGAGAGACTCTTGAATGCTGAGAAACAAACTGAAGACTGATGGATGTGGGAGGGAGGGGGAGACGGGCATGGAGGAGAGCACTTGTGGGGATGAGCACTGGGTGTTATATGGAAACCAACTTGACAATAAACTATTTGTAAGAAAAAAAAAGAAGCAGCTTCTATTTTATTTTATCTTTATTTATTTTATTTTAATTTTTATTTGAGAGAGAAATAGCGAGAGAGAGAGCATGAGCTGGGGAGAAGGACAGAGGGAGAGAGAGAGAGAATCTTAAGCAGGCTCCATGATCAGCACAGAGCTCAGGGCTTGATCCCACGATCCTGAGATTGTGACCTGAGTCGAAATCAAGAGTCAGACACTCAACTCACTGAACTACCCAGGTGTCCCAAGAAGCTGCTATTTTTTAAAAAAAAAACATTGTGGTAAAATATACAGAATGTACAATTAGCCCATTAAACAATTTTTAAGTGTGTAATTCAATGACATTACAATCATAAAGTTGTGCAACCATCACCACTATATATATATTTTTAAATTTATTTATTTTGAGAGAGAGAGAGAGAGAGAGAAAACGAGCTCACTAGTGGGGGAGGGGCAGAGTGAGAGAGGGAGAGAGAGAATACCAAACAGGCTTGAGTGAGCTTTACTCACAAACAGTGAGATCATGACCTGAGCCAAAATCAAGAGTAAGACACTTAACCAACTGAGGCACCCAGAAGCCCGACCACTATCTATTTCTACAACTTTTTTGTCATCCCAGACAGAAACTCTGTACCCACCAAATGATTAAACTTCCCGTTTAAAAAAAAGAAAAAAGCACCAAATTAAGTGATTATTATGAGCTTTCTGATTGGCTTAGCAAAGGGGCTAGAGGTTGTGTGTGTGAAGAACCTGAGCAAGAAGGTCAGCTGGAGAGCTAGCCTGGAAGTTCTCAAGGGCAGGAACTACACTGTCTTACCCTCAGCTTCTAGTACACTGCCTGGAACATTGACGACCCTCAAGAAATATTTGTTGGATCAAAGAATAAGCTAGAGTTGAAAAATTATAAAGTCAACCCAAGGTTCCTTCTATTTTTTTTCTGATACCTTTCTCCACTTTTATGATGCCCCTTTTCTTCACCTCCTCTGTTCCTCTGAGAAAACATTTTTAGAGAAGGACCTAATGAGAAACAGTGTGGAACAATAGAAAGAGCCCTGGACTAAGAATCAGGAGACCAAGATTTCACCTTGACTTTGATATTGGATGATTATGGGTCAGTATCTTCAATCTGGGCTTATGTTCTTGTATTGTAAGAAGTTTGATTTAGGTAATATTTTGGTTTTGTCCCAGTTTTGGTGTTCCAGATTGGATGTTATACTCACACTAAGGTGACAGTATTATTCTTCCAGGACAATTTGCATTTAAAAATAGGACAGAACTTCGTCCCAAGGAAGGAAGGGTGGACAGTGGAATGCTAGGCTTCTTTATGTGGTTGGGAGAGGTATTTACTTATCATCATGCCACCTAGGAACATACAGATAAGGTGGGTCTGAACCCAGCCCCTGAAACTTGCCAGCACCTAAGTTTAGCCCTGACTCACACTCAGGAAAGTGGTGGAGGACATTGTGGAACAATCTCTGAGAGCTCTGCATTTGATTGGTCTGTATACCTGTGGACAGGTGGTGTGAATAGGCCTGGATTCCTAGATATTCCCTGGAACTTCACTAGGGATTAGTAGGCCTAATGGGTAAGAAAGAAAGGGTTGCATGGAAAGAATTGGTCATTGGAGAGCAGGAGGATTGGGTTTAGACCTGAGTCTGTTGCTTGCTTCGGTAGTTTGTGACTTGAGCAAAGACTCTTCTCCCTGGGCATCAGTTTCCTCATATATAACATAAGGAGGTGAACCCTCTGGTTTCTTCCATGCTTTGGCCACATGGACCTTCCAATATCCCAGATGCACCACAGTCTTTCTGTCGGCATTTCCCTCCTGGAACACTCCCTCAGTCCATTTCCTACTCCATTTACCTGGCTCTCTCCTTCATGGAATGTTTTTCAGAGTCCAGGCTTCCCTGATGTATAAAAATAATGAGCAGAACACAATATGAAGTGGTAAGGACTGTGGTAAACTGAAGAGTACATGTCCTACTGAAGCTATTAAAAACCTGGTGCTGGCCAAAAAAAGTATCTGTGGTTGAATTTATCCCAGGGACCATGAATTTGCAACCTTTGGCCTACAGATATGTAAAGCCCCTTCCCAAGACTCCTGGCATCTCACATTCTCCTTTCATAACACTTAACATTTTATGGTAATTATTTATTACAGCCTTTCCCACTGGTCTGTAAACTCCATTTGAGTAGGTACCTAACTGTTTTATCCTCAACTCTATCCCTAGCTTCAGCACAGAACTGGCACATAATAGGTGTTCAATAAATATCTGTAAAATCAGTAAATGAGTGGATAATTAATAAGTAATTGTTGGATGAATTGTTGGGTGAATAGGGTTCTTCAATGATGCTGTTTGTTTTCATTTTTTTCCATTCTCTGGCCCTGAATAAAACTTCCCAGCTAGTGATTTAAACTCTTTAGACCCCAGCTTACCCAATTTGTTTGACTTAGTGTTATTATCTGGTCAGGCCCCTAACATTTTTCAATGTCCTTCAGTTCTTTCAGTGGTGTTTAGGTAAGAGAAGGCAACTAGCAACTCTAGAGTCATCAGTTTTCTTGTTCATCCAGAGAGGTCAACAGAAATACTTGTACTATCTCATATGGTCTTAGATTTTTAAGACCCTTCAAATCCATGGCCTTCTTTTTGTGAAGTAGGCCTAGAAGGCATAAATTATCCTCATTTTATAATGAGAAAAAACTGAGACTTGGAGAAGGTAGAGCTATGTAGAGATCTTTGGCAACAGAACCTTACCTAGAATAGGTGTATTGTTTTTCCTCCTTCCCATACATGAGACAGATATTAATCATTAGTGGCCTTCTATCCACTGAACTCAAACTCTGCCTCAGAATTCTACTTAGCAGCACAGCCATCATGTAGTTGAGGTTGACACTTGAGATGAAGACTATTGGCCATCTGTAGCTGATAATCCTTGCTTCTGCTATCAGGTAGTTATTTATAGAAAAAAAAGTTTAATTTATTTTTCAGAAGGGTCTGAGGATCATAGATAATCAATACCAACTCATTCTACCACAAACAAACATCAGTGGTATTACACTATTCATTCTGTCTTCCCCATTTCAATAGCCTTTCAGGCTTTCTGATCTTGGCTGTCCTGATCTTGCCAGAAGTATGTTAGGAAGAAGGGAGGCCTCCAGTGCTTAAAGGGAGCCCCAGAACAGAGCCTCCTGATTTCTGGTCATGTCTATTGTTTATACTAGCAATTAGCTTCTGCTGAGTCCCACCCCCATCTAATAAGTCCAGATTCAGACAAGGCACAAGTCCACTGAACAGCCTTGGGGGAACCATCTCAGGGAAATGCTGTGTCTCACCACAAGGTGGAGCTGTAGCTTCCTTTGCTTTTAGCTTGTACCTTGAAGGAATATGTTTAAGTTTGCACAATACTCAACAAATAGAACTGTGACTAATGACCGGCTTCACAAATTAAATAGTTGACTTAATTGACTATTATATTTCAAGTTTATCAGGTTTCAGATGGTTAAAAATATTTTTGTTTCCTTGCTGTGCTTTTAGGATAATGGCAGTGTGTTACACTAGAAAGGATGGGGGCTCTAAATCCTAACCCTAACCTTGCACATATGGACTTTCCAGACCTTTTTGCCATACTCTAGGTTTCTTTCTAGAAGTTCTCTGATAAAGAGGCAAAATGGAGACAATAATCTAGTCCTTCCTTCCTCTTTCAAAACTCTAGGAGTCTTAGGCCCCTTGGATGATACTGCTTTCATTCTATCATTGTATTGGCTGAGTAGGTGTTTGGTATATGCAAGATACTATCATATATGCAGTGAGGCTATGAAAAAACAGAGCTTGGCTGTCAGGTTGCTCATAAAGCTTGGAAAGCTTTCCAGGAAAATAAATAAATACATAAATAAACATTACCTTCACCTACTGGAAGACTCCTATCACCCTTTCCCTTTTCTTCCCCTCAGCTGCTTGGAGTGACCAGGCTTTCCCCAGTCTCCTTTACTGTTCACATCTCTATGCCTTTGCTCATGCTTTCCCTCATCTTCTCAGGTTGTGGAATCTTACCCATCCTTCAAGGCCAGGCTCTAAGCTGTACCCTCCATAAAGTCTTCCTGGAGCTTCCCAGGCTCACGAATCTTTCTTTTGTTGTAGCTTTTTGCCTGTTTTGATATCAAACTCTCTCTTTGTGTGTGTGTTTTTGGTTCACATCTCTCTTTTTAAAAAACAATTAAGGGGCACCTGGGTGGCTCAGTTGGGTAGCGTCAGACCTCAGTTCAGGTCTCATGGTTTGTGAGTTTGAGCCCCACTTTAGGCTCTGTGCTGACAGCTCAGACAGAGCCTGGAGCTTGGAGCTGCTTCAGATTCCATGTCTCTCTCTCTACCCCTTCCCCATTCACACTCTACCTATCTCTCAAAACTAAATAAACATTAAAATTTTTAAAAAATAATTAAATTGTGTAGCTTCGGTTAAAACTCTGCTCTTCAACCTTTTTTCCTGCTTTTCCAAAGGTAATCATTATCTTGAAGTTGTCATTTATTATTCCTATGTTTATTTTTATTGTTAGTATGTATGTTATTGTTACAGTGTGTTATTGTGTTTTGTGTATTGTGTATATACCCATAAACTTTTTTTTTTTTTTGTCGTTCAGTGTCTCTCTCTCTCTCTCCATGTACACGCACATATAGTTTTGGGTGCTTTAAAATACACATAGGGGCACCTGGTTGACTGAGTTAGAAGAGCATGTGACTCTTGATCTTGGGGTCATGAGTTCAAGCCCCATGTTGGGTGCAGAGATTACAACAACAACAACAACAACAACAACAAACCAACCCCTAAAGAAAATACATATAAATGGAAGTATATTGTAAAATTCTTTGCAACTTAGTCTTTCTCACTCAATATTCAGTTTTGAGATTTATCCATGCCAACATATATTATAGCTATTTGACATTCCCTTCTAAAGATAACTAATTTATAGTTATCTTTTGTTTTTACTTTTTTTGTTACTACAAACAGACCTGCAATGAACATTCTTATGTCTATTCCTTTATGCATATGTGTAAGGGGTAAGAGTTTCTTTTTTAAAAATTTTTAACAGTTTATTGTTTTCTGAGAGAGAGAGAGATGGCATGAGCAGGGGAGGGTCAGAGAGAGAGGGAAATGCAGAATCTGAAACAGGATCCAGGCACTGAGATAGCTGTCAGCACAGAGCCTGACACGGGGCTCGAACCCACAAACCGTGAGATCATGACCTGAGCCGAAGTTGGACTCTTAACTGACTGAGCCAGGGGTAAGAGGTAGGGTAGGTACCTAGAGGTGGAAGTGCTTAAAGCTGTATGCGTATTTTTACCTTTATTAGGTATGATCAAATTTTATCCAAAATATTTGTACTAATTTATGCTCCTATCTATAATGCACTAAAATTCACACCTCTTCACATCCTTTCTAATACCTGCTCTTGTTGTCAGTCTTTTTTCATATTGGCCAGATAGGTATAGAATGAAGTTTTGGGGTGCCTGGGTGCCTGAGTTAAGCATCTGACTCTTGATTTTTGGCTCAAGTCATTATCTCAAGGTAAATTGTAAGTTCTAGCTCTGTGTCAGGCTTTGTGCTGACAGCATGGAGTTTGCTTGGTATTCTCTCTCTTTTCTTCTCTCTTTGCCCCTCCCTTGCTCATGCTTTCTCTCTCAAAATAAATAAATGAAGTTTAAAAAAAATAATGACATTTTAAACTGTGTATTTCTCTTATTGAGATAGAGCATATTTTATGTGATTTTGGGGGAACTGAGCCACATCTTCTTTTTATCTCCAAAATAACAATTTTTCTGCCCAGTACCTTCCACCTTTTGAGAATTATTTAGTGTTTGTGGAAGTGAAATGAAATTTCAGGCAGAGGAGAGATTTTGGGCAGATAGGACCTGTAGGACCTGAATCTCTAAAATTTTATTAAGCTGAAGAACCTAGGGGAATTCAGCTTTCTCTGTGCAGTGCTTGGAATTTCATGAATTTTAGAATTGATTCAGACCATGGGGACCATTGGATTTAATCTTTCACCCAGTGCTGGAATGCCCTGTATAAAATCTTAGATAAGAGGTTAACCCATTCTGCTGTTTAGTCTTTGAAGCTCACTCCTTCATGAGGCATCCCATTCTATTTGCAGATAAACTGTTGTTAGAAATCTCTTTCTTGTATTGGGCTCTGTGCCCTTTCCACCCATTGTTTCCTGTCTGCCTACTAGAAACACAGAATATATTTGTTCTTTCCACCTGATCACCCTTCAAATACCTAAAGACAATAACTTTGTGTGTTTTAAGACTACTTTTCTCCGAATGAAACATTTCTAGTGTAGTCAACCTCCACTTTCATTTTCAGGCATTCATAGATCACCTTTTCCAATTCAATGAGTCTTTGTTACTGACTCCTGAAGTGGGAGGGGAGATTTATTTTCTTTGGGAACCTGAGAAGAAAAAGTAGCCCTAGGGGATCTACATACACTTGTGGGAAAATAACTGCCTTGGGCTATGGGTTGTTTTTTTTAAATTTACTTTTAACTTATTTTTTAATTTTTTAAATGTTTATTTACTTTTGAGAGACAGAGCTTAAGAGACAGAGGAGGGGCAGAGACGGAATGAGATACAGAATCTGAAGCAGGCTCCAGGCTCTGAGCCGTTAGCACAGAGCCCAACCCCAGGCTCGAACTCACCAACCGTTAGATCATGACCTGAGCCAAAGTCAACTGCTTAACTGACTGAGCCACCCAGGTGCCCCAGGCTGTTTTCAAAAAAATTTTTTTAAATTATTTTTCTAAATAGTTTATTGTCAAGTGTCATCCCCACAAATGCCCTCCTCCATTCCCATCACCCTCTTTCCCCTCTCCCCCATACCCATCAGTCCTCAGTTTGTTCTCAACATTCAAGAGTCTCTCATGGTTTGCCTATGGTTTTTAAACTTGATTGCATATTAAAACCACCTAGGGGAGTTTTTCTCCTATTAAACTGTAAAGAAATGGTAGTTTATTGACTCACTTTTACTCTAAATCACAAATCTTTCACTGTATTTAAAAATATTATTATTTTTAAAAATATTTTATTTTTAAATAATCTCTATACCCAACATGGGGCTCAAACTTATAACCCCAAGATCAAGAGTCACATGTTCTACTGACTGAGCCAGCCAGGCACCCCTAAAAAGTTATTCTTAATATACGTACACTAAAATTCACTTTTTTGGTTGTTTAGTTCTATGCATTTTGACAAAAGCATAGAGTCATGTAACTAAGATAAAGATAAAGAAACCAAGATAAAGAAAACTTCCATCATCCCCACCCCCCACTTCTGTCCATTTGTAGTAAACCTCCACCCCCAACCACTGGCAGCTGCTGACTTGTTCTTTACTACAATAGTTATGTGTTTTCTAGAATGTCATATAAATAAAAATACAGTATACAGCCTTTTGACTCTGATTTCTTTCACTTAGCATAATACATTTGAGATCTTTAATGTTCTTGCATATATCAGTAGTAGTTTGTTAATTTTTATTGATGAAATAACAATCCATTTTATGAATATACTACTGTTTGTTCTTACCATAGTTGAAGGCCACTGTTTCCAATTTTGGCATGTATAGGTTTTCGTCTGAACATAGGTTTTCATTTCTCTTGAGTAAATAGGTATGAAGGGGGTTTGCATCTGAGTCACATGCTAATTATATGTTTAATTTTATATTTTTATTTTTTTATGTTTTATTTATTTCTAGGAGAGAGAGAGAGAGAGACAGCGTAAGCAAGAGAGGGTCAGAGAGAGAGGGAGTCACAGACTGAAACAGGCTCCAGGCTCTGAGCTGGCGGTCAGCACAGAGCCCGACGCGGGACTCGAACCCACGAACCGCGAGATCATGACCTAAGTGAAAGTCGGACGCTTAACCGACTAAGCCACCCAGGCGCCCCTGTTCTCTTATTCTTGAGTTTAGAAAGTAATATATTCTATATACAACTAAATCTTCTGTCAGATGATGTGATGTGCTAATATTTTCTCCTAAATTTTGGGTGTTTTTAGAAAACAAAATTTAAAATTTTGAAAAATCCTATTTTATCAATTTTCTTTTTACGTACTATGCTTTTGGTCATATCTAAGAACACTTTGCTTAATATAAGGTCACAGAGATTTTCTCTTTTGGTTTCTTTTGAAGGTTTATTAACTTTACATTAAGTACACGATCCATTTAGAGCTCTTTTTTTTTGTATAAGGTTTAAGATATAAGTTGAAGTTCATTCTTTTGCATATGGATGGTCAATTTTTCCAGTACCATGTGTTGAAAGTACTATTGTTTCTCTATTGAATTGCCTTTGTTGCTTTGTTGAAAAATTAAATGGAAGGCACCCGCCTGGCTCAGTCAATGGAGCATGAAACTCTTGATCTTGGGGCTGTAGGTCTGAGCTCCATGTTGGGTGTAGATATTACCTACAAATAAAATCTTTAAAAAAAATTCAAGTGGGAGGCGCCTGGGTGGCTTAGTCGGTTAAGCGTCCGACTTTCCCTTAGGTCATGATCTCGCGGTTCGTGGGTTCGAGCCCCGCGTCGGGCTCTGTGCTGACTGCCAGCTCAGAGCCTGGAGCCTATTTCGGAGTCTGTATCTCCCTCTCTCTCTGACCCTCCCCTGCTCACGCTGTCTCTCTCTCTCTCTCTCTCTCCTAGAAATAAATAAAAATATTTAAAAAAAATTCAAGTGGACATGAACAGCACTAAAGACTAATGAGGATGTGGAGCAAAAGGCACATTCATTCACTCCTTGTGGATTGTAAAATGGTATAGACACTTTGGGAGACAGTTTAGAAGTTTCTTACAAAGATAGCCATAGTCTTACCATAAGATACAGCAATCATGCTTCTTAGATATTTGCATAAATGGGTAAAAAACATGTCTACATAAAAATCTGCACACAAATGTCTATAGCAGCTTTGTTCATCATTGCCAAAAATTGGAAGCAGCCAAGATATCATCCTTCAATAGGTGGTTAAAGAAATTGGTACATCCATACAATGGAATATTATACTATAATAAAAATAAATGAGCAATGAAACCATGAAAAGACATGGAACAAACTTAAATACATATTGCTAAGTGGAAAAATCCATCTACAGTAAGGCTACATACTGTAGGATTCCAACTATTTGACATTTTAGATAAGGCAAAACTATAGTGACAGTAAAAAGATTAGTAGTTGCCAAGGGTTGGGGGAGATGGGGGGTACGAATAGTGGAATATGGGATTTTTAGGACTGTGAAACTATTTTTGTATGATACTATAATGATGCATACATGATATTATGCCTTTTACAAAACTCATAGAATTATACAACACAAAGAGTGAACAGTAATGTAAGCTATGGACTTTAGTTAGTAATAATGTTTTAGTTGTAAAAAATGTACCATACAAGATACTAATAATGGGGGAAACTGGGATGACGGGAGAGGAAGTATATGGTAACTCTCTGTACTTTCTGCCCAATTTTTCTGCAAACCTTAAACTTCTGTAAGAAATAAAATCTATGAATTAAAAATATAATCAATTGACCATATTTGCATGGATCGGTTTCTAGACTCCTTTTTTTCTTCCATCTATCTATCTATCTATCTATCTATCTATCTATCTATCTATCTATCATCTATCTATCTATCATCTATCTCCCTTCACCAATACTGTCTTGATTACTGTTGTGTTTTCTAAGGTAAGATTTCTTTTTTAGATTTTATTTTTAAGTAATCTCCACACCCAACCTGGGGCTCAGATTCACAACCCTGAGATCAAGAGGTACATGCTCTTCTGACTGAGCCAGCCAGGCACCCTTATAAGATAAGTCTTGAAACAGACCGTGTAAATTCTCCAACTTTGTTATTCTACCTCAAAATTGTTTTGGCTATTCATATTACTTTGCCTTTCTAAATTATTGAATGATCTTGTCAATACCTAGAAAAAAATCTTTCTGGGACTTTTGACTGTGATTGTAGTGAATCCATAGATCAATTTGGGAAGAGCTGACTTTAATAATATTGAGTATTCTAATCCATGAACTTCTTAAAAAAGAGAAAACAGGTACCAATTGGAGTCACTTTTTTCTAAGCCCACGTTGCCAACTGAGATCAATACCTAACTGCAGGTTCAGCTTCTTCCAGGAATGCAACCTTAACTAAACAGTCTGGAACTCCCTGGTTAGCACTAGTGAGGTAATCTGACTGATAGACCTGTCTTCCTCTAAAGGAAAATACCCTTGCCTGAAACAATTCACTCTTTGCTAGTAACTTTCTTGTTCTACTCCTTTCTGCCTATAAAAGTGGAAGAATTCCACTTTCATTTTGTACATCTCCTTGGAGCTTCTGCTAGGTGGGATGTTGCCCAATTCATGAATTGTGGATTAAAGCCAGTTAGATCCTTAAATTCACTCAGTGAAATTTAGTAATTTTAGCAAGGCTGATATATTTCTCCACTTATCATTAATTTCATCAGTATTTGGTAATTTTCAGCATACAGAGCCTGCACATATTTTGTTACATTCATACCTTAGCATTTCATTTTTTTATGCTATTGTAAATAATGTAAAAATTCAATTTATTTATTTTTAGTGTATAGAAATACAATCGATTTTGTATATTGATTTTGTAACCTGTGTCCTTGCTAAATAAATTTATTAGTTCCATAGCTAGTTGTAGGCTTCATGAGATTTTTTTTTAAATGTTTATTTATTTATTTGTTTGTTTGTTTGTTTGTTTGTTTTAAATGTTTATTCATTTTTGAGAAAGAGATGGGTGAGAGCAGGGGAAGGGCAGAGAGACAGGCAGACACATAGAGTTCGAAGCAGGCTCCAGGCTCTGAGCTGTCAGCACAGTGCCAAACATGGGGCTTGAATCCATGAACCGTGAGATCATGACCTGAGTTGAAGTCAGATACTTAACTGACTGAGCCACCCAGGCTCCCCAACTTCATGAGATTTTGTATGTTAAAAATAATATTTCAACTTTTTCAATTATTTAAGAATAGAGAATTTTATTTCTTTTCCAGTTAACCTTTATAACTTTTTTGCCTTCTTCTTTTCCTTCCTTTCCTTCTCTTCTACCCCTCCCTCCATCCCACTCCTCATTGTGCTTGCCAGGACAGGGATAAATAGGATTAGTGAAAATGGACATACTTGCCTTTTTTCTGATCTTAGGGGGAAAGCCTTTTACCATTAAGTAAATTGTTAGCTGTAGTATTTTGGTAGATGCTTTTTATCAGGGTAAGGAAATTCCCTTCTATCTTTGTTTAGACTTTTAAAAAAATTATTAATGGGTGTTGAGTTTTGTCTAATTCTTTTTCTCCATCTACTGAACTCATCATATGTTTTTTCTTCTTTAGTCTATTAATATAGAGATTTACACTGACTGATTTTTTCTTTTTTTTTTCTTTTCTTTTCTTTTCTTTTTTTTTTTTTTACTTCACAAGTCACCTTTATTTTTACAAATAAGGAAATCATAGCAAATAATATTCAAAGCCTGGATCCAGGAACAGTAGTAAGCTTTCATTTGGGTTTGGGATGAATATTCAGAGGGGGCATTTTAATATTATAATAAAGCAAAGGTAACTATCAGACATTTTCTGATTCATCTACACAGGCTTCATCCTGAAGTGTTTCTTCTTCTGTTCCAGCAATTTGTTAGTTAGTTTCTAAAAGATGAAACTGACAGGCAGTAGCTTCTAAAAGTCTCCTGAGTTGAGAAGGTCAGTCTTGAGTTCAAGGGGTTAAGTCTTCCCAGTGATAACTCTCTGTGACAGTCTCTGTAACAAAATCCCATTGTGCATTCAATATGAACTGGGAAAAATTTTCCTCACTAGTTGAACTTCAGGGTTTTCCTCCCAGTATAAATCCTACTCTGTGTGATATAATATCCTTTTTTTTTTTTTGTATATGTTGTTGATTTGGTCTGCTAGTATTTTATAGAGGATTTTTATATCTATGTTCATGAGGGATATTGATCTGGAGTTCTCTTTTGTTGCAATGTTTTGTCTAGTTTTGGTGTTAAAGTTTTGCTAGATTCATAAGATGAATTGGGAAGTGTTCCTGTCTCTTCAGTTTTCTGGAACTGTTTTGTAGAACTGGTATTATTTCTCCCTTAAATTAGTTTAGTAGAATTCACCAATGAAACCATCTGGGCCTGGAGTTTTCTTTGTTGGAAGGTTTTAAAACTACAAATTTAATTTTTTCAATAGATAAATGACTATTCAGGTTATCTCTTTCTTTTTTTAATGCTTATTTATTTTTGAGAGAGAGAGTGTGTGTGTGTGAGCAGAGGAGGAGCAGAGAGACAGGGAGATACAGAATCGGAAGGAGGCTCCAGGTTCTGAGCTGTCAGCACAGAGCCTGATGTAGGACTTGAAGTCATGAACCAGAAGATCATGACCTTGTGAACCATAAGATCATGACCTGAGCCAAAGTCGGACACTCAAACAACTGAGACACCCAGGCGCCCCTGTGTTATCTCTTTCTCATTTTAGTTTTGGTGGTTTTTCATCTTTCAAGGAAATGTTCTGTTTTGTCACAGTTTTGTGTGTGTATAATTTTTGATAGTCTCTTATTACACTTTTAATATCTGCAGGGTCTTTAGAGTGATATCCTCCTTTATTTCCAGTATTGGTATTTTGTCTTTTTTTTCTTTTCTTGGTTGATTTGGCTAGAGGCTTTTTCTTCTTTTTTTTAAATAGTTAATTGTCAAAAAAAATAGTTTGTTGTCAAGTTGGTTTCCATATAACATCTAGTGCTCATCCCCACAAGTGCCTTCTTCCATGCCCATCACCCTCCTTTCCCTCTTCCCCACTCCCATCAGCCCTCAGTTTGTTCTCAGCATTCAAGAGTCTCTCATGGTTTGCCTCTCTCCCTCTCCCCAACTATTTTTCCCCTTCTTCTCCCCCATGGTGCTTCATTAAGTTCCTCCTAATCCTCCTATATGTGCAAACATATGGTATCTGTCCTTCTCTGCCTGACTTACTTCGCTCAGCATAACACCTTCAAGGTCCATCCATGTTGCTACACATGGCCAGATTTCATTCTTTCTCATTGCCATGTAGTATTCCATTGTATAGATAAATCACATCTTGATCCATTCATCAGTTGATGGACACTTAGGCTGTTTCCATGTTTTGGCTATTGTTGAGAATGCTGCTATGAATATTGGGGTACATGTGCCCCTATGCATCAGCACTCCTGTATCCCTTGGGTAAGTTGCTAGCAGTGCTCTTGCTGGGTCATAGGGGAGTTCTATTGTTAGTTTTTTGAGGAACCTCCACACTGTTTTCCAGAGGGGCTGCACCAGTTTACATTCCCACCAGCAGTGTAGGAGGGTGCCCATTTCTCTACATCCTCCCTAGTATCTAGAATCTTCTGATTTGCTCATTTTAGCCACTCTGACAGGCGTGAGGTGGTATCTCAGTGTGGTTTTGATTTGTATTTCCCTGATGAGGAGGGATGCTGGGCATTGTTTCATGTGTCTGTTGGCCATCTGGGTGTCTAGAGGCTTTTTCTTTATTCCTGAAGTTTCAAGTTTTCCTCTGGGATTGCTTCTCGTCAACTTAAAGAGTTTCCTTTAGCATTTCTTTTAGTACAAGTCTGTTGTCTGTCAAATTTCTCTTAGTTTTCCTTAATCTGAGAATGTTTTTGTTTTACCTTCTTTTTTTTAAGACAGTATTTTTTTTATTAGTTGATTTGTTTTTTGAGAGCGAGAGCAAAAGCAAGCAGGGGAGGGGCAGAGAGAGAGAGAGGGAGAGAAAGAATCCCAAGTGGGCTCCATGCTGTCAACACAGAGTCCAATGTGGGGCTCAAACCCACAACTGTGAGATCATGACCTGAGCCAAAATCAGGAGTCCGTCACTTAACCAACTGAGCTATCCAGGTGCCCCTGTTTTACCTTCTTCTTATAGGATATTTTTACTGGATATCAAATTCTGGATTGATAGTTCTTTTCTTACAATAATTTAAAATGTTGTTTCACTGTTTTCTAGCCTCTGTGAGAAAAATATTTATTTACTGTGTGTGTGTGTGTGATAGAGAGAGAGAGAGAGAGAGAGAGAGAGAGAGAGAGAGAGAACGAACCAGCAGGGGAGGGGCAGAGAGAGAGGGAGAGAGAATCCCAAGCAGGCTCTCCTGACAGTGCAGAGCCCGATGTGGGGCTCAATACCATGGACCATGAGATCATGATCGGAGCCAAAATCGAGTCAGGCACTTAACTGACTGAGCCATCCAGGTGTCCCTAGCCTCTGTGATTTCTGATGAGAAACCTGTTGTCCCTCAAACTGTGTTTCCCCTATATGTAATGTGTTGTTTTTCTCTGCCTGCTTTCAAGATCTTTGAAAACTTTTTTGGGGTTTTCAGTTTGATTATGATGTATTTGGACATGGTTTTCTTTGAGTTTATCCTCTTTGGAGGTTTCTGAGGTTCTTTAACCTGTAAATTTATGTCTTTCCCCCAATTTTGGAAATTTTCAGTTTTTATTTCTCCATTATTATTATTATTTTTCCTGCACTAATATTTTCTTTTCTTCTGGGACTCTAATGACATGAATGCCAGACATTTTGATATTGTCCCACAAGTCCCAAGGCTCTGTTAATTTCTCAATTTTTTTCTTTTTGTTCTTCATATTGGATCATTTTTATTGACAAGTCTCCAAATTTACTATTTTCTCTACATCTTAATTTTGTTATTGAGGCCACCCAGTGAATTTTTTTATTACAAATATTTTATTTCTCAGTTCTAAATTTTCCATTTGACTTTTCTCAGTATTTTCTATGGAGAATTTCTGTCTTTCCATTCTTTTAAGGGTGTTTGTCTTTACCTAATAGAGAATGGTTATAATAATTGCTTTAAAGTCTTTGTCTTATAATTTCAACATTTGGGTCATCTCAGTATTGAATCTGTTGATTGTCTCTTCCTTTGGAAATTGGTCATATTTTATTAGTTCTTAATATGTTGAGTATATTTGAGTTGTAGTTTAATCATTTTGTATATTATGTTGCAAGACTGTGGGTCTTGTTGAACTCTTTTGGATAATGTTACTTTTGTTTATTTTGTCTGACAATTAACCCTATTTAGGTTCAGAACATAAATTCCATTTGACTTTCTGTGGGAGGTGATTCTAATATCAGTTAAATTTTTGAAGTTTTTGCTGTGTTATTTTGGTCTGTTCCCTGCATGTACCATGCAGTAGTGGTTTGGAACTCGGGTTGTCACTGGTATTGTAAGTTCAGCTCTCAAAGCCTTTGTTATACTTCTTTGGTTGTGCATGCACAGTGAGACAAGAACCTGCACTGATTTATATAGAATTAGGGGATCTCCTTTTCCTGCTCTCTCTTCTGTGAGATTCCCCTCCCTCCACTCTCCAGATCCCAGGAGCCCCTATGGCTGTCCTCTTGCAAATTTCTCTTGGAATTGTAGCCACCCTTATTGCCATGCAATTTTGTGCTTCTGCCATGCAAAATTCTGCAGTTTTGCCCTGAGTCCAACCTCAGAGCAAACCAGCATGAGGAAAGTGAGGGATAAACATAATAGGGCTTTCATATACATTCTTTATACAATAGAGGCTCCTTTCTTTTGTTCATCTATTCAGAGGGACAGGTTTTCTCTTGAAGTTTTTAAGTTCTTAGAGTGCTACTGAGGCAGCGTGCAGCTACTAACTCTAGCTATGCCAGGAGAGAATAAAAACCACCAATACAAGGATTCTTCCCAAAGCCTTCAGCTTACAAAGTCCCTTTTCCATTTTACCTAGTCTTTTGGTGAGAAAGATGATTCTTTTTCATGGAATTTTTTCTCTCTGTGAGCACTTTGCAGTTTTCCAACTTAATTTGCCCTGTGTCAAAGCAAAGAGGTAAAGGAAGAAAAAAAATCCAAGGAAATTCACCACCAGAGTTTTGGTCATTCTTTGGATCTTGACTTCCTTTTACAGTCTTTTTGCTTTACTTTTCAGAGTCCTCAGATAGTTGCTCCCCTCTGTCCCCAGCTTTATTGAGTTAAAATTAGTATACAAAAAATTGCGCAAAATTGATGTATATGATTTGATGAGTTTGGACATATACACCTTTGTTTCTATTACCACAATACACATAATAAACATACTCATCACTTCCAAAAGTTTCCTTGTGTCCCTTACTCCCCTTTTTCCTGGGTAAAAGCACTAAATGTGAGATTGACTCTTTTAAGAAATTTTAAAGTATACAATGCTTTGTTAACTATAGGCATGATGTTTTCTGGAACTTACTCTTCCTGTGTAACTGTAACTTCATACTCATTGAATAACAACTCCTACATCTCCCTCTCCCATTCCCTGGTAGCCTGGTATTTCTATTGTCTACTTCTATGTCTTGGACTTTTTTAGATGCTTCGTATAAGAGGAATCATGTAGTATTTGTCATTCCATGACTATTTCACTTAGCACATTGTCCTTTGGGTTCATCCATATTGCCCCAAGCGGCAGGATTTTCCTTCATTTTAAAGGTAGGGGCGCCTGGGTGGCTTAGTCGGTTAAGTGTCTGACTTTCGCTTAGGTCATGATCTCGGGGTTCGTGGGTTCGAGCCCCGCGTTGGGCTTTGTGCTGACTGCCAGCTCGGAGCCTGGAGCCTGTTTCAGTCTGTGACTCCCTCTCTCTCTGGCCCTCCCCTGCTCACGCTGTCTCTCTCTCTCTCTCTCCTAGAAATAAATTTAAAAAAAAAAACCATTAAAAATTTTAAAAAAAAAAGGCAGAATAATATTTCAGTGTGTGTGTGTGTGTGTGTGTGTGTGTGTGAAGAGTTGGATGCCTAACTGACTGAGCTACCCAGGCGCTTCATTTGAAATTTTAAAGTCAAGTTTTGGGGGTGCCTGGGTGGCTCAGTCAATTAAGCATCCAAATTTGGCTCAGGTCATGATCTCACAGCTTGTGAGTTCAAGCCCCGCATTGAGCTCTGTGCTGATACCATGGAGCCTGCTTCAGATTCTCTGACTTTCTCTCTCTACTGTGCCTCTCTGTCTCTCTTTCTCAAATAAATAAAATAAAACATTTAAAAAATCCGTTAAGTCAGATTTTATTTGTTTGTTTGTTTTGATTTTTGCTATTGAGTTGTAGGAGTTCTTTATATATTTTGGATATTAAGCCCTTATCAGACATATAATTTGTAAATATTTTCTCTTATTTCACAGGTTACTTTTTTCATTGTTTTCTTTGCTGTGCAGATGGTTTTTAGTTTGATGTCATTCCGCTTATCTATGTCTACTTTTGTTGGCTGTGCTTTTGGTGTTATATCCAAGAAATGAATACTGAGACCAATGTCAAGAGGATTTTCCCTTATATTTTTTAATAGGAGTTTTATGCTTTCAAATCTTATGTTCAAATCTAATTCATTTTCAGTTAGTTTTTGTGTATGGTGAAAGATAAGGGTTCAATTTTATTCTTTAGGATGTAAATATGTAGTTTCCCCAATACCATTTATTGAAGAGACTATCCTTTTTCCATTGTGTATTTTTGTCACCCTTGTCAAAAATCAATTGACTATAAGGATTGCAGAGAAGGACAGATACCATATGTTTTCACTTATAAGTGGAACAGGAGAAACTTAACAGAGGACCATGGGGGAGGAGAAGGGGAGACTCTTGAATACTAAGAACAAACTGAGGGCTGATGGGGGTGGGGGAGAGGAGAAGGGGGTGGTGGGCATGGAGGAGGGCACTGTTGGGATGATCACTGGGTGTTATATGGAAACCAACTTGACAATAAACTATAAAAGAAAAAAAATCAATTGACTATATACATTTGGGGTTTTTTTCTGGACTTTCTGTTGTGTTCCATTGGTCTATATGTCTATTTTTATGTCAATACCATACTATTTTTATGTCTGTAGCTTTGTAATATTTTGAATCCAGGAAATGTGATGCCTTTAGCTTTATTGTTCTTGATAAAAATTGCTTTAAATTTTTGGGGTCTTTTGTGGTTTCATATAAAATTTAGGATTGTTTTTTCCATTGCTGTATAAAAGTATTTGGGATTTTGATAAGGATTGCGTTGAGCCTGTAGATTGCTTTGTGATTCTTTCAATCCATGAATGTGGATGTCTTCTTATTTAGGTAGTTGTTTTTTGTATTTTGTCTGGAGCTTTTAGTTTTAATCAGTGGAAGAGAAAGATTTCATTGGGTTTACTCTATCTTCATCAAAACCAGAAGACTTGGGGATTTTTCTTTGAAATTTTTTTATCTAAATTCTCTCTCCCTCTCTCTCTCTCTATATATATATATTTTTACAAATAGTTTATTGTCAAATTGGTTTCCATATAACACCCAGTGCTCATCCCCACAAGTGCCCTCCTCCATGCCCATCTCCCCCCTCTCCCCCCACATCCATCAGTCCTCAGTTTGTTTCTCAGCATTCAAGAGTCTCTCATGGTTTGCCTCTCTCCCTTTCCCCCACCATTTCCCCCCTTCTTCTCCCCCTTGGTCCTCAGTTAAGTTCCTCCTAATCCTCCTATACGTGCAAACATATGATATTTGTCCTTCTCTGCCTGACTTGTTTCACTAAGCATAACACCCTCAAGGTCCATCCATGTTGCTACACATGGCCAGATTTCATTGTTTCTCATTGCCATGTAGTATTCCATGGTATAGATAAACCACATCTTCTTGATCCATTCGTCCCTTGATGGACACTTAGGCTCTTTCCATGTTTTAGCTATTGTGGAGAGTGCTGCTATGAACATTGGGGTACGTGTGCTCCTATGCATCGGCATTTCTGTATCCCTTGGGTAAATTCCTAGCAGTGCTATTGCTGGGTCATAGGGGAATTCTATCTTTGAATTTTTTAAAAAAATTTTTTTTTGAAGTTTTTTTTATTTATTTCTAGGAAAGACAGAGAGAGAGAGACAGCGTGAGCAGGGAAGGGTCAGAGAGAGAGGGAGTCACAGGCTGAAACAGGCTCCAGACTCTGAGTTGGCAGTCAGCACAGAGCCTGATGCGGGGCTCGAACCCACGAACCGCGGGATCATGACCTACGCGAAGGTCGGACGCTTAACTGACTAAGCCACCCAGGTGCCCCTCTATCTTTGAATTTTTAAAAATATTAATAGATGTAATAAAAGATTTGGAGCACAACTAACTTAAGTCATTGAAGAATTGATCCTCCTGGAACACGAAAAGATGGGAGACCTATGAGGTTCTACGCTGAGGCCACCTTCTACTCACCTTCTTATCTCCCCTAGGAGGCTGTGATGAAACAGTTTTTCATTGCCTTCTAGATTTTAATGAGATATAAGGCTTGCCGTTCTGTCCCACCATTCTGTATAGAGCTGCAGAATGTAGATTCACTTCACTGTGGTCTGGAATTAGCTCCTCAGCAATAGGATATCCTATAGCATATATTACAGTCATCTGGCCCCTTTTATTTTGGGACCATCTTTTGGTGTGTAGGACAAGCACCATGGGGAGATGGAACCTTTGTCAATACTTCTTTTTGTTGTTCATGTAAGTTATAAACTATCTGAATATAAACTCTTGTAACTTTACTAACTGAGAAGTCAGTCCTTGATCTTTGCTTTATCTTGTCTTGTTTGTGCTTAACATTAATCAGTTGTTATTACAAACTTTGTATTCTTTTTTTTTTATGTTTTATTTATTTCTAGCAGAGAGAGACAGCGTGAGCAGGGGAGGGTCAGAGAGAGAGGGAGTCACAGACTGAAAACAGGCTCCAGGCTCTGAGCTGGCAGTCAGCACAGAGCCCGACGTGGGGCTCGAACCCACGAACCGGGAGATCATGACCTAAGCGAAAGTCAGACGCTTAACCAACTAAGCTACCCAGGCGCCCCTGTATTCTTATATTTTCAACAAATGGGCTCGGATCCCTACTGACATGCATTATTGGAGAATTAAAAATTTTTTTTCATCATGGTAAGATATAAATAACACAAAATTTATCCTTTAAACTATTTTTAGTGTGCAAAATGGTGACATTAATGACACTTAAAATGTGCTGCCATCACCACTATCCATTTCAAGAACTTCTTCATCTCAAGCAGGAAATCTGTACCTATTAAGCAATAACTCCAATCTGCCCTATTTCTGTCCCCTGGTAATCTGTGTTTTACTTTCTGTCTCTGAATTTGCCTATTTAAGGTGCCTCATATAAGTGGAATCATAAATACTTGTACTTTAAATTTTTTTTAAGTTTCATTTATTTATTTGAGAGAGAGGGAGAGTGCATGAGCAGGGAAAGGACAGAGAGGAGAGAGAGAGAGAATCCCAAGCAGGCACCTCAGTGTCAGTGCAGAGCCAGCTGTGGGGCTGGAACTTGTGAACGGTGAGATCATGATCTGAACTGAAATTGGGAGTCAGAAGCTTAACTGACTGAGCCACCAGGTGTCCCCAATATTTGTACTTATATGTCTGGCTTATTTCACTTAGCATAATGCTTTCAAGGTTCATTTTCTTGGAACTTTTAATTTCGATATAATTTTAAACTTAAAAAAAGTTACAAGAATAATACAAAGAATTCCCATGTGACTTTTATCCAGATCTCCCAAATGTAACATTTTACCACATTAGCTTTTAATTTTCTCACTCTCTTGTCTTTCTCTACTCTTTCTTTCTCTCTCCATATATATGTGTATATGTATATATACACATGTACACACACATACATATACTTTTTT
Organism: Proteles cristata cristata; assembly: GCA_017311185.1. NCBI lineage: Eukaryota > Metazoa > Chordata > Mammalia > Carnivora > Hyaenidae > Proteles > Proteles cristata. The sequence goes on from JAESUZ010000341.1 coordinate 318,487, forward strand.
TCTGAACCATTTGAGAATTAGTCATAGACATGATATGTTTTTACCCGTAAATAATTCTAAAAAGAAGGACATTAATATCATATGTGTGCACGTATAGGAGGATTAGGAGGAGCTTAACAGAGGACCAAGGGGGAGAAGAAGGGCAGAAATGGTGGGGGAAAGGGGGAGAGGCAAACCATGAGAGACTCTTGAATGCTGACAAAAACTGAGGACTGGTGGATGTGGGGGGAGGAGGGGTGGGCATGGAGGAGGGCACTTGTGGGGATGAGCACTGGGTGTTATGTGGAAACTAATTTGACAATAAACTATTTGTAAAAAATTAAAAAAAAAGGACATTATATTTACAAAACCACTGAAAATCAGGGATTAACACTGATGTAATACTACTACCTAACTTATAGAACTTATTCATATTTTGCCAAGCATTCCAAATGTAGAGAAAAATCCAGATTATATGCTGCATTCATTTGTCATGTGTCTGTAGTTTCTTTTCATTTTGAACAGTTGCTTATATTTTCTTAGTATTGCATGACATTAAAATTTCTGAAGAGTAAAGACCAATTTTTTTGACTTGGGAGAATTTTAAATCTACTTCTTTTTTTTTCTGTTTTATTTATTTCTAGGAGAGAGAGAGAGAGACAGCGGGAGCAGGGGAGGGTCAGAGAGAGAGGGAGTCACAGACTGAAAGAGCCTCCAGGCTCTAAGCTGGCAGTCAGCACAGAGCTCGACGCGGGGCTCGAACCCATGAACCGCGAGATCATGACCTAAGCGAAAGTCGGACGCTCAACCGACTAAGCCACCCAGGCGCCCCTGACTTGGGAGAATTTTAAAAACTACTGCTGGACCTCACTCCACAATTTTCTGTTTAATTGCTTAGAGGTGAGACATGCACATTGCTATGTTAACATTACAACAAAAACTTTCCAGGTAGTTATAATATGTAGCCATGCTGGAGAAACCCTGGGCTTGGGATTTTAGATTTCATTTTTTGATGGCTGATTAATATTCCATTGTATGTATTCCCCACATCTTCTTTTATGAACATTAATCTTTTTTATTATTTATTTATTATTTTAAAATTTAAATTCAAGTTAGTTAGCATATAGTGTAGTATTGGTTTCAAGAGTAGAACCCAGTGATTCATCACTTACATATTACATCCAGTGCTCATCCCAACAAGTGCCTTCCTTAATGCCCATTACCCCTTTAATCTATCCCTCCACCAATCTCCCTTCTAGCAACCCACAGTTTGTTCTCTATATTTGAGTCTCTTATGGTTTGCCCACTCTCTGATTTTTATCTTATTTTTCCTTTTCCCCACCATGTTCATCTCTTGTGTTTCTTAAATTCCACATATGAGTGAAATCGAATGATATTTGTCTTTCTCTGCCTGACTTATTTCCCTTAGCATAATACACTCTAGTTCCATCTATGTTGTTGCAAATGGCAAGATTTCATTCTTTTTGATCTCAGAGTACTATTCCATTGTGTGTGTGTGTGTGTGTGTGTGTGTGTGTGTGTGTGTACATATAAGCCCAACGCTGGACTCGAAGCCATGAACCGTCGGGCGCTTCACTGACTGAGCTACCCGGGCACCCCAGAAAACTTCATTAAAAAGTTCTGAGTAACAAAAGCAGGCCACAAAATTATATGTACACAGTTTGATCCCCAAATTATTATGATTATGCCTGTGTGTGTGTGTGTGCACACACACATATGTTGCAAGGAGTGTTATATGTGCATACAATAACATAAATAAAACCTATAAGGAAAATGGTTAGAGTTTATCTCTGGATGCTGGATGACTTAAAAACACTTTTCAATAGTAATCATGTTCCATACCATATGGAAATACTCAGTTACAGTTTGATAATAAACAGAGAACAAGCAGAGATGAGATACACAGTTAGAACAAAGAATTTTTTTAGGAAAAAAGCAATCTTGATATCATTTGGGTTCCTGGATCCAGTCATGTATAAATCTAGCTCCCCACTGCCCTTCCCATTATTATGTTGAATATACAAATATGTTACTCTCATGTTGTTTTCTTCTGGTTTTGTTTTGCCTTATGTAGTTTCTAAAAATTATTTATTTAATTATTAAAACTTTTTTTCATGTTTATCTGTTTATTTTGAGTGAGAGAGAGAGAAAGAAAGAGAGAGAGAGAGAGAGACAAAGCTTGAGCAGGGGAGGGCAGACAGAGAGGGAGAGAGAATCCCAAGCAGGCTCTGTGCTGTCAGTGCAGACCCTGATGTGGGGCTTGAACAGTGAGATCATGACCTGAGTTGAAATCTAGAGTTGGATACTTTACTGAGTCACCCAGGTGCCCCTGCATTATTTAGGTTTAAATTGGGTTTTAACACTTGATTCAAATTTGTGTGTTGTTTTAGTTAACCAAGTTTGTGGTAATTTCTTACAGCAACTATAGAAACTAATACAGGTGCCCACCCTTACTTTCATCCTTCTTTCTTTTGGGACAGCTGGATATTCAAGATGCATCTGTCAATCATAACGTGGGCTGTGGCTGAGATCTGACTTATCACTCCTTCTATAGGACTACATGCAATACTGAAATGATTAATAAATGGAAAGACTAAACCAGATCTTTTGGGTTATATGATGCAAAGAACTCATATGGAGTTTTTCAACAAATACAAAGGCCTTTTCTTCTAAGTAGCTAATTTAATACTGAATTGAACTATAGTTAATAATACTGTCTTATATACTTGAGAGTTGCTAAGGGAGTAGATCTTAAATCTACTTTTGTTCTGGGCACAGTACAAATGGTAATTATGTGAGTGATGGAGGTGTTAGCTAACCTCATTATGGTTATCATTTTGCAATATATACATGTATCAAACTATCATGTTATACACCTTAAACTTATACAATGTTATATGCCAATTATATCTCAATAAAACTGGAAAAAATGCTGAATTGATAAAGTTAACTAGTTTTATATAAATTAATACCTTTCCTTTCAAAATGATTATATTAAAGTATAATTTATTTGTATCTCACCAGATTAATCAAATTTACATTCACTGAAGTTGTTTATTTTTGCCCTGAATTCAGTGATTGCCGTTGTTCTCCCCCAGCTGTTCTTTAGACAGACTCTGAGGCCTAGTAGCTCCCTAAAATATCTGGGCCCCCCACCCAAGCTGTGAAAAGGAAAATTTCCCAGAAAGAGGGTGTGACAGTGCTCATAAGGTGATTACTGTTTCTTGCTTCAGAGACAGGTGTGAGTTGAAGAGGGTGGTGCCAGCCTCTTAGGTCAAACTCCTCCTAAATTGAGCAGGTAAAAACATGCCCCTGCCTGACTCAGCTGGAGGAATGAAAGAATACCATCCCAAAGCCTAGTGTTCCTTTCTAAACCTCAGCATCATGGAACTGGGGCTGCCTTATGGATCATGTGAAGACAGTGAGCTCAGAGTAGAAGCGAGAATTACCCAAGTTCAAATGCTATGACAATGGCAGAGAATCCCAGGGCTCTGCCTTTGACCCCAGGCTGCCTCTTATTTGGTAAATACTTATTGGGTACGAGCTGTGTGCAGGATGCAGTGGTGCTCCAATTTGCCTATATGCTTCTAGTCTCATGCTATGTCTTCTCTGTCTAGCCCAGTTAGCTCCTTTCCCCTGGATCATTATCATTGATCTTTTGTGACACTGCTCACATCTTGGGGAGCTTTCTCTGACCCCTGCCTGTCAGGACACAGTTTTCATTCAATGCTTTACCTGAAATCTCTAGAGCACTGTGTGGGTGTTTTTGTGATAGCACTTGTGACTTATCAAACTGCCTGAGGGGTGAAATGAAGGCAAGTATCAAGAGTTCTGGTTTCAGCTGAGCCAGGAGGCCTCACTAGGCCCAGTGTCCCATCTGTGAAAGGCGGAGAATGGGTTTTGCCATCAATAGTGAGCTTTTCAGGGTCAACCTTAAAGCTATTTAATTTCCCGGTCTTCCAAAGGATCTTAGCAAGTTGCAACTGAGGAGAGCAGATTTAGAAATGCAGACCAGTTGGTTTTCTGGGTGCAGTGAGCTGGCTTTGCCAAGTCTCAACTCTGGGCTCCTTAGTGAGGTAGCTGAGGAGCCATGATGGCTCTGTTATATGTGTGTAATCAGGGAACTGCGATAACAGTATTTGAGACTCTGCTCTTGTTAAACATTTTTTGCAGTAGGGGTATGTTGGTATGACTTAGGTTATCGTATAAATTGTGTACCTTCTGAGAGGGGAGTGTGTGGTTTATTGGCCTCTGAAAGTACTAGCCTCATTATGTGATAAGGCTCAATTTATGAGCCTTGTAAAGGTCGCAGAGGAAGAGCCAAGGGTCCTGAGCTGAGCAGAGCTCCCTGGAGTCTCCTCTCCAATGCTCAACCCAGAGGCCATCAAGACTTTGGGCCCCTATCAGAACCTGAGTCTGGCACAGCTGGAAATGTGGGAAAAGAGACACTACCATGTTGGGATCTCTGAGAAGATGAAAGAAGCCAATGGGCCAGGGAGGCAGGGAGATACTAGTGGAGCTGAGTTGCTGAGAATCTCATGGTTTCACAGAGGACCTGTAGGTCAGAGAGGAGAAGAGATTTGTTGGGGTGACGTGGTGAATGAGGAGTGGAGCAGGGACTGGGAGCCAAATTCTGAGTTCCTGCTGAGGGTTTTTTTTTTTTCTTCCCAGGACAGCCTCTCTGGGCACCTTTGAATTTTTCTACTCACCCCCTTTATATAGGTATAATTGACAAATATAATTATATGTATGTATATATTTTTTTTAAATATATTTTTACAGTGGTATATATTAAAGAGTGCATTACAATGATTTGATATATGTATGCTTTGTGGGCACATTTTTAATGTGTGGTTAAGAGTAATGGATTTAAACCTAGTTCTGTCCTTTATGAGTTACTTAATCCAAGTCTCAGTGTTCTTATCTATAAATTGAGGATAATAGCACCTATCATATAGGAGTTTTGTAAGGATTAAAGAGGAGGATAATGTTTGTTAAGCACTTGTTACGGTGGTCAATAAATGATGGCAATCATTGCTATCATTGCTTAATGATAGTTCTTTTGTTATTATTCTAACAATGGTCTCCAGGGAATCATTACTTGGGTCTAAGAGAGGGGAGGGTTTGGTGCAAGAACTTGAACTTCACCCTCTTCTCTGATCTTGTTCCCCTGGCCTGAACACTTTATCTCCTTTCTCCTACAGATTAGGACTTGTTCTGGCTGTGACCATTGCCTAACACGCACACATATGATGACAGAAATCTTGAGGGCCTCAGGCCACTTCAGGTCACGTAAACATTTTTTGCACGTAATTTCCAAAGATGGTCTCTCTCATACTCTCTGAGTCTTGCACTCTGTCCTGAGGAGGGCCTCTAAAGTGATTTGGGAGATATTCATGCTACCTCTTCTAACTTTTAGGGCAATGGACTTCCTCGTTTAAGATCTTTTTTAAAGATAATAATTTAATTTAATTTAATTTTAAAGGTATTAAATTAATTAAATTTAAGGAGTCTTACTTCTACCTTTCTTTGAGCCTCCCCTGAAGATGGGATTTAATGCCTGTGGAAACTGAATCCCAGAGAATTGAAGTCACTAGCTCAAGGTCAAAAAGCAAATTAGAAGCAGACTCAGGACTTGAATCCAGGAATCTTGATTTCTAGTCCAATGCTCTTACCTTATGAAATTCCTGGAAGAATTCCTGTCACTGGATTAAGTGGCATCCAAGGTCTTTAACAACATAGTCCTGAGTCTGTCTCTTAAACCTTCATTCTTATTCTCTTCATGCTTTCCTCTCAGGGGCCTTGCATTTTCTCTCTACCTGGGAGAACCTTCTCCCAGGCATCACGTGGCTGAGTTCCTCGTTCCTTCCGTATGGTTCATAAGGGGTCCTGTTTGATCACCCTGCCTTTTTATGACCATCTTTATCTCCGTATTCTGGTTTATTTTCCTTTCTAGCACTTATCATTGCCTGATCTATTATATGCACTATATGCTTGTTTTTTCAAAATTTATCCTCTACAACTAGAATGTGAATGAGGATACGGTCTTCTTCATTGTGGTACCTCTAATGCCTAAATCAGTTCGTGTGGCACATAGAAAGTATTCAATAACAATTTATTGAATTATATGAACAGATACAGAAAATTTCCCTTCATACTGGACTATTCCTGTTCCCTAGCTTTTGCCCATGCAATTCCCTCTACCTGTTATACTGGACAAGATTTATACATTAAATATGTATTTTACATTAGATAAGTTTCTTCCTTCCTCCCTCCCTTCCTTCCTTCTTTCCTTCCTTCCTTCTTGAGGTATAATTGGCATATAAAATTCAGGTGTACAATGTAGTAATTTTATATTGTATATACTGCAAAATTATCATCACAATAAGTCTAGTTAACACATTATTACCATATATACTTACAATTTTTTCCTTGTGATGAGATCTTTTAAGAAGTACTCTCTTAGCAACTTTCAAAATATCATACAATGTTATTAACTATAGTCCCGATGTTGTTTATTATATCCCCAAGACTGAATAATTTTATAACTGGAATTTTGTACTTTTTGACCACCTTTACTCATTTTGACCACCCCCCACACCTCTGCCTCTCGCAACTACCAGTCTGTTCTCTGTATCTATAGATTCTTCTTTTTAGATTCCACATATAAATGAGGTCATATGGTATTTGTCTTTCTCTGTCTGACTTTTAAATAAGTATTTTTATGTTGCCTTCTCTGTAAAGCCTTTCTTGGTTCCTCAAAGATACTAATAGATCTGTGTTAAACTCAGAACTGAAAATTACCTGCCTGGGATCATCTTTTGCCTACACCTGTACTTATGTAGATGTACACTTATGTTAAACCTTTCTCTATATAAGGTATTATAAAAAAGAGGTGGGAAAATGCTCTGTACATAGGAAAGAGTGATACACATACACATATAAGAGCTTGTCTTTCCTTTTTTTAATTAATTAACTCCTTTAAGGTATAATTTACATATAATCAAATACACAAATTTTAAGTATACAAATTTGATGAATTAAAAAAATATATAGTTTTTATTTAAGTATAATTAACACAATTTTGTATTAGTTTCAGGTATACAATACATTGAGTCAAAAGTTGTATACATTACTTAGTGCTTACCATGCTAAGTACAGTCATCATCTGTTATCATAGTTTGGCGAGTTTTGACAAATGTTTATATCCATGTAACTACCATCTCAACCAAGTTATAGAACACTGACAATACCCCAGAAAGTTCTCTCATACCCTTCTGCAGCCATTCATCCTTTTCCTGTCCCAGACAGCTATGTTCTGTTTTCTTTCTTTTTTAATGATTAACTTAAAACTTTTTTAATGTTTTATTTATTTTTGAGAGAGAGACAGACTGTGAGTGGGGGAAGGGTAGAGAAAGAGGGAGACACAGAATCTGAAGCAGGCTCCAGGCTCACACTGTCAGCTCAAGCCCGATAAGGGGCTTGAACTCACAAACTGTGAATCATGACCTGAGCTGGAGTTGGTCTTTTAACTGACTGAGCCACCCGAACGCCCCTGTTATATTTTCTATGACCATAGAGCATGCTCTAGAACTATATACAAGTGGAATAATACAATAGGTACTTTTATGTTTGCTCTCTTTTCTCAATTCATTGTCTATGAGATTCATCTATGTTGCTCTCTGGATCAGTAGTTTGTTTCTTTTTATTGATGAGTAACATTTCATTATTCAATGTTTATTCAATATTTATTCAAATATACTATAATTTGTTTACCCATTTACCTCTTTAAAAATTTTTTTGTAGTTTATTTGTTTTGAGAAAGACAGAGACAGCTCCATACTGCCAATGCAGAGCCTGGTACAGGGCTCAAATTCATGATATTGTGAGTTCATGATCTGAGTTGAAATCAAGAGATGCTTAACTGACTGAGCCACCCAGGTGCCTCCATTTACCTCTAAATGGACATTTGGGTTGTTTCTACTTTCTGGCTATTATGCATAAAGCTTCTCTGAACATTCATATACCAGGCTTTTTGTGGATATATGTTATCTTAGATCAGGCTGCTATAACACAACACCACTGATGTGGTAGCTTATAAATATCAGAAATTTATTTCTCATGGTTTCAGAGGTGGGAGTGTTCAACATCAAAGAGTCAGCATGGTCAAGTTTTGGTGAGCGCCCTCTTCTGGGTTCATAGCTATGACTTGTTTGTTAAAAATTGAAAACCTGGCACATGATTGATTCTTCACCTGGTGGAAGAAACTAGGGAGCTCTTTGGGGGCCTCTTTTTTATGGCAATAATCTCATTTGTGAGGCTCCAACCTCATGACCTAATCACCTCCAAAGACTCCACTTCCAATACCATTGCCCTTGGGGTTTAGGAGTCAACATATGAATTTTGGTGTGGACCCATTCAGATCATAGCCTATACTTTCACTTCTCTTGAATAAATATTTATTTTTTTTAATGTTTTACTTATTTTTGAGAGAGAGAGAGACAATGTGAGGAGGAGAGGGGCAGAGAGAGAGACACTCAGAATCCGAAGACAAGCTCCAGGCTCTGAGCTGTCAGTGCAGAGTCTGATGTGGGGCTCAAACCCAAGAACCGTGAGATCATGATCTGAGCTGAAGCTGGACACTGAACCAACTGAGCCACCCAGACGTCCCTTGAATAAATATTTAAAAGTGGAATTACAAGGCATAGCTTTAACTTTATAAGAAATTATGTTTGTTTTGAACAATGTTTTTGGAGAAGACAGAGCATTGGATTATGAGTTCAGAGACCATGCTGTGGCTTTGGACAAGTAAACTTCCTCTTTGAGTCTAAATTTCCACTATGGAATGAGGGGGTCAGTTGAATGCTCTTAACTCTTTTCAGCCAAAGAGTCTATCATTCTTTCTTTTTTTTTTAAAATTTTTTAATGTTTTATTTATTTCTAGGAGAGAGAGAGACAGTGTGAGCAGAGGAGGGTCAGAGAGAGAGGGAGTCACAGACTGAAACAGGCTCCAGGCTCTGAGCTGGCAGTCAGCACAGAGCCCAACGCGGGGCTCGAACCCACAAACCTTGCGAGATCGTGACCTAAGCGAAAGTCGGACGCTTAACCGACTAAGCCACCCAGGCGCCCCAAAGAGTCTATCATTCTTACAGTTTGTTAGAAATTGAAAACCTGGCACATGATTGATTCAGGCATTAAAAAACTGGTTCTTAAGGCTACTCACCAGCAGCATCCTGTGCTCCAGAGTCCTCCCTTATCAGGGCTATGTGTAATCATGCTAATGGCAGCTATATTCAAAGAGGCCTTTGCTCAGAAGAGCTCACAGCTCTTTCACATGGGGCCATGACTTTGGTGAATACTTAAGGAAGCCTTCCCAACCCAGGTGCTTTCCCAAGGAGTGGAGGTGAGAACAAGTGGGGTGTGACTCAGAATGAGTCAGAGTAAGACACTGACACTGGGACCTGGAATGACAACTACAGGCCAGAGAGCAGAACAAATGGACTTTCATAGTGGCCCACCACTAAAAATGAGACCCCGTGTTTGGGTCCACAGTCTACATTAGGATATTCAGTATAGTATTTATTTTCCTTCCTCTCTCTTGATTTCCTTCTTTCCCTTCCTTCCTCCTGATATCTATTGATTTAGTAAACAATACATTCCCATGGTTCATAAAGTACAAAGTGTATACAGAGAAAGCTTCCCAGCCATCCAAATTTTCTCCCTGAAGCCAACCAATTTTTCCAGTTTCCTGTGTATACAAGAGATCTTTTTTAAAAGTTTGTTTGTTTGTTTATAGGTAGGGGAGAGGTAGAGAGAGAGAAACCAAACCAGGCTCCATACTGTCAGTGCAGAACCTGACTTGGCCTCATACTCATGAACCATGAGATCATAACCTGAGCCAAAGTCAGACGCTCAACTGACTGAGCCACCCAGGTGTCCCCCCAAGAGATTTTTAATGTACACATAAGCAGATATGTATGTACATTCTTCTCCTACCCTATTTTACACTAATGTTAGCATACTATATGTTTTTCTGCACACTTTGATTTTTTTTTTTTTTTTTACAGCTTATTTACTTTTTGAAAGATCAGGGGAGAGGCAGAGAGAGAGGGAGAGGGAGGGAATTCCAAGCAGGCTCTGCACTGTCAGCATGGAGCCCAGTGCAGGGCTCAAACTCAGACTGTGAGATCATGACCTGAGCCAAAACCAAGATCCAGTGCTTAACTGATTGAGCCACTCAGGCGTCCCACTTTGATTTTTTAAAAAACTATTTTTATTTATTTCTAGGAGAGAGAGAGAGAGAGAGAGAGAGAGCAGGGGAGGGTCAGAGAGAGAGGGAGATACAGACTCCGAAACAGGCTCCAGGCTCTGAGCTGGCAGTCAGCACAGAGCCCGACGCGGAGCTCAAACCCACGAACATCGAGATCATGACCTAAGCGAAAGTCGGACGCTTAACCGACTAAGCCACCCAGGTGCCCCCCACTTTGATTTTTTAAAATCAAAATTACTTTGAGATCAATCCATATTTATACTAGAGTTTTATTTTATTTTCTTTTTTTAGTGTCTGTATTAACGTATTCAACCAGTTGTTTGTGAATGGGCTTTTAGTCTGCTTCTATCCTTTTTCTATTACAAATAGTGCTGCAATAAATAACTTTGAACAAACATCATTTTGCCTTTATGTAAGTCTATCTGTAGCATAAATTCTTAGAAGTAAAATTATTGGGTCATAAGTTGTATACATGTATATAACTTTATATATATTATATATTTTATGTTTATGTATATTTAGACTGTTTACATTTTGTTCATTTTTCTTTTGAGGTTGGTTATTATAGTTGCTATGAATGGTGACATTATGGATGAGCAAATCCTGTGGGCCAGTTCAGAGCAGTGTTAAGTTACAGAAAAACTAAATGAAAAGTATAGAGTTCCCATATTACCACTCCACTACCCCTATTCTCACTCTCTGTCACCATCAATATCCTCCACCAGAGTGGTACATTTGTTATAATTGATGAGCATACCTCACTATCATCCAAACTCTATAGTTTACATTAGAGTTCACTCTTGATGTTGTACATTCTATGAGTTTTGACACATGTATAATGGATACAAATGTATCTATCATTATAATATCATACAAAAATTTCGCCACCCTAAATTTTCTCTGTGCTCATGTATTCGTCCCCCTTTCCTCTCTAACTCCTAGCAACCATGAATCTTTTTACTGCTTCCATAGTCTTACCTTTTATGAAGTGTCATGTAGTTAGAATTATATATAGCCTTTTCAGATTGGCTGCTTTCACTTATTAATATACCTTTAACATTCCTCCATGTCTTTTTTTCCCTTAGAGATTTTTAAATTTATTTTATTTTATTTCAAAATTTCTTATTTATTTATTTAATTTATTTTTTAAAATTTACATCCAAGTTAGTTAGCATATAGCACAACAATGATTTCGGGAGTAGATTATTTAATGCCCCTTACCCATTTAGCCCATCCCCCCTTCCACAACCCCTCCAGTAACCCTCTATTTGTTCTCTATATTTAAGAATCTCATGGGGCGTCTGGGTGGCTTAGTCGGTTAAGCGTCCGACTTTCGCTTAGGTCATGATCTCGCGGTTCGTGGGTTCGAGCCCCGCGTCGGGCTCTGTGCTGACTGCCAGCTCAGAGCCTGGAGCCTGTTTCAGTCTGTGACTCCCTCTCTCTCTGACCCTCCCCTGCTCACGCTGTCTCTCTCTCTCTCTCCTAGAAATAAATAAAAACATTAAAAAAAAAAAGAATCTCTTATGTTTTGTCCCCCTCCCTGTTTTTATATTATTTTTGCTTCCCTTCCCTTATGTTCATCTGTTTTGTATCTTAAAGTCCTCATATGAATGAAGTCATATGATATTTGTCTTTCTCTGACTGACTAATTTCACTTAGCATGATACCCTCTAGTTCCATCAATGTAGTTGCAAATGGTTATATTTCATTCTTTTTGATTGCTAAGTAATACTTCATTGTATATATATATATATTCTCTGACTGACTAATTTCACTTAGCATGATACCCTCTAGTTCCATCCATGTAGTTGCAAATGGTTATATTTCATTCTTTTTGATTGCTAAGTAATACTTCATTGTATATACATATATATATATATACCACATCTTCTTTATCCATTCATCTATTGATGGACAAAAAAAAAAAGTAGTAGTGCAATTGCTGTGTTGTAGGGTAGTTCTATTTTTAATTTTTTGAGGAACCTCCATACTGTTTTCCAGAGTGGCTGTACCACTTTGCATTCCCACCAGCAGTGCAAAAGAGACCCTCTTTCTCTGCATCCTCACCAGCATCTGTTGTTGCCTGAGTTGTTGATATTAGCCATTCTGACGGGTGTGAGGTAGTATCTCATTGTGGTTTCTGATTTCTATTTCCTTGATGATGAGTGATGTTGAACATTTTTCATGTGTCAGTGGCCATCTGGATGTCTTCTTTGGAGGAGTGTCTATTCATGTCTTCTGCCCATTTCTTCACTGGATTATTTGTTTTTTTGGATGTTGAGTTTCATAAGTTCTTTATAGACTTTGAGTAGTAACCCTTTATCTGATACGTTGTTTGCAAATATCTTCTCCCATTCCATCAGTTGCCTTTTAGTTTTGCTGGTTGTTTTCTTTGCTGTGCAGAAGCTTTTTATTTTGATCAGGTTCCAATAGTTCATTTTTGCTTTTGTTTCCCCTGCCTCTGGACGTGTTGAGTAAGAAGTTGCTACAGCCAAGGTCAAAGAGGTTCTTGCCTGCTTTCTTCTTGAGGATTTTGATGGCTTCCTGTCTTACACTTAGGTCTTTCATCCATTTTGAGTTTATTTTTGTGTATGGTGTAAAGTGATCTAGGTTCATTTTTCTGCATGTCGCTGTCCAATTTTTCCACCACCACTTGCTGAAGAGACTGTCTTTATTCCATTGGATATTCTTTCCTGTTTTGTCAAAGATTAATTGGCCATACATTAGTGAGTCCATTTCTGGGTTCTCTATTTTGTTCCATTGATCTGAGTGTCTATTTTTGTGCCTCTTCCATGTCTTTTCATGACTTGATAGTTTACTTCCTTTCGTCATCAAATAATATTCCATTTTATGCATGTACGCAGTTTATTTATTCATTCACCTACTGAAGGAAATCTTGGTTGCTTCCAAGTTTTGGCAATTATGAGTAAAAACTGCTATAGACATCTGTATGCATGTTTTTGTGCAAACATGCTTTCAACTCCTTTGAGTAAATACTAAAGAGCACCACTACTGGATCATATGGTAGGAAAGAATATGTTTAGTTTTGTAAGAAACTGCCTGTCTACCAAAGTTGGCTGTACCACTTTTTGTTTGCATCAGCAATGAATGAGAGTTCCTATTGTTCCACATACTTGCCAGGATTTGATGTTATCAATTTTGGATTTTGGGCATTCTAATAGGTATATAATGACATCTTATTGTTTTAATTTGTAGTTCTCTAATGACATATGATGTGGAATATCTTTTCATATGCTTATTTGCATATCAAAAGATATCTGTATATATTCTTTGATGAAGTGTCTGTTCAGATCTTGTGCCTACTTTTTAATTGGATTATTAATTTTATTTTTGAATTTTAAGAGCTCTTTGATAGTTTCATTTACTGTCCTTTATCAGATATGTCTGTAAATATTCTCTCTCAGTCTGCAGCTTGTATTCTCATTCTCTTGATATAATTTTGATGGATATTCTCAAATTACTCTTGGAGGTGGTACCAGTTTATGCTTCTACCTGTAATGTGTGTGAGTACATTCCTCTTATAACATGATATATTATCAACTTGTAATCTTTTCCAGTCTGATAGATAAAAAATAGTGTCTCACTGTAGTTTTAATTTGTGTTTGCCATATTAGAGAGAGATTGGACATATATTAATATGTTTATATATTATTTATATTGCCTTTTATATAGACTGTTTATAATAATTATATTTACATATATTTGGACTATCTATATTTTTTTGTTCATTTTTCTGTTGGAGTTGGTTCTTACAGTGGCAATGGATGGTGAGATTATGGATGAGCAAATCTTACTGGCCAGTTCAGAGCAGAGCTCAATACCTTCAAAATCTCCTCTCTCTGTACCTTTCATTTATACACATTTCTTTGGCATTTGAAACTGTTTACGGCCAGTATCCTTTGGCTCAACGTCCTGAATTTTCAGTGACTCTGATTTTGCTATTTTGACTCATGTTATGCTTATTTCATATTTGATATGGAATGTGATTTACCCAACTAGAATCACTACCTTTCTTCCCAGGGTTACCACTCTGGGAAATCCCATTCTTCTTAGTCAACAACATATTTAAATCTAGTACATAATCCTTTTACTGACGCATTCCAACACTGATCATGAAATAGCATAGAGTTACTCATCTTTATGAATATTTTGAAATTCCCATGAACTCAGTCCTACTGCCATTGTTACAATGGACATAACTGTTACTTCATAGTATCCCTGATATCTGGTGTGTCCTGTAGATGGAAAATGTCACAGTCAAGAGAGTAAACAGATTTCCCAATTCTCAATTCAGAGTGCTTTCATGTATCCATCCATCCACCCATTATCTATTCATCCACTCACCCATCCTGTGACTACTCGTATTTCAAAAAGAACTAAGAAAATACCTACACATCATATTCATAACAGCATTATTCACAATGGCTAAAAGGTGGAACAATCCAAGTGTCCATCACTGAATGAATGGATAAACAAAATATGGTATATGCAATGGAATTATTTAGCCTTAAAAGGGAAATTCTAAGACATGTTACAACATAGATGAACTTTGAGGACATTATGCTAAGTGACATAAGCCAGTCACAAAAGGACAAATATTCTATGATTCTACTTATATTAGCCTGGAGTAGTCAAAGTCATAGGGACAGAAGGTAGAATGGTGGTTGCCAGGGGCTGGGCAGTTATTGTTTAATGGGTATAAAGAGTTTCAGTTTTTCAAGGTGAAAGGAATTCTGTGAATGGGTGGTACAACAATGTGAATGTCTTAAAAAGTTTCTTTAATGTTTATTTATTTTTGAGAGACAAAGAGTGAACAGAGGAGGAGCAGAGAGAGAGGGAGACACAGAATGTGAAGCAGGCTCCAGGCTCTGAGCTGTCAGCACAGAGTGCATCATGGGGCTTGAACCCACAAACCCTGAGATCATGACTTGACCTGAAGTCAGAAGCTCAACCGACTGAGCCACCCAGGTGACCCATCGATGTAAATGTATTTAATGCCACTAAACCACACACTTAAAAATAGTTAAGATGGTAAATTTTATATTATGTGTATTTTACCACAGTTAAAAAAACCATCTACAGTTAGATTTATTTAGTCAACAGGTATGTACTGAGCTATCTGTGTTCCAGGTCATGTGTGATAGGCACTGGAGATAGAACCTTTAGTAAGACAAATTCCCTGCTCTCTCAGAGGAGAAATAGGCAGTAAGCAAGTAGCAAAGAAATCAACAAGATACTTAAGTTTTGTTATGACTACTATGAAAGTAAATAAACTGAGGTGGGGGTAGGAGTGGGGCTGTTTTAGTTAGGGTGGTCAGGAAAGATGATGATGGTTCTTAAACTTTTTTGGAGCCACTGATCTTTCTGGGAATCTGATGAAAACTGAAATCACAAAACTGACCACATTGTACATATAATTTAGAATCCTTGGATGTTCAAAACTGCTTCTTAGGGGCCTATGAGTTTAATGCTAGGAACCCCTGCTTTACTGGTTTCCTAGTGCTCTATGGGTTGAATTCCAGGATGCTTAGTATGCCACACGAGATCTCCCGTGGTCTAATTCCTGCCCACATCTCTGGCCTTATTTCATGCTGTTCTGTCCAGTCATGCAGACCACAACCATTTACTGCTCTCTGAATACGCATACTGTGTGCTCTCACATCTCAAAAGCTCATCTCAGCTGTGTTGTGTCAGGAGCTCATACTTATCCCTAAAGATTCAGTGCAAATATCCCCTCTTGATGATTATTTCTTTTGCCCCTCTCTATATATCCCTTAGAGAGATAAAGTAAGGCGTGTTCTGTCTCATCTTCCTTCACTGTTAGAATATCTATCACATTATAATTGTTTGTATTCATTATTTAAATTTAAAAAATTTTAAATGTTTATTTATTTTTGAGAGACAGACAGAGTGTGAGTGGGGGAGGAGCAGAGAGAGAGAGGGAGACACAGAATCTGAAGTAGGTTTCAGCTCTGAGCTGTCACCACAGAGCCTGCACAGGACTCGAACTCACAAACCTTGACATCATGACCTGAGCTGAAGTCGGATGCTTAACTGACTGAGCCACCCAGGCACCTCCCAATTTTTTTTTATGTTTATTTATTTTTGAGAGAGAGAGAGAGAGAGAGAGAAAGAGAGAGACAGACAGATAGATAGCATAAGCAGGGGAGGGGTAGAAAGAGAGGGAGACACAGAATCTGAAGAAGGCTGTAGGGTCTGAACTGTCAGCATAGAGCCCAACATGGGGCCCAAACTAATGAATCACAAGATCATGACCTGAGCTGAAATAAGATGTTTAGGCATCCCTGAGTTCATTATTTTAATTCATTTATCCACCCATATATTTATTGAGCATCTACTACATGCCAGCCACAATACTAGGCATAGTGATGGTCAAGAGACACTGGCATTTCTCTCATGATGCTTGTAGTCCAGTAGGGTCCGTAGGCATTAAATATAGCTATGCAACTAAATGTGAATTAAAGAATAAGAAGGACAGATACCATATGTTTGCACATATAGGAGGATTAGGAGGAACTCAACGGAGGACCATGGGGGAGAAGGGGAAAAATAATTGGGGAGAGGAAAGAAGGCAAACCATGAGAGACTCTTGAATGTTGAGAACAAACTGAGGGCTGATGAGGGTGGGGGAGAGGAAAAGGGGGTCGATGGACCTGGAGGAGGGCACTTGTAGAGATGAGCACTGAGTGTTATATGGAAACCAACTTGACAATAAACTATTTAAAATAATTGAGACAGAAAGGATGAAAATAGGGCTTGAGAATAAAGTTCTAAGAGACTTTTAGGCTAGGAGTAGGGTGCAGTTCAGGAAGCTTCTTGAAAAACATTAAGTTGAGAGGATTATGATAGTTAGCCAGGCAAAGAGCAGGGGAGAAAGTGTCCTTGCATAGGGAACAGCATGTTCATGTCAGATGTAAACTTTCCTCGATGAGCTGGAAGGGCCCCAAGGCAGAAAATGTGTCTTTTTTTTTTTTTTTTTGGCTAGTGTGAATTTTCTTCTTTCTCTCCCTTTGTTTTCTTGATATGTAATTGACAACACTATATATGTTTAGGGTATACAATCTGATGATTATATATATATTAAAATGACTACTACAATCAAGTTAATTAATACATCAATACCTCACATAGTTACCATTTTTTTAATATCCAAAAAATATAAGGAACTCATACAATATATGAAAAGTCAACAGATAACACAAAGAGTGATTGACTCACTAATCATTGGGGAAATGAAAATTTAAAAAAAAACACAATGAAATGTCGTTTCATGCTTTTTAAAACTGCTATTATCACAAAGACAAGAGATAAATGTTGGTGAGGATGTGAAGAAAAAGGAACCTTGGAAACTGTTGGTGGGAATGTAAATGGGATCAGCCACTATGAAAGACATGGAGTTTCCTCAAAAAAATCAAGAATAGATTCCACACATGAGTGAAATAATATAGTATTTGTCTTTCTCAGTTTGACTTATTTCAGTTAGCATTATACTCTTTATGTCCATCCACGTTGTTGCAAATGGCAAGATCTCATCCTTTTTTATGGCTGTGTAATATTCCCGTGTGTGTGTGTGTGTGTGTGTGTGTGTGTGTGTGTGTGTGTGTACATGTGTGTGTACCACATATTCCTTATCTATTTGTCTATTGTTGGACATTTAGGTTGTTTCCACATCTAAAAAACAAAACAGATGAATAAGTAAACAAACAAAAAACAGAATCAGATCTATAAATACAGAGAACAAACTGATGGTTGCCAGGGAGAAGGAGAGTGGGGAGGTGGCAAAATGGGTGATTGGGAGTGGGAGGTACAGGCTTCCAGTTATGGAATGAGTAAGTCACAAGAATAAAAAGCACAGCATAGGGAATACAGTCAATAATATTATAATGTATCAGGATGTATGATAGCTACACATCCAATCCATTGTGGTTGTGTTGTACACCTGAAACTGTGTCAACCATACCCAAATGAAAGTATGTTTAAAAAGATAAAAATAATAAAAGTACAACTATATGATCTGGCAATCACACTTTCTGTTATATATACCAGGGAAATGAAATCAGTATCTTGAAGAGATAGCTGCACTTTTATATTCATTGCAGAGATTGTGTCTTATTCAAGTTTGTAAGCCCAGTACCTGGTGTAGAATGGATACTCTGAATGAATGAATGAATGAATGACATTTCTTAATGTAGAATTATCAGGACCAGCCATTAGATATTCTTCTGATGGTGAAACAAATTCACCTTTTCATTCTCCTCAAATGACTAGTTGAACAAATGAATGAACCTCATAAAATTTTAGGACCAGTAAGCAAGTTGGGAAGAAATTATTTGGGTGAGAATTAAATTTTTATTGTCTCCTGGTGTGATGCCATATGCATGGTTATCGGTTTTTATTTTTCATTCTTTAATTGAGGTGAAATTCACATAATATAATCATTTTAAAGTGAATAATTTGGTGGCATTAGTGCATTCAACTGTTACTTCTATCTAGTTCCAAAACATTGTCATCATCCCAAAAGGAAACCCCAAACCCATTAAGCACATGCATGAGTTTCAAGCTCCTGAAAGAAAGGGACTACATTTATCTTGTTCACTTTGTAGCCTTGATGCCTTGAAAGATGCTCAACTGATATTTATTGAACATATGCATGAGTTGCCATTCCCCCTCTTACCTTCATGGGTTTTTCAGTTGCCCAAGGATTTTTAAGCCTGGTTTTCATGTTCCTGAAATACTAGCCTCAGTGTTGGTTGATGGATGGGTGACAATTGGCTTTGTAGGGATAAGATTCACAGGGGAGAGCTCTGATGAGTTCCTCAGCCAATACCAGTAGTCCTCTGGCTACCTCCTGTTGGGAGCTGCTTCTCTGTCTCATCTCAGAGAGGGAGTTAGAACACATGGAGTGACAGTTACGCTGAAGTGAGGCTGTCAGAGATCCCACTTCTCTGGGACTTGAGTGACAGTTAACTCTGCTAATTTACCTGCTCTAATCCTGGGCTATGGGTTTTCAAAAACCAGGGTGTTTGGCAGAAGATAGTAACACTGCTGACTTTTGCCTGCATTTGTTATAATTAGTGACTTAGTGAAATGTCTCACACCTACAGGTAGCTGGGCCAAATGCCAACCCACGGATGAGGAAGAGGAGGAATACAGGGATACTGGCTGGGGAGTAGGCTTAGAATCAGGGCTAAAGTTCTCTCATCCATCTTCTCCCCTTCTCTCCTTACCCTCCTTCCAGTAGTTAAAGTATAGGCTTTGGTATTATACCGGCATGAGTTTGAGTGGCAGCATGGCCATTTACCAGTTTGGACAAGTTACTTAACCACTGTGAGTTTCAGTGATCCATCCATAAGATGGAATTACAATAAGGGCATTGTGAAGATTAAAGTTATATCTCTTGTCTCAACCGCGGTATAGGTTTTCCTTAACATATCTGTCTTCTGCTCTTTGAGGGCAGGCTCCCAGCTCAAGGCCCTATGATTTTGAGTCTAGATAGGAGATGAAGATGAAGATAAATGTTAACGTTTTATTGAGAACTGAATATGTGTTTGGCAGTGTGCAGTGTGCTGAAGCATTTTCCATATGAGGCATTCCAACCAGATATGCTTCCCACACTGCTTTAGAGCTGCTGAGCTCATTGGGTGAGGACTGTGTAGGGAGGGTCATAATCCCCCTTTCCAATTTTAGAAATGGTGGTGAGCAGTAGAAAATGTGAGCTCTGGGGCCAGCAGTCATAGTGAGGGGTGAGATTTAGGATGAAGTGGGGTTGATGTGCTTGTGACATGCAACTGTCTAGGGCTTAATGTCCCCAGTTTATAAACGAGGGACAGAGGTTCAGGGAAATTCAGAGCTCTGATTAGAATCAGAGAATTGATACAAAGATCCTTTTTTTCTTAAAGTTTATTTATTTTTGAGATAGAGATAGAGCACAAGCAGTGGAGGAGGAGAGAAAGAGGTAAACACAGAATCCAAAGTAGGCTCCAGGCTCTGAGCTGTCAGCATAGAGCCCGATATGGGGCTTGAACTCACTAACTGTGAGATCATGACCTGAGCTGAAGATGGATGCTTAAGCGACTAAGCCACCCAGGTGCCCCCAAGGATCCTTCTTAAGGGGTCAGTTGGTCATATTCTGCCAATTTAATAGGTGAGAAAACAATCTTAGAGGGGAAAAGTGACTTATCTAAAGCCAACTGGCAGAGTAACCAGTGCCTGAATCCAGGTCTCTTGATTTCTGTTGCCCCAGCTTAAGGACTGGGGATGAGGTAGTACCCTGTGAAGAGCTCTAGGGAAGGTAGGCTAAGACATCTTGCACATCTCACCCTGTAGCTTCTTCCTGAAACCTTTCTGGGATTTGGGATGTAGAGGAAAGAGCTACAGCCTACCACCAAGTAACCTAGGTTTTGGTCCCAGCCCAAAGCTGATATGCATGGTGGGCACTCAGCAAGCCTTTTTTAGTTCAATTGGATCCTGACTGTAGAGATGATTCTCAATGAACATAAGGGCCTTGCCCAATGTGATCCAGCATGACAGAGGCCTAGCTAGGGCTCAGATGATTGGATGGAGACCACCAAGGGTCAACTACTATTGACTTCAGGTTTAGAGGGAGGGCCAGGAGCATTTTGTCCTTCTTAGTTTTCTGTCCTTTCCTTTACTCCTTTCATGCACAGATACCAGCTTGAGGTTTGGGGCGGAAGGGCAGGCAGCTTGGGGCCAGCTCATTGTTTCTCTCTCCTGGAGCTTCTCACTTATCCTCACTTCCTCTTTGCCTGACATTTGTTTGGCTTTTACCTCTCTAGACCTAGACTCACCCCCTCCAGTAGTGTCTTTTTCCCACTCCACCCTTTCCAAAGCAGCTCCAATCCTGCTTCCTCAATAAAATCCTTCCATATTCAGACTCCTTCACTATCACCATGTAGTTGGTGAATAATGGCCATCCAAAGATATCAAGTCCTAATTGTTGGAACCTGTAAATGCTACCTTATTTAGAAGAAGAGTCTTTGCACATGTTATTAAGTCAAGGATCTTGAGATGAGAATAGATGATCCTGGATTATCCTGGTGTACCCTAAATACCATCACAAACGTCCATAGCAACAGAGGGAGAGTTGACAGACAGAAGAGAAAGCATTGTGAAGGTAGAGGTAGATTGTATGATTGCTCTTGTCTAATGGTACCTAGAATGGTCAAATTTATAGAGACAGAAAGTTGAATGATGGTTTCCAAGGAAAGGTAAGAAGTTAGTGTTTCATGGATAGAGAAGTTTCTGTATGGGCTGATGAAAAAGTTTTGGGGATGCAGATAGTAGTGATGTTAGCACAATATTGTGAATTTATTAATGCCACTGAATTGTGCACTTAAAAATGGTTAAGATGGGAAGTTTTCTGTTGTGTATATTTTATCATACACACACACACACACACACACACACAAACACACTCACTCAGATGGAGGCAGAGTTTGGAGCAATGTGACCACAAGTCAATGACTGTTGGCACCACTAGAAGCTGGAAGAGGCAGGGAAGGATCCTCCCCTAAAACTGGAGCAATGCAGCCCTGCTGAAACCTGGATTTCAGCCTATTGAAACCAATTTTGGACTTCTTCCTTCCAGAACCATGAGAGGATATATTCCTTTGTTTTGAGCTGCTAAATTTGTGATAGTTTGTTAACAGCACCCACAGGAAACAAATACACTGACCAACAGTCTGCTTCCCACAACTGAGCTTGCAACAAAGGAAAAGGAAAAAAGAGAAAATCATAGCAGCACTCTCAATCCCTCACCTTTACCTTTTTGTTGTCAATGAGGCTCCTTTGCACTTTCATCTCGTTTGGACCTTTTGGGTACACAAGACAGTTCTTGTCTACGCCATTTTACAGATGTTCAAATGGAGGATCACAAATGTCAAATGAACTATCCATGGTCTGCTGCTGGATGATGGCTGCACTAAGATTCAAACTAGTCATGTGGTTTCTCCATAGGCAACTTCCCAAACTCGCAGCCTCTGCACCTAGGCTATTTATTTCACTGTGACACGAGTTTAGGAGAACAGTTTGGCCAGTAAGAGGTGGATACTGCACATTTGAGGGCTGCTGGGGAAGAGCTCTTAGGCAGGTAGAAGCAGGTAGGACTCCTGTGGGACCTGGACACCTGAGCAGTGTGGAAGGAAGGCAGAAAAGAGGCAACGGGAGAACTCCCATACAGTGATAAATCATATGCTCCAAATCTGGGTTCCTCCCTTGCCATCTGTAGATATTAGCTTAGTGACTTCAGAGTCATTTGAATAATATTCTCCCAACAGTCAGATTTAGCTGTGAATCTGTGGACACCTGGTTTTTCAAACTTAGGACCTCAGTCTAACCTGAGACTGCAAACTCAGGTGGGGTCTGCTTCTTGCTTTTTTGTCCATCTTTCCTCATCAGCCTCATCTTCCCCCTGGTTTGGCTGTTTGGCCAGCTTTTTTATTTTGGGGTTCTGGTAAGAAAATCCTTTTTTTGTGACCGTACCTGATTTTGGTTGCCACCAGTGAGGGCAGGAGAGAGGCCAACAGGATCTTTACCAATGAGCAGTAGTCCAGCAGCTCTGGCCAGCTGTGGGGGGCAGGTGGTGCATCATACTGTGTTTTCTGGAAGCGTCTATGTAGAGAAAATAATTATTTAAAAAAATAGATTGTACAGCATGATTTTTAAAAAGGTGTACAATGTGATGATTTAATATATGCATACAGTGTGATAGAATAACCACAATTAAGTTAACTAACCCATCCAGCACCCAGCACCTCACATGGTTACCATTGTGTGTGTGTGTGTGTGTGTGTGTGTGTGTGTGTGTGTATCTGTGTGGTGAGAACTCTTAAAATCTAATCTCTTAGCAACTTTCAAGTATACATACAATATTTTTTACTATAGTCATCATATACTGCATTAGATCCCCAGAACTTACTCATTTTATAACTGGAAGTTTGTAACCTTTGCCCAACATCTCCCCATTTCTCCCACCCTCTCCTTAGCCCCTGGCAACCATTATTCTGTTTTCTGGTTCTATGAGTTTGACCTTTTTAGATTTTGCATATAGATGAGATTAAACACTATTTGTCTTTATCTATCTGCATAATGTCCTCTAGATTCATCCATGATGGTGCAAAGGGCAGGATTTCCCTCTTTTTTTTTTTATGACTGAATAATAGTCCATCACAAGACATATACATATATGTGGTGTGTATATGTATACCACATTTCCTTTATCCATTCATCTGATGGACACTTTAAGCTGTATCCAACTTGGATATTGTGACTAATGCTTTAATGAACATGGGGGTGCTAATATCTCTTTGAGATACTGATTTCATTGTCTTTGGATATATAGCCCAGAAGTGGGATTCCTGGATCACAGAGTAGTTCTATTTTTAATTTTTTGAGGAATCCCTGTGCTGTTTTCTTGGATGTGAGTTGTCCTTTTAGGAGAGCAGTGAGGAACAGAAATTGCAAAGGGGCCTCAAGTATCCTGGATTTCCCCCCTCATGGCAGGGGGTTACTTGCTGCTGACATGTTTTTTAATTTCTTTTTTATTTTTAGCCCCAGCTTGCCCTCTTCTGGTACATCCCTCACTCCCACCCTTACCTTGCTCATTCCTATTTTATGGCCCTGTTCAAACCAGACCTTCTGAGGCCTTCCCCAACTTTACCTCATCTCCAGGTTAAAATCCTTGCTATACATTTGGAGCATTAGTATGTCTCTTTCAAAACACATATCACAATGCTAATTTTATAGGTATTTGTCTCATTTTTGATGATGGTCTATCTCCCCCACTGTGCTAGAAACCTTGTGAGGTCAAGAACCCGGTGAATCTTGTGCACAACTGTATCCCCAGGTTTGGCACACATGACCTGGCACACAGAAGTAGTTCTTGTATTGCAAGAATGAATGAATGCATAATGAATGAATGAATGAATTTTCTGGTCTCTTCCAGGCTGCCATCCTTTCCTTCTCTGGCCACCCATGTTTTGCTATCTGAGAAAGATCAAAGGATGGTTTATTCCCTCCATTGAGTTTCTGTAGTACTTCAGGTCCTTCTTCCTGCTGACTTTTTGGATTTGCTCATTGCCAGACTTCACTTTTGGAAACTGGCACAGGCCAGTTTTGGATATCTTTTGGATACCTGCAGCTGGGGTTTCAGGGCTGGAATTTTGCTATGAATGAGCTCATTTCCAGATCAGACTGGAAGCTCCCTGAGGGCAGAGGCTCTGTTTGGTCAGAGCCAGGTGAAAATGCTCTGCTGAATTCAGGAACAGATGGATATGGATGAAAGGTCAATTCTTCCAAGCTGTGACCGATGGCTCAGCTTGAAACTTTGGAGGACATCCATATTGAAGAGCCCCTGTTTTTGGGTTTCCCAGAAAAGGAATTCCTGTTCCTTGTGGTCAGGCATTATGATGGGCCCTGGGCATAACCTTATGAGTTTATGGGGGATGGGTGAGGGGAAATGGGGAAGACCTACATGAATGCTGTCCAAATAATGATTCTTTGACTACAGCCTCAGTAGGAAGAGCAAGTGCTGATGAGGGAGGAGGAGAGTGGACCTCAGAGACAGTGAGGTGCAAAGGAATCAGTTGTTGGCATTTGGGCAGTGGATGGTTGTCTGGTGGTGGGCAGGGAGGGCCTGAGGTAGAACAGAGCCCAGGCAGGGTTTATGTGGTCTTTCCCCCTGCCTGTACCTCATCACCCTAGCAAGGCTCCCTAGTGCCGGCCCCTAAGAGCATCTCCAACCCTCTTCTGAACTAGGCCTGCCCTGGTCTAGGTTGCAGGACCAACTCTGTCACTAGCTCACTGTGTGACCTTGGGTGAGTCATGCCTCTTCTTTCAGCCATCTCTGTGCTGAGCCCTGACTTTCAGCTTAGACATATATCTCCAGATGGGCAGGTTGCATCCCCAGGAAGAGTCAGCATTTGATAAGCTCCATGGAAGGGATTCTCTAGTATCTTCGCTTCTACCTGCCCCAGAAGGGCCCCAGATCAATTACTGGATGAGACACAGGGCTAGGAAAAACTCCCAATGGAATCCCTTCTCTTAGTTTCTCTTTTTTCCTCCTTACAGTGGCAGTAACAGTGCCACTGGGGGCTACTGGGGCGCCAGAAATGTGGGTAGGTGGGTAGCTGTCCCCATCCTGAATTGTCCTGAATTTCTTGCCAGTAGTATCCAACAAGTGGTCTTCCCCAGAATTTTCTCCACAGAGACCAAGAACTTGGCTAAACCCTGGGAACAGTCTTGCAAGCATACTACATATGGAGAATCTGGGTCCGCAAAAACTCGGTACTGGTCTAAGGGCAGGTGGCAGGTGACCAGAAGCCTCTAAGGCCTCTGGCTTCAGGCAGCCTGGTTCCTCAATGGAGCCGCACCCTCTCTGCCCCTGGCAGAGCAAGCGAGGCTTCCTGCCAGGTGCTCGCTTCGGGAGCACAGCCGGCCTTTGTGCCAGGCAGGCACCACGCCCCAGCCGGCCCCTCCCCACTCACAGAACAACCCTTACCTGCCTGTCTGCCACCCTTCTGCCAGCAGCTCCATCTGCTCCTCCTTCAGCGTACTTTGCGTCCAAAGCTGCTCCCCGACGGTGGAGCGCAGGAGCCCCACTGCCGCGACCTCGCGGATGCCCTCCCCCGGGGCTGATTATTAACCCAGAGGCAGTATAAGGAGCGAGCTTCCTGGGCCAGAGGGACGCATCGCCACAGCAGCCATGGACAGTACCACCTGGAGCCCCACGACCGACACCGCTGCACCCCTTGCGCCCCACGAGCGCATCCGCAATGCGGCTGACATCTCTGTCATTGTCATCTACTTTGTGGTGGTGATGGCTGTTGGGCTGTGGGTATGTGAGGGCTTGGAGACGTGGGCTGAGGGGACAAGCGCGGCCAGCAGGGACGAGGGGGCGGGTCTGTACAGGGGAGCGACGGCGTCGGTGAGCTGTGAGGAGGGAAGGGTGAGCTTAGGGTCTGTGGAGCCGGAAGGCAAATAACTTGGAAGCCCTTGAGAGGAGCTGGGAGGTGAGGTGCACAGTGTTAAGTGAGGGAGGCAAGGATGAGCAGAAGGGAGTGGGGTTCTGAGGGGAACTTCCTAGGAAGGTCCAAGGAGGATACCTCTGGCCTGTGAGCAAAGAAGGAGGCAGGGATTGGAGAGGTTGGGGGCTAGTGTGAGAGGTAGGAGAGGGACAGCTTGGGGCTTCAGGGAAGATCTCTGGGCTTGGAGGCTAAGCCCCAAGGAGGCTAGGACTGTCCTGTTTCTTCTTAGTTATACAGTTTTGGATGGGAAAGAAACAATTTAGAGCAGGAAGGACGCAAGCCTCAAATGGAAGAGTGCTGCTGGAGTCCTCCTGGGAAAGGCTGACCTGCAGGCCCAGGAACTGGAATGAGTGAGAGTTGGCAGAGCTGGGTGGAGGAAGATGAGGAGGAGGAAGCCTTGGAGGGTGGCCTGGTGCTAGGGAGAGAGAAATGCTTGTGGCTCCCCTTGGGGACTAGGGACACACCAAACCAGAGAAACTTGTTCTTAGCAGTCTTGGAACTTGGAACTTGGGAATTTCACTATGACAGACTCTGGCACACCCAGCAACTAGAAGATGAATTGTTTTAAATGTGCTCATGTTCCAGACATTCTCAAAGGCTTTGGTTGTGGAAAGTATTGGGCCAGGAAGCTGTGATGTCAGCAGGTGGCTGAACTCTTTCTTGACTGGAGGCGGATGGGAGGGAGGGGGACGGAGGATGTATATTAACCCTTCCATGGCCACAGAGGTGTTTTTTTGTGATTTTTTTTTGGGGGGGGGGATAAAAGGAAACGTTTTTGGGGGGTTGTTTGCCAAGTAATTATAGAAACCAGATATGACTGAAAGCCTTTCCAAGTGTCACAAGGGGTCAGTGTGACTGAGTCTTGCCCAGTGTTCTCACCTTCCCAGAAGTGTCCAACCAGAGGCCAGGGTTCTCAGGTTTACTACTGGCTTTGACATGGTTCTAGCTATGCAACCTTGGGCAACCTGCCTCAGCCTCAGTTTACTCAAGTGTGCATAGGTACAATCTTACCTATTCTTATGATTCCCCAAGATTGTTGTGAGGATCTTGCAGACATGAATCTGAAAATTCTTTCTTTTTGATATATTCTTTTTAAAATTTTTTAAAAATTTAAATCCAAGTTAGTTAGCATATAGTGCAACAATGATTTCAAGAGTAGATTCCTTAATGCCCCTTACCCATTTAGCCCATCCCCCCTTCCACAACCCCTCCAGTAACCCTCTATTTGTTCTCTATATTTAAGAATCTCTTATGTTTTGTCCCCCTCCTTGTTTTTATATTATTTTTGCTTCCCTTCCCTTATGTCCATCTGTTTTGTATCTTAAAGTCCTCATATGAATGAAGTCATATGACATTTGTCTTTCTCTGACTGACTAATTTCACTTAGCATGATACCCTCTAGTTCCATCCATGTAGCTGCAAATGGTTATATTTCATTCTTTTTTATTGCTAAGTAATACTTCATTGTATATATATACACCACAAAGAAGATATATATATCTTCTTTATCCATTTATCTATCGATGGACATTTGGGCTCTTTCCATACTTTGGCTATTGTTGATAGCACTGCTATAAACATTGGGGTGCATGTGTCCCTTTGAAACAGCACACCTGTATCCCTTGGATAAATACCTAGTAGAGCAATTGCTGGGTCATAGGGCAGTTCTATTTTTAATTTTTTGAGGAAACTCCATACTGTTTTCCAGAGTGGCTGTGCCACTTTGCATTCCCAACAGCAGTGCAAAATAGATCCTCTTTCTCCACATCCAATTTTAGGAGTGTTTCCTTTGCTGTGCAGTGAGGTCCTAATAGTTCATTTTTGCTTTTGTTTTCCTTGCCTCCGGAGACGTGTTGAGTAAGAAGTTGCTGCAGCCAAGGTCAAAGAGGTTCTTGCCTGCTTTCTCCTCGAGGATTTTGATGGCTTCCTGTCTTACATTTAGGTCTTTCATCCATTTTGAGTTTATTTTTGTGTATGGTGTAAGAAAGTGATAAATGTTCATTTTTCTGCATATTGCTGTCCAGTTTTCCCAGCACCACTTGCTGAAGAGACTGTCCTTATTCCATTGGATATTCTTTCCTGTTTTGTCAAAGATTAGTTGACCATACATTTGTGAGTTCATTTCTAGGTTATCAATTCTGTTCCATTGATCTGAGTGTCTGTTTTTGTGCCAGTACCATACTGTCTTGATGATTATAGGTTTGTACAGCTTGAAGTCTGGGATTGTAATGCCTCCTGCTTTGGTTTCTTTTTCAAGATTGCTTTGGCTATTCAGGGTCTTTTCTGGTTCCATACAAATTTTAGGATTGTTTGTTCTAGCTCTGTGAAGAATTCTGGTGTTATTTTGATAGGGATTGCATTGAATATGTAGATTGCTTTGGGTAGTATTGACATTTTAACAATATTTGTTTTTCCAATCCAAGAGCATGGAATATTTTTCCATTTTGTGTGTCTTCTTCAATTTCCTTCATCAGTTTTCTATAGTTTTCAGTGTATAGATTTTTCACCTCTTTGACTATGTTTATTCCTAGGTATTTTATGTTTTTTGATGCAGTTGTAAATGGAATCGATTCCTTGATTTCTCTTTCTGTTGCTTCACTGTTGGTGTATAGGAATGCAACCAATTTCTGTGCATTGATTTTATATCCTGCCACTTTGCTGAATTCCTGGATCAGTTCTAGCAGTTTTTTTGGTGGAATCTTTTGGGTTTTCCATATAGAGTATTATGTCATCTGCAAAGAATGAAAGTTTGACCTCCTAGGTATTTTATGTTTTTTGATGCAGTTGTAAATGGGATCGATTCCTTGATTTCTGCTTCACTGTTGGTGTATAGGAATGCAACCAATTTCTGTGCATTGATTTTATATCCTGCCACTTTGCTGAATTCCTGGATCAGTTCTAGCAGTTTTTTTGGTGGAATCTTTTGGGTTTTCCATATAGAGTATTATGTCATCTGCAAAGAATGAAAGTTTGACCTCCTCCTGGCTGATTTGGATATCTTTTATTTCTTTGTGTTTCTTTATTTATGATTGCTGAGGCTAAGACTTCCAATACTATGTTGAATAACAGTGGAGAGAATGGACATCCTTGTCTTGCTCCTAACCTTAGAGGGAAAGCTCTCAGTTTTTCCCCATTGAGGATGATATTAGCATTGGGTCTTTCATATATGGCTTTTATGATCTTGAAGTATGATCCTTCTATCCCTACTTTCTTAAGAGTTTTTAATTAAGAAAGGAAGCTGTATTTTGTCAAATGCTTTCTCTGCATCTATTGGGAGGATCACGTGGTTCTTGTCCTTTCTTTTATTGATGTGACGTTTCACACTGATTGTTTTGTCAATATTGAACCAGCCTTGCATCACAGGTATAAATCCACTTGGTCATGGTGAATAATTTTTTTGATGTATTGTTGGATCCAGTTGGCTAATATTTTGTTGATGATTTTTGCATCCATGTTCATCAGGGAGATTTGTCTCTAGTTCTCTTTTTTAGTGGGGTCTTTTGTCTGGTTTTGGAATCAAGGTAATGGTGGCTTCCTATAAAGAGTTTGGAAGTTTCCCTTCCATTTCTATTTTTTGGAACAGCTT